>JAGWEN010000382.1:29106-104676 GCA_018703685.1 Orius laevigatus | reverse complement strand
CCCACTTCTGATGTCGGTGCATATATCGCTTCTGATGTCACCAGATATCCAAATTCTGAAGTCAGCAGCTTTCAGGTAAAAGACATTTTCTGGTGGAATTTGACCCTTTTTTCGGTAACTTATTAGTTCCCTTCATTGGAGGACTTTGACCCTTTCGGAGGAATTAATTTTGACCGGAACGTTGTGGTTTGATGAATAAATACCGAGGGAGGTGGCACATAGAAGAAACTAATTTATTAGGAGTCCATAGATCAACGCCCTCGATATTAATTAACAAAAGGTATCAATTAATACAGATCACGCGTTAATTGGTTTCTTTCTCCGAGGTAGAAAAATGAAGGAACACAAAAAAGTCCAGTATGAAAACAAATGGGCTCGAATAAAAGGTTTATTGTTGTTCGACTTCATTGTCTAATAATGACGGTGTACAAAACCGATAAGGTTAATTCAAACAAAATAGACATTTTAGTAATACGAATCGCTTGGAACTCCAAAAGGACTGGACCGACGTAAAAGGCAAAAAGTTTGGTCCTCATCTTTTGATAGTTTTCAGCTTGAATTGGCCCAAAAAGTGTCTTTCTCGTCTAAAAAAGGGGTCAAAGTCAGCCTCAAAAGTCGAAAATTAAGTTCTCAACCTTTGACGGCTCGGATTAATTAGAAAGGTGAAGTTTTTCTCGCATCGAACACCTGCCAAATAATGACCGGGATCACGAAACATGTGACACATGCGACACGCTGTCAGGTGGCCTCCTCGGATCTCTTAATTTATCAATAATTGACCATATTAAGTAGCCTCCTTCATCGAAAACTGAGACGAAATTATAGGGATCGAGGTTTTTCGTCCAAATAACAGGATTCGCTCTGGTCTGCAGGAGGAACCCACAAGAACTTTCTCGAAAATTGGGGTCTTTCTAGCTTTGTAAGGCAATAACCCAGTCTACTACCCTTACTCATCCTGAATCCATTAGAACCCAATAAAAAGGCCTCCTCATGGAGTTGGGACCGGGCTTGGGAGTTCAAGCTCTTTGAGGCCTCAAACTCACTCTCCTACCCTCACTGTTTGTAGGTCCTGAATCCGTAAAAACCATTTCTGAATTGCCCATCATGCATTGCAGCCGAAAACCCCAAAGAATAAAAAAGTTCCCATTGCAACGAAAGTAGTATTCGATTCACTCTGCATGTAATGACGTAATTTACATAAATCCGAGTATGTATTGAATACATAAGGCTTTAATGACAGCCACTCTCTGATCTATGGAGGCATTAGTCTGATGCAGAATCGATACAAAACCACTCCCTATAAACAGAAAAAAAACTCGATTCACAAAATGAACGTGGAAGTCCCGTATTCAACCCCCCCCTCCACCTCACCTTTTTCTCCCTTAATTGATTCATTTCACGAAATACTTTGTTCCTTTCGTAATAACCGATAAAGTAGCTCGGGTGCTACCCAGAACAAAATGTTATTTTTATTGATTCGGTAATTCAGGCCTTAATGCTCCCATTTTTACCGACTAGGTATAGAAAAAACTGGTTGGTAAAGATACGGTTGTTTTTGTTGTTAAAACCGGGTTTTTTTTAACGTTCTAGAAAGTTTTACTACCCTCGAACCCATTATTAAGGGAAGGGGTCAACAAGACCCAAGGGTCAATATGACCTTTGATCTTTATCGGACAAGTAATGGTCTGTGACATCGTCTCCGGCCAGCATTTTGGCAAGAAAATACCCTTTTCGGCCAGATTTTAAACCTTTTTCACAAGAAAAGATTCATCCACCATGCAAATTACAGTTATCCCACTTCTGATTTCAGCTAATACCCCATTTCTGATGTCGGTGGTTATCCTACTTCTGATATCAACTGACATCCCACTTCTGATGTCAGCGGTTATCTCACTTCTGATGCCAGCGAATATCCCCCGTTATGCGTCAATGGATATCACCACGTCACCACTGTTGGATTCAATGTTCCGCTTTTCAATCGAAAAAAGGCTAAAATAGAGTCATTATAATAGCGTGACCGTCAAGAAAATAGTCTTGCAAGTAAATTAGAACGTGAATTGGCGAAAAAAACGAACTAAATGATTATGACTAATATTCAATCTTTTTCCATTACCGTTCAACACTTTTCGAGCTGATTTTGTTCAAATAGGAGCGTGTTCTTGAGCACTTAACTAGCCCCGACGTATGGACATACACGAGAATAATAAAAATAAAAAAAAGAAGAAAAAAACGGCGCGGTCGGCGTCGGCTACTTGTGAGGCTCTGTAATTACACAGGGCCGAACATGATTCTTAACTGCTTCAAAACACGGAATCCACACTCTGAGTCCGAATATAATGAATTTGTTTGAAACATCAAACGTTTCACGGAAACAGTCTTTTTTTATTGACTTCTAATTTGACGGGGATTTAGGGAAGTTTAAATTGTATATATCATGGAATAAAGACTTCAAGATCGTCTGGTTTACGATTCGACTCTTTTTCGACACCGGTGGGTGATGAGTGATGACGTAAAATTTGGGGTAATCTATGATATTGTTGGCGGGAGGTTTTTCGAGGATTTGTGAAATGAAGATTTCCGTATAAAGCCTCCTATGTTCACTTTAAAGGACCAAATGCATGATGGGTGCTGAGGATAATGCTTGATGGTGATGCATGATGGGTGATAAGTGCTGTAGAAATGGATAATTACCATGAGAGTACTACTTAATACGTCATAAGTCTATTTAAAATCCGCCTGGTTTGACGTATGCTGCTTCGTTCTTTCTCACAGTGTCTTCCCTTTAAGAATTCCAAATCGCGTGTTTTTAAAAAGATTCCCCTAAAAAATTATTCCCATCCCTCTACCTTTCGAATGAGGAATTCGCCCGGAAAGCCTCCCCCTTATTAGCCCACTAATTGAGACGAGAATCGCGTGTCGATAATAAATTGACTTTAGGAGAGAAAAAAAAATATCGACGAAGATACGGCCCAAAAGAATTTCGAATGTCGGCCATCTTGGGACGTCACAGGCGTTAAAATTTTGTGTGGAAACGGGAGGGAAAAGTGTAATTAGTGTTAGTTTGCTCATCGCATGCGGCATGAACCTTAATTCCCCCTTTTCTTCATCATAGCCCTCAGATATAAAATTACATAGCGTCTAAAGTTGAAGGCACCACCCCCAACACCTTCGGGATCATTTACATTATTTATGATTTAGCAGCGTTCCGCCCCACCAAGATTTTTCTATAAAATCTCTTATGTTCACTATTGGTAGAAGGACGAACTCTGAGGAAAATGCTCGATGATAAGTGCAGTAGAAATCATGATTACTATGAGAGTACAACTTAATACGTCATATCTGATTATAGGTTTGACCTACGTAAGTCGCAGGACAAATATCGAGATAGAAGGCGGTCCCCTTCACCACCTACAACCACCCTCGCCTAATAAATAACAAAATATACTTAAAAAAATGTTTGAAATATGAACATCGGTAATCCGGTCGGTGGACCAATTAGCATACAATTCATGGGAACCTGATCCTTGCACAAGAGTCCCGACTTTTGTAGATCTCACGAGGGCGATAAGAGCTCAATATCGATTGTCTGTGTAAACAAAAGGGACGAAGGTGTTTATTGGCCTTTGATGTAGGTGGAACCGATTATCCCTAATGACTTCATTATATGTTTACATTGACATTTTAAATGAGAAAAAGGCCGAAATCATCATAAAATTGCACACTCGGTCTCGTACGAAAACTGAGCCATATCCGACCTTGTGACGTATGAGGGCATAATGGCTTCTGCATTTGTTCAATTTCATTGAAAATGGGGTCTTTTCATTTTGAATCCTTCTAGGATATTAGTTCCCTTAATGGCATGCCCGATTTGTCACTCCATCGCGTGACGACGTCAAACATCGTTTTCGGGAAGTGACGTATCAATCAGTAATTTCAAACTTTATTACGGTGAAAACAAAGCTGATGGCATCATGAACAGAATTTGACCCTTTGTATTCTTTTTAGCCTAATATTGACCCCTCCCGACAAAAAAAGACCCTTCTCAGACAGATTTTGAATGTTTTTCAACATTGTTTAACCTTTTTTGACTTGAAAGACCCTTAAAAGAGCCCGATTTTGACCATTTTTTGATCAGAAAAGACCCATTCAGACAGATTTTGACCCTTTTCGACAATCAAAGACCCTTTTCAATCCTATATTGACCCTTTGTCAGAAGAAAAGACCAATTTTAGCCAGATTTTGACCATTTTTGACCAGAAAAGACCCTCTTCATACAGATTTTGATTCTTTTTCGACAAGAAAAGAGTCTTTTCAAACAAATTTTGACACTTTTTGACGAGAAAATACACATTTTACTTGTCGGACAGATTTTAAACCTCGACTAGAGAAGACCAGTTTCAGCCAGATTTTGACCATTTGTGACCAAAAAAGACCATTTTGGGTTTTGACCCTTTTTGAAATCGAAAAACTCTATTCAAACAGATTTTTCTTTTGAGAAGAAATGACACTTTTCATTATGTTTTTGAACCTTTTTTGACAAGAAAAAACCCTTTTCAGACAGATATTTACTCTTTTTGTCAGCAAAGACCCTTTCCAGCCAGATTTTGAACCTTTAACGACTAGTGAAAACCCTTTTCAGCTAGATTTTGACCCATTTTGACAAGATTTTAGCCATATTTTGTCCCTTACTGACAAGAAAAGACCTTTTTCATCCTGATTTTGTCCATTTTTGGCATTTTTAACAATAAAAGTCCCTTTTCAGCATGATTTTGACCCTTTTGGACAAGAAGAGACCCTTTTCAGCATGATTTTGAACTTTTTCAAAAAGAAAAGACCATTTTTTGACCTAAGCCCACCAAAAATAGTCTCCATCCTAGAAAAAAAACCCATAGTCCACCCAGAAACTGCAAGTTTTCGAAAACCTCCTTACAAAAAAAGCCTACTTTCCTATGGAAATCCGCTAAAACGACAAAAATTCAGAATCTTTTACACGTTTTAAGTCGTTAAAGCAGAAAAGGTCAGATTGAATTATAAAAGGTAAGATTTGAAGATGGATGTAAAAAATCGAGTCTGAGTGAGATGTAGAAGGTGGTGTTTGTAATTAAAAGATAATTGATGGTAGGGACCAGAGAGTCTCGGGGCGAGAGGCAATAAATTCTCCCACCTGAGAAACCCGACGTTCCATACTTAGGCACTTGTTTCTGAATCCATCATCATTTTTTCACTCGTCACGCCCTAGGGGCGAAAAAACATCAAAAACACGCCACAAACGCAACCTAGGGGGCATCAGCTCAACTAAAACAGTCTACACCTTTCAACACCACTAGATAGCACAAACGTCCACGTTTTAGCGGATTTCCGGACGAAAGCAGGCTATTGAGGTCAGTCTGATGGTTTTTTTGTTTTAATTTTTGACACATGCAGTTTTATTTTAATTTTTTCAAGCTGTTCCGGGAGTTATCAAAATGTCAAAAAAGTCATCTAAGGATAGTGTCCGAGTATGTGGAATTTTTTAGCTTATTTTTTATGTTGTTTTTTTAATTTTCTTCTAGTTTCAACTTCCAGAGAAAGATGGGAGTGTTGGGACTATAACGGTAAATTTTGTTTTGTTTTTATTATGTTGGCTAACCTGAGTGCAGACGGTGAAATCTCAAGATGGCGTCAAACAAAAACCTAAAAAATGCAAGGTAACATGATTTCCTGATTTCCAAAGGAAAAGAAGCTATTGCGGTCGGTGCGATTGAGACCTATATACGATCAGGGCGTTCTGGGGATCCCAAAAATATAGTACTTATATTTATTTTATTTTCAAGAGACTTGAAGATTGGATCAAAAGTCTTTTAATGAAGCCAATTTCGTCTGTGGTTCCTCCTCCGAAGAATAAGGAAAATAAAGTTTGTTTGTTTATAAATTAATTTAAAATAATTTAAAGGAAATTAGCCTAAAAGGGGTAGTAGTAGTAAGGAAAAGGTACCTAAAAGCCAAAAAGAAGAGATAAAACCTGAAGAAATTAAAGAGGAAAAGGAGCCAAAGGAGAATTCTGAAGAAATGAAACCAATTTTGAAGAAAGATGAAGATGATGAGCCATTGGTCAAACCAGAAGAAGAAGCTAAGCCATTGGACAAAGAACAAGAAGCTCAGCCATTGGTCAAACCAGAAGAAGATCAGCCATTGGTCAAACCAGAAGAAGAAATCAAACCAATTTTAAAGAAAGACGAAGAGCCATTGGACAAACCAGAAGAAGAAGCTCAGCCATTGGTCAAACCAGAAGATCAGCCAATGGTCAAACCAGAAGAAGATGTAAAACCAATTTTAAAGAAAGACGAAGAGCCATTTGAGAAACCAGAAGAAGAAGCTCAGCCATTGGCTAAAGCAGAAGATCAGCCGTTGGTCAAACCAGAAGAAGATATAAAACCAATTTTAAAGAAAGACGAAGAAAATCAGCCATTGGACAAACCAGACGAAGAAGCTCAGCCATTGGTCAAAGCAGAAGAAGAAGCTCAGCCGTTGGTCAAACCAGAAGAAGAAATCAAACCAATTTTAAAGAAAGATGAAGAGCAATTGGACAAACCAGAAGAAGCTCAGCCATTGGTCAAAGCAGAAGAAGAAGCTCAGTCGTTGGTCAAACCAGAAGAAGAACTCAAACCAATTTTAAAGAAAGATGAAGAGCAATTGGACAAACCAGAAGAAGCTCGGCCATTGGTCAAAGCAGAAGAAGAAGCTCAGCCGTTGGTCAAACCAGAAGAAGAAGTTCAGCCATTGGACAAAAGAGAAGAAGAAAATAAGCCAGTAGAACGAGCAGAAGGAAACGTTCCTATAAGCAAGGTTGAGCCAGACAAAGAAAAGGTACACCAAGATGAGATGCCAAAGGAAATCGATTTCGAGGACAGAGAGAGCCACCACCTAAACAAATATTCGGACCCATTTATATTAAATATAGTGGTCGAGAAGCCGATTGCGGTGAAAGACTACGAAAGCAAAAACGTCGGGACGAGTCATGGCAACCTGGAAGTGGCCGAGAAAAAGGTTGGGACGAGTCACGACAGAATGCAGGTCGAGTCGAAAAAAGTCGGAACCAGTCAGAACAGGCTCGAGACGAAAAAAGTCGGACCCAGCTATGCCAAAATGGTGAAAACCTATTAATCCATCGTTTTTAACAATTTTCCTTCTTTCATCAGGTCGATAAAGAACAGGAAACTGGGCCTCGTCTTATTAAGTTGGCACCGTTTATGGAAAAAGTATGGAAAATAGGACTTTAAAACGGAGCTTTTTAAGTGGACTTTAACCCTTTACTGACGAGAAAAGCCCTTACAGACTGTATATTGACCCTTTATTGATCGACATCGACAATTCATTAGTGGACTTTGACCCTTCATTGATACGAAGAAACTTCATATGTGGACTTTTACCCTTTATGAGAAAAACAACAACGTCAAAATGTCCATAGCATCAAAGTCAAAAATTCAACTTTTCCCATAATTTCTGAAAACCATTTTCAGGATGTGAATTCGAGAAATAAACGATACTTCGATCGAGCTATAAAAAGAAGAGATTTATTCGAAAAATTTTACGAGTTGGAAGAAGAAAAGGGGGCCCCTCCGAATTTTTCAGGATATGAAACTCAAGAATTTGAAGATAACGGATTACACGTTTATGACGTAAAAAATTTAAATTTTGATCAATTTTATAAAAATCACTTCCTTTTGGGGAAGTTGATTATGGTTGAATGAAACCATTTCTTCTTTGAGTTAAAATGTTTTCATTTATGTTGGCAACAGTGCCAAAACTTCCTTGCCGTTGCCACAACACCACGTGGTATCAACTGTAAAGGCTTACGAATCAATTATAATTGTTTTAAATTTTTAGTTCAAGTGTTTAAGACAAGCTATTAAGTTTCAAATTCCTCTTATGTATAATTACATAATAAAAAACTTGGATTCAACCGAAGGGACGGATTCGGATCCAAAATGCGGAGCGAAAAATATAACGAGTGATGAAATCTTCACGTATTTAGAAACAAGTACGTATAAGGGCGTTGGGCTCGCCATGGAGATTACGAGTAGAGCTGGGCTAAGAAGAATTGAAGGGTCAAAGCAGTAGGGCTAACCTTGACCTTCCAAATCATCTTGATCCGTCTCTTATTTTACCATTTTTATTAAAGAAACCGATGCGTTTAAAAAAGTGGCGGATCCTTTAGGCTATTTGGAAACCGCAGACCAAAGAAGTCATGAAGAAGAAGCAGGCGCGTCGAAAACGAAAGAAAAATGAGGTTTTTTAATAATAAATTTTCGGAACAGCTGCAAAAATGAAATCAATGCCTAAGGGTCAAAGTACCAAGTAGGTGAGAAGATGTTTGGGGTCGAGGAGGGTAGGAGAGGTGATGGGAGAGGTGAAGAGTGAGTATTTGGTGTTTGTGGAGAGGTCTGTAGAGCCCCAAATTTTCGAGGTAGAGTCCATACCACTTTTTTTGTCCAACGAATTTTCGCAATTAAAGTCGGAAATAATAAACATTTGTGTAAATTTTGCGTTTTTTTGTGGTTGATTAAAAATTAAAATGACGTCAACAGGAAAAGCAACGGGAAGGTGCGCTGACCCATGACGCTGTTATTATGAACCACGCTCACTTTTTCTATAACCGGTTATCAATAACCGGTTTTAAAAAACCTAGTACTACAAAACAAAATGTTCAATGTCTTCAATGAAGAACACAATGAAGAAATCATGGAAGGAAACTAAAAACCGTTCGTGGAATAACCGAAACTCCGGTTGTCGTAACCGTTACTTTGAATACTAGCTCGCCCTAGTGGCTCACCTTTCCAACGCCTAAACAAAGGTGAAAGAAGAACTCTTCCGTTGAGCGTATTAATTTTTTTTATTCAGTCTCTCGGTGGTCACCAACCTGTGAAGTCGCATTTCCTGTGACGTCGAAATTTCGGGCAAAACGTCCAACGTGAGTAATCAAACCCAAAAAAAAAATTTCATATCCCTCTTTTTCACATAAATATCTGGGTACTAAAATTTTATATATGTACCTTGTAAATAATATGTGTGTATATACGTCATATATTTTTCCAATCATGACAACGCCTCTAAAAAATTTTTACCAAATAAATTTGCATAAACAGATCATTTCAAACATAGAAAAGATTCGACTTGAAGTGTGGTGTTACCGGTTAGTTTAGAACCTTAGGCGAGTTTAATCCTTTCTGGCCCAGTTTGATGGATCATAACGTGTACTTTAAACGTCTAACGGTCCCTTTTGTACTGAAAGCCATCAAAAAAACATTCACAAACATGTTAAAACATGAAAGACTAATGGAGGAGCCGTAATTTCACTCAGGAACGCTTTATGAGCGACTCATCAACGAGATTTTCAACGAAAAATTCACTCTCTGGATCGATTCTAGCCCTTCTTCGACATGTAGAGCACTTTTAAGTCTACTTTGACACTTATTTCGACATTAACGACCCTTTATAGATGAGCTAATGACATGAAAAAGATCCTTCAACCAAAAAAAGGACATTTTTAACCCTACTTTGACAAATTATTTCGACAATAAAGACTCTTGATGGATGCCCATAGCGTTATCGACATCGATTAAAGGGTCAAAGTACTCAAAACCCGGCTTATAGTAGAGCAAAGGGTCAAAGCACTTCAAAAATTGTCTTTATATTAAATTAAAGTGTCAAAGTACTCCTTAGAGTCTTTCTAGTCGATTAAAGGGTCAAAGTACTCCCTAGAGTCTTTCTAGTCGATTAAAGTGTCAAAGTACTCCCTAGAGTCTTTCTAGTCAATTAAAGGGTCAAAGTACTCAAAAACCGGCTTATAGTAGAGCAAAGGGTCAAAGCACATCATAAACTGTCTTTATATTGAAGGGTCAAAGTACTCCCTAGAGTCTTTCTAGTCGATTAAAGGGTCAAAGTACTCCCTAGAGTCTTTCTAGTCGATTAAAGTGTCAAAGTACTCCCTAGAGTCTTTCTAGTCGATTAAAGGGTCAAAGCACTTCAAAAACTGTCTTTATATTAAATTAAAGTGTCAAAGTACTCCCTAGAGTCTTTCTAGTCGATTAAAGTGTCAAAGTACTCCCTAGAGTCTTTCTAGTCGATTAAAGGGTCAAAGTACTCCCTAGAGTCTTTCTAGTCGATTAAAGGGTCAAAGTACTCCCTAGAGTCTTTCTAGTCGATTAAAGGGTCAAAGTAGAGAAAAGGGTCAAAGCTCAGAGTTTTCTAGTCGGTCAAAGTACTCCCTAGAGTCTTTCTAGTCGGTCAAAGTACTCCCTAGAGTCTTTCTAGTCGATTAAAGTGTCAAAGTACTCCCTAGAGTCTTTCTAGTCGAATAAAGGGTCAAAGTACTCGCTAGAGTCTTTCTAGTCGATTAAAGTGTCAAAGTACTCCCTAGAGTCTTTCTAGTCGAATAAAGGGTCAAAGTACTCCCTAGAGTCTTTCTAGTCGATTAAAGGGTCAAAGTACTCAAAACTCGGCTTATAGTAGAGCAAAGCACTTCAAAAGCTGTCTTTATATTAAATTAAAGTGTCAAAGTACTCCCTAGAGTCTTTCTAGTCGATCAAAGGGTCAAAGTACTCTCTAAAATGCTTTTATAGTCAATTAAAGTGTCAAAACAAAAGTGTCCAACCCCTTAGCAGCCCTGATGATTCGTGGGCTACGATGTCTCTTGTCATTTTATCTTTCGAAAAGAATGTTATCGACATGGCGGAAGGAAAAGCGAACGAAATTAACGTTTTCTTATCTTCTTTCCTTAATTTAGAGGAAAACACGTGAAGTTTTAATGGATAAACATTCCCACCTTCACTTTCAACGGTCAACGGTCCTACTAACGGATCGAAATCTCAAAAAGATCGATTCTGCCCAGAAAACAATTTGTTTTTGTGGGTTAGATGAAGAATCAACGGTTGGAAATATGGAATTTTTTTAAAAATCCGGTTCTAGGGGTAATTTGTCCGACTTTTACGTAACGTTCATGAAATGGAGGCGACTTTTCTAAAATAGCCGGTAAAGATCCATCCGGTGACCTCTATGGCCGGATGTTTTCAGTGCTAACTTGACCTCGTCTTTCTCGGTCGTTACCTCTTTAGAATAATTTCTCGAGAGATAAAATTGTTTTTTCCGACAAGAAAATAAAAAAAAAAATTATCCGAAGAAAATCGTCTTCAGGTGTCTTGAAGAGCATGAAGGTCGATTTTGGGGAAAAAAAATAATTTTTTTGTCTTATTGTTTAGACAAAATAAACAGCTTATGCTCTGAATGGCAAGATTAACAATTTGTCACATTGAAAAGGGTTATCTTGGGAACCAGACCGTCCATAATTGGCAAGACCTCGATGCTCGCGACGCTTCTGTTTTAATTAAAATCTGAGATGGTTGGACTCAGCCATCTTCGATTTTTAAGGTGAACTTTGACCTTAATCTTCCTTTTTAAGCAAATTTCGAACCTTTTTCCATAAAAAGCGACTCTTTTTCGATAAAAGACCCTTTATAGGCTCATACGAACCTTTTTCATAGAAAAAGGACCATTTTTAGACATCTTTAAACCTTTTTCGATATGAAAAGACCCTTTTTAAGGCAAATTGGAACCTTTTTTGATAATTAAAAACCTTTTTTTTATAATAAAAGACCGTTTTAAGGGAGATTTGAACCTTCTTCGATAAGGAAAGAACCTTTTTAGGCCAATACGTATCTTTTTCATGGAAAGAGGACCATTTCAAGGCATCTTTAAACCTTTTTCGATATGAAAAGACCCTTTTGAGGCAAATTGGAACCTTTTTCGATAAGGAAAACCCCTTTTTGATAAGAAAGGCCCTTTTACAAGACAGATTTGATCCTTATTAAACACAAAAACATCCTATTTCAATACGAAAACATCCTTTTTAGGCACATTAGAGCCTTTTGCCATGGAAAAAGACCAATTTTAAGGAACAACGGCCTTTTACTAAAATACCCTAAAATTTTAGGGATATGGACAAATGTTAGCAAAAACTTTGACCTCTACTTCTTTGGGTCTAATTTGACTGGACTTTCATCGAAAAAGTGAAAAGAAATAACAGATTATCGGGCATTTTAGGTTCGGCAATTTCATGCAGGTTGACCGCAAAGTTGATGAATTCTATTTCGCGTTTATAATATTGTATCATCGAATTTACATGAAAGTACTAAATGAAGTAACAAAATTGTACTTTCACTCAAGGACCTCCAACTCTTAAGATTTTAGGTTCTTCCAGATCTTAAGAGTTTTCGCGGATTTCCGTAGGAAAGAGGCTATTGAGGTTTCAAGGCCTAGAGGCCTATGTATTCGTGATCAGGAAGCTCTGGGGATCACGAAATGTAGTGGTTTCTTTCAGGTTTATTTATTTATTTTTTTTATTTTAGATGTCGCTAGGGCGTTTTATAAAAGCGGCTCAGGACGGACACCTCGAGATCTTGAAAGAGGCCACGAAGAGGGAATGTAACGCCAAAGACGAAGATGGAATGACGGCGACCCTATGGGCGGCCAGCAACGGGAACATCGACGCTTTACGACTCCTCGTCGGTCGAGGGTAAACTTTTTTTTTTCCCTATCGACCTTTTTGTGAGTCATTTGAGCCATTCACGCTTCACTGCCTACCTGATCAATAGCCCCTAACTATTTTTAAACGTTATAAACTGAAGGAAAAGTGAAATTTCTAAGTTTTAACGACAATGGAAGCCCAATTTTAAGTTAAGTAATAACCTGTGGACAAAAAAAGGCCGAAAAAACGATGACTTTCTCGTCCGATGCATCCTTTGGTGGGAGATCGCCTTTTAAAACCGTCCAAGGGGCGACCTCACGATTTATGACGTAAGAGAATCTCGTAAGAACTTTGAAGAAATCAAAGGGTCACAGATTCATCCACATAGGAGTCGAAATTAATTTCTCTAGCTGTGAACTTCCTCGAGAATAACAGGAAGTTCACGGTCAAACAATGAAATCGTTAGAAATCTTTTTTAATTAAAATTTTCACGTCTGAACCGCAAGTTTTCGTGTTTCCGAATTCCCGAATCAGATTAGTGACGTCATTCAGTGTTGCCAACTTAAGCCACTGTCAGTCTTTTCCGGGTGTTTTTAATTTCTTCCATTTTTTTTTCTTTTTAAAAACAGTGTTGCCAATAGACGTGTTTTCAATCTTTTCGCAGTGTTGCCATTTTCCATTTTATCGCGTTTTTAGTGAATGTGACGTCATCAATGTCTTTTTGGAACCCTCTAAATACTTTCTTTTACACGTTGCATAGTTTTATTAACAAATTAGGAAATTGAAGTTCCCAGAGTATGTCGTTGGCCAACTTGGACACGAAATACCCGGAATATTCGAAAAAAAATTCTCCAAGTAAAAGTCAGCATGAAAGGTGAGAGTGTGTCCAAGAATCGTCTTTTGGTTTATTAGTCGAGATGAAAAATCTATGATGCCCATAGAAGATTCACACGAGGGGAAAGTAAAAAAAAAGCCATTTAACAAAAAGATAGGTACGCCTTAACGTCCATTGTATGACGAGACAAGTTCACACAGGATTCTTTTCACAGTCAATCACTGACTTTCTAAAATAAAATTATTATTTTATAAAGATAAACGTCAAAACTCACTATAATCGAAAGGGAAAATCTGTTGGTTCAGTTGGCAATGATTTCAATGATTTTGAAGGCATTGCTTTAAGTTGTCAACACTGGATATGACGTCATTGATCAGAATCGCGACGCACTTCCGATGTAGACTATGGAGCAAATCTGTTGATTTATATATATATATTTATTTATTTATGTATTTTTAAATTTATTTGGTTTAGGGGAGATATCGAGAAAGCGAATTATCATTTCGGGCAGACGGCTTTGCATTTGGCGGCTTCGAAAGGACATCTCCCGTGCGTCTCTTTTTTGGTCGGATTTGACGCGAACCTCTTCGCACTCGACCATGACCTCCACACTCCGCTTCAAATAGCAACCAACCCCGAAGTCATCGAATTCTTGGACAAAGCAATGGCCAAACAGCTCATCTACAACAAGTGAGCTTAAGAAATTTACAGTCGTAATCTTCATCTTAGTTCATGTTTTTTTGGTCGCTGATTACGAATATGAGGTTTTCTCACAGAAATTTGGCCCTGACCCTGGTTAAAATCGCAATTATGGCCAAAATTTTGGATCTTTGGCAGTTTTTTGCTTTTATCTCCGTAGCTATAGGTTTCAGCGACTTGACCACTTAGTACAAAATGAAAGCTCATAAAATTTTCTAAAAATCCATTAATCATTTGTCAAATTCGGACGAGCCGTTTGGCAGCTATCGCCGGTCAAGGGAAACCACCGTATTATGACCGATAAGGCCATGAGGTTTACTGACAAATATGGGCAAAACTTTGGATCTTTTTGCAGTTTTTTTGCTTTTATCTCCGAAACTATAGGTTTCAGCGACTTGACCACTCAGTACGAAATGAAAGCTTATTAAATTAGCTAAAAATCCATTAATCATTTGTCAAATTCGGACGAGCCGTTTGGCCGCTATCGCCGGTCAAAGAAAACCACCGTATTATGACCGATAAGGCCTTGGTTTTCTTTGACCGACGATAGCATTTGACAAATCATTAATGTATTTTTAGCTATTTTTATAAGCTTTCATTTTGTAATAAGTGGTCAAGTCGCTGAAACCTATATTTTTGGAGATATAATCAAAAAACTTGAAAAAGTTCCAAAATTTTCCCTATTTTTGCAATTTTGACAAGGTTACGGGCGAAATTTCTGTCAGAAAACCTCATATTTGTAATGAGCGACCCGAAAAATATTATTAATTCAATTTTTGGAACAGGAAGGAAGTCAAAGCGAAAAAAGAGAAGGCGTTAAAAGACGCGGAAAGGAGGCGGAAAAAATATGACGAAAAGATGAAAAAAGAACGAGACAAGGAAGAGAAACGTTTCAAAAAAGAAAATGGAAATAAAATCGAAGTCGACACACCAATACCAACAATACCAAATAGGTACGATTGAGGTCGGCCTTCCCCCGGATTTGGGACCGGGCTTGGGAATTTTTTTTTAATTTAATTTTGTTTTTTAGTACTGTAAGAAAAGCAGTTGTTGAAGTGAACGGTCCGAGTTTTACAGAAATCGTTGGAGGGACTTTATCCAAAAAGCCGGTCACGGGCGTCAAAAAAATTTTGGAAAAAACTCTCAGACATGATGATAAGGTTCGTCTTATGCAGAACACCACGAATATTTCAGTTTTTCTTTCCATTTTAGGTCGAGAATGGTACAAAAACGAAAAAAGACGCTCAGATAATATACGTGAGCTCGTACGACGGAAGCAATGGCAAAAGAGGAAAAATCTCCGATATATTTACAAGCAATATCGCAAACAGTCAAGCATCGATATTCGACCGGCCGGGTTTCGGAAGCGTCGCTTTCCGCCAACGGGCGAATCTCGCTGGCACGCTCAGCGGAACGCCCAATGACGTCATCCTTGAAAAAGACGAGGAAGCAGGATCGGAAACGAGTATCGGGAGCGCCGGGAGCCTCGCGAACCGTCATAAACAATGGAACCTCGACGAAATCACTACAAGTGACGGTAACAAAAGTATTTTTTTAGTATGTATTTTAGTTCTAAAATACTTTTAGAAGAAAATGTGGTCTCAAATGGGCAATGGTCTCCTCTAGAAAGGTTCCTCGTTTCTGCAGGAGTGGAAGAATACATGCCGAAACTTCTTGAGCAGCAAGTGGACCTCGAAGCCGTTCTCATGCTCACAGACGAAGATCTCATCGAATTAGGCGTTCCTTTGGGACCCCGCAGAAAACTCCTTTACGCAGTCGAACAAAGAAGACAGGCCCTTAAAAATCCTGGCTATTTACACGACACCAGACTTTAAGAACGAAAAGAACCCTGTCTGGATCTCTCACACCAAAGATTTTCAACCTTTTTTTTATTTATATGTTGTATTAGTTTTTGTAAGTTTTAAATAAAAGATTAGGTATATTGATGCTGGGTTTTGCAGCTGCTGATAAATGGATTCACAGAAATGGAACATGTAAATTAGCCTGATTTGGCAACAATGGATTGTGCATAGTGGCCCAATTGGGCAAAATCGACCATCTGATTCGGCAATACTGTGTTGTGCTAAGTAGAATGATTTGGACCCACCCAATTTGGGAAAATTCCACAAAATAAAGTTGCCCAATTAGGAAAAGTTGGACCATGTAAAGTTGCCCATTTTTAAAAAATTGGATCATGCAAAGTTGCCCAATTTGGACCATGCAAAGTTGCCCAATTAGGGAAATTGGAGCATGCAAAGTTGCCCAATTAGGGAAAATTGGAGCATGCAAAGTTGCCCAATTTGGACCATGTAAAGTTGCCCAATTTAGACTATGTAAAGTTGCCCAATTCGGACCGTGTAAAGTTGCCTAATTAGAAAAAAATTGGACCCTATAAAGTTGCCGAATTAGGGAAAATTGGAGCATGCAAAGTTGGCCAATTTAGACCATGCAAAGTTGCCTAATTTGGACCATATAAAGTTGCCCGATTTCGCGAAATTGGACCATGTAAATTCGCCCAATTTGGCAACAAATGGATTGTGGAAAGTAGCCCGATTTTGCGAAATTGGAGCGTGTAATGTCGCCCGATTTGGCAGTAATGCATGTTACAAAAAAGAGCCCAACTTTGGGTAGTGCAAAGTAGTCCAATTTGGCAACAATAGTCCAAGTTGCCCAATCTGGCAACAATGGATTGTGCTCAGTTGCCAGATTTGGTAACATTGGACCTTTTCAAGTCACCCGATTTGGGAGCAAAGGACCATGCAAAGTTTCTCACTTTGGCCCATGTAAATGAGCCCAATCAGGGCCTGCAGTTTCTGAGTTATTAGCAGGGAAAAAATTGAGGTAATCGAGGTACTCAGGCAAATTTAGAAACCGAAATTTTGAAAAATAATTGTTTTATTGGCAACAATGACAAAAATAACAAAAAGTACGCAATCACAGTGGGTTTTTGGACATAAAGCTTAAAGATTCTTTGTCAAAATCGAGCGGCATCATCCCCAGATCGCCACTGAATCTGTTTTTGGCGATTTGAAGGAATTTTTTAAATTTGAGCGAACTCATCGAGCGATTTTGTATAATGAGGACGTTGTCAGCTTCCTGGCTCGCTTTGGCGCCGCCAAAAATCGAAGTCGGCGTCAAAGATTCGCCATCTTTTTCTTTCCGAGGATGAATAACGAGGGTGACGTGACAATTGTGGGTTGTAGCGAAATTACGGAAATTGGCGATTAGGGCATCTTGGCGGTAGAAACGGTCTAGAAAACCACTTTCGGTAGCGGTCATGCCTAGCATGAATTGTACATTGTCTATGATGACATGAGCGACATCATGCACATACGATGCATGCTTCACCGCCTCCATGACCGTATCTAGCGGCTGCTGACCATGAAAAGTCATAAAATAAATAGGAAGATGTTCGAATTGATCGGCCCAAATGTCGAATTTGTCCAAATTGTCGATCAACGACGCTCCAGCCATTTGGGTCAACATCGTCCTCGCCAACCTTTGATTCCTAATCTCAAAACTTCCCCAAAGAGTCGTCACGTTCTGGCTCGCCAAATCGAGCGAATATTCGCTCATAAAAGTCGTCTTGCCGGACCCCGTCGGACCGGTTAAGATCGTCAGCTCTCCTCGTCTATGACCTTTCAGAATCGTGTTCAAAATAGGAAATCTTTCCCATTTAACCCCAGAAACCTGACAAAAAAGTCAATTTAAACACTATAAAGTAGTACTTTTCAGAATAATAGACAACATACTTTATCAGCATTCGACAATTCGGCGATAACATCGTCTCTTAAGCTCGAAAACGTCGTTATACTCGCATGATCAATTTTATGAGCTTCATTGATTATTTTTGAAATATCCATACCATTATTTATGGAGCTAATGACCGACTTTTGGTTTTCTAAAGGCCTAGAAGACAAAATTTAATGTTTTTAGACAAAATTTTACCTGATTAAATGGCATCGTTTTTCAGACAATTTGCGTGCCAATTGCCTTGCGCAGTCCCAGGTGACGTCGTCGAACCACAAAACTAGCTTTTGATACTCTTCAAGCATCGGTAGAACCGACTGAGGTAGACTGTATTGTCCTGAATATTAAATGAATTATTTACGTATATTAGTTTATGATACCGTGAGGTAGACATATGATGTCGGATCCTTTTAGGTGATGGCAGAGTGCCAAAAAGTTGGGAATACTGTGGACGATGACTGCGGTTCTGTGGTCGTTGGAATACTTGAGAAGTCCAGGAGCGTCCAATGGCGGAAATGATTCTTCAGAAAAGTCAGAATCGATTGTTTTGTAACCGACGATTTGATTCTCGCCGTTTGTCAACGGGAAATAAAGCGATCCGTTTTTTATATCGATATGAACATCAAAATTGTTCAAAATTTTCATCGAAATGTCCTGAAAATTGGACAAATCTGTTGTACCAAGGTGGAGGATAGAGTTATGACCCAAGATTTCTTTCCCCCTCGCTTACCCATCCCATTTATACTCACAGGAATGCCCAATTTGTCCAAGACTTCTTTCAATCGGTTTTCCGAAAGCTCTTTCACTCGATGAAGGTGTTTCTGGATTTTCAGCCATTTTGAAAGACCCTGCACCACTTTGTTGTCCACCTATAAACCAAAATTAATAAAACATACACTCAAAAAATCAACCAATAGAAATTTACTTGCTGAACAAATGTTTCCGATTGGTCACGAACGATCGGCTCTAAATCTGACCAATTGCCAGCATTGTTGCAACCATGGCAGACAAAATAACCTGGAAAAAAAAATCCAAATAATCCCAAGTTGGGCGCATTCACAATCATAAATATGAAGAAATTAATCAGTTTTGAGTAGGGATAAATTTCTAAAAATTCATATCCATACCGGTATTCATATACGCACCAGTATTCATAAACGCACCTGTATTCATAATAGGCAATAATTATATTGATAATAGCCATCGTAATACACATACCGGTATTCATAGTACACATATACTATAGTGTATACTCTCCATAGTGTACATACCGGTATTTGTAGTATACATACAGGTAAACATACTGGTATTCGTAGTACACATACCATGTGTATCACTAAAAGTTGTATTCGCAGTATACATGCTGGTATTCGTAATATGCATACCTGTTTTCAGTAATATGCATACCTGTATTCAGCAATATGTATATCTATATTCAGCAATATGTATATCTATATTCAGTAATATGCATACCGGTAGTAGTAATATGCATACCTGTATTCAGTAATATGCATATCTATATTCAGTAATATGCATACCTGTATTCAGTAATATTCATAACTGTATTCAGTAATATGCATACCTGTATTCAGTAATATTCATAACTGTATTCAGTAATATTCATAAATGTATTCAGTAATATTCATAACTGTATTCAGTAATATGCATACCTGTATTCAGTAATATTCATAACTGTATTCAGTAATATTCATACATGTATTCAGTAATATTCATAACTGTATTCAGTAATATGCATACCTGTATCAGTAATATGCATACCCTTATTCGTCATAGGCATACAGGTATTCGTAATATAATTACCGAAATTCATATAATCATATGGGTATTCATATCATCCACATCCATACCTAGTATTCATATCCACATCCATTCCTAATATTCGTATCCACATACATTCCTAGTATTCATATTCACATACATTCGTAGTACTCATTTCCGTCAAAGTATTCATGTAAGTATTAATATTCATATTCATTCATACCAGTATTCATATTTATAATAATACATATTCGTATCCCCATTGGTGTTCATATGTACACCGGTGTTCATATCCCTATCCATACGGGCAATCGTATTAATGTATTTTAGCCTTGTGAATTTATTCATATTTATGAATATAAATATGAATATAAATATGAATACCGTATAAGTAGCCATATTTATATTCATAAATATGAATATGCGTCTATCTCTGCAATTAGCGAGGCAGTGTTATCAAAACAACTGATCAAGAGAATTACATATTTCGAAGGTAAGTACCAGTAACTTTGTTGATAAATAATTTGGAAGACTCTTTACAAATAAGGCAGTCCAACTTCAAACAAGTGAAACCGTCATGAAATGAGAGTTTATTCTTGTTCAGACACCTTTTGATGTGACTCACAGAGACGAATTCGTCCAACACGTGGGCGCTTTTACCGAAATTCCCTTGAAATCTTCTCTGGACGTTTTTAAAACGGAAAACAAACAAACCGAAGCCTTTTTTAAGCATTTTACAGTTCGTTAAATAAATACAAAACGGGCATTGTTTATGTTGTGGAAGGTTATTTTTTAGTCGTGTTATAAAACTAGCAGACCTGCTACCAGTGATGAAATCCTACCATCTCTCCCACTAGCTACCTTTTTATGAATATTTTTCTCTATTTTTCGCACTAAGGAAAATAGAGAAAACGGGAAAAATGTTCCAGAATAGAGGTTGTTAGGGAAATGAAGTTTCTGTTGGTCACACTGTTTTGTAACAGTGTAGTGTCAACCGCAACCTTCACCACGTGATATTTTGACAAATGGTTAGTTCTTATTTTATTGAAAATGTCCATTATTGAAATAAGTTTCGAAAACATCGAGAATAACCCGGAATGCGGACATGGGCCCACGCTTCTTTTTACACGCAACGTCCGTGGTAAAATTCAAAAATTCTACGCCTGTTCAGCTTGCCGTGATAGAAAAGAGTGCCCTTTCTTCTTACTGGAGGGCGAAAAGGTGACCGAATCGAAACGTTTGCTTTGGCAAGAGATGAAAGGAAAGGTGAAAATCGATTCTGAAATGATGAGAGCGAATTATTTAAAAGCGATGAAATCTTCAGCGGATCGGCGGACATTCTGCGACGACTGCGGTTTCTTCGTCGACCGCATAGTCGACCATGCGACTCACACTTTGAAGAAGAATATACCCGATGAAAACATGAAGAAGCCTTCCATGATCCTTGATGCTATTCAAAATGACAAAAAAGAAGCCCAATTCTGGTTCAAAGATTCCACCAAGAATTTCATACTCGATTCCATCAAAAGACTCGGATATCACAAAACGACCTGCATTGGCTCACCGACATTACACGAAATATCACCAAATTCGCTTTTACTCGACCTAGATCATCGCTACTACTCATTTTATGATGAAAATCAATTTATTTGGTTTAACATGTTCAATTTTCATTTTATGTCAAAAGGGGAAGAAATTTTGAAAAATCATGCTCAAGATTCAATGGTCATAATCGACCCGCCGTTCGGTGCACGATTAGAGCCGATCCATTATTTGATATCGAATCTCAAAAAAATGGTGGAAAATATCAATTTTATGTTGATACTTCCTTATTTTATGGAGCCTCAAGTTTTGAAGTTTCTGGAAGGGTTTGAGATGCTCGATTTTCCTGTCGAGTATGCAAATCATAAGAAGTTTAATAAGGAAAGTCCTGTCCGTTTGTTTACGGATGCGGATGCTGCGAAGCTGGTGATGCCTGAAGAGCTCGGATTTTGGTTCTGCGATCGTTGCTCGAGATATCGCTCTCCTGAGAATTCGCATTGCGATCTATGTAAGACTTGCACATCGAAAAATGGAAAGCGATACCTTCATTGTCCTCTATGCGACAAATGCGTCAAAGATACATGGGCCCACTGCATCCTCTGCAATACTTGTTCATACCCTGAAGGACACAAATGTGAAAAACAGGCGAACAAATCGAGAAAAATTGATATCCAGAACAAAAAGAGAAAAAAATAATTTTGTCAAATAAATTTTAAAAAATCAATTTTTTAGTCTTTTTTTCACCTCTTAACTTGTTTCAGGATAAGATGCCGAATGTAGTGCGGCTTGAAGCTGAGAAAGAAGAGGACGCATACGATGGGGGAAAAGTCCCTGCGGAAAATTTACAAAAAAGTTTCCTCGACAAGCTTAAAATCGACGGAAAATTCGACGTTCGAGCTGTCGAGAAGTTAAATAAAAAAGACTGGACACAAGAAGAGAGAAATTTGATTCAAAAAGAGATGGACGACGAATTCGACGCTTTTGTCAAAACCTTGGAGTCGAGGGGTGAAAACGAATGTTGGCCTGAAGACCGCTGGGAAGAAGTACATTTTTCATTTTTATAGCACGAAATGTTAATATTTCTTTTAGGAAATGGAAAAACATCCTTTTTTCATGAAAAACTTACCTGCGGATGGACAAATGCCTCCATTATTGGAAGGATTGTGCCAGCTCAAGTACAGCTCGACCGACAACACTCCAGAAGGTAGAATTTATGAGTATTGATAGAGATGGAATTTATGAGGAAGTTCGGAATGAATAAGTGGTTTAGGGTGAATGATGAAGTTTGGAATGAATGATGTAGTTTCGTGGGAATGAGGAAGTTTAGGAGAAATAAAGAAGTTTGGGAAGCTCCCTCATTTCTCTTAAACTTCCTCATTCCCTCAAGCTCCATCATATCTCCAAGACTACTTCATTTCTCCTAAACTTCCTCATTTCGTCCAAACTTCCTCATTATCTCCAAACTCCCCTCATTTCTCTCAAAATTCCTCATTCCCTCAAGCTCCATCATATCTCCAAGACTTCTTCATTTCTCCTAAACTTCCTCATTTTATCCAAACTTCCTCATTCCCTCTAGCTCCCTCATATCTCCGAGACTACTTAATTTCTCCTAAACTTCCTCATTTCTTCCAAACTTCCTCATTCTCTCCAAGCTCCCCTCATTTCTCTCAAACTTCCTCATTCCCTCAAGCTCCCTCAATCTCCAAGACTACTTCATTTCTCCTAAATTTCCTCATTTTATCCAATCTTCCTCATTCTCTCCAAGCTCCCCTCATTTCTCTCAAACTTCCTCATTCCCTCAAGCTCTTCTTATCTCCAAGACTACTTCATCTCTCCTAAACTTCCTCACTTCATCCAAACTTCCTCATTCCCTCCATCTCTCTCATATCTCCAAGACCACTTCATTTCTCCTAAACTTCCTCATTTCGTCCAAACTTCATCATTCTCTCAAAGCTGGGGGAGCTTCTGCATTGCCCCAAACATCTGTTGTAGCTTGGAGGAAATGATCAAGTTTGGACGAAATCAGGAGGTTGAAATGAGGAAGTTTGGACGAAATTTAGGAGGTTGAAATGAGGAAGTTGTATGAAGTTAGGACGAAATGACTAGGTTGGAATGAGGAAATTTTGGAGATATGAAGGAGCTTGGATGAAACGAGGAAGTTTAAGACAAATGAGGGAGCTTGTAGGGATTGAAGAAGTTAGGACGAAATGAGGAAGTTTGGGAAAAAATGAAGAAGTTTGAATGAAGTAGTTTTGGAAATATGAGGGAGCTTTAGGGCAATAAGGGAGTTTTGGGATTTTCTGCCTGATTGGGGGTTGTTTTAACTGATTTCAAAGGAAAAGGGAAGCTTTGCTGCCGGGCTTAGAGACCTATATTCGTGATCAGGGCGTTCTGGGGATCAAAAAAATAATTCCATTTGAGGAATAAGCATTAATTTACTACTTATTTATTTTTCAGAATTAGCGAATGCTTTTAAAGAAGACGGAAATTTCAATTTTAAAACGAAAAATTACCGAATGGCTGTGATCAGTTATACCGAAGGTTTGAGCAAAAAGTGTTCGGATCCTAAAATCAACGCTCAGCTTTATAATAATAGAGGTGCTGCTCACTATTATTTGAAGAATTACAGGTAAAAAATGTCTTAAAAAGTTTCATTTAATTTTCTTTTAAATGTGTATTCCAGGTCATGTTTTTATGATTGTAAACGAGCTTTGGAATGTCAGCCGCATTATCCGAAAGCGTCCATCCGACTAGCTCAAGTCTCATTCCAGCTCGGCGAATACGATGAATGTCTCAAAGAGTGCGAAATTCTGCTCTCGACCTCCCCGACGGACAAGGAAATCAAAGATCTCCAGGAAAAGGCGCTCAAAGCGAAGAAGTTGAAAGAAAGAAACGACAGGAAAGAATTCGTGAGGAACAAAAAAATGGAATTGGATCGAGCGAATTTGGAACGAGCGATTAAAGAAAGAGGGATCAAAATGGTCAATTCCGAAACTGCGGACGTCGCTAAAAATCTTTTCGGCGACGTCGCTAAAAAAGGCGTCCACCTTGACGACGACCAGCGCATCATCTGGCCGGTCGTCCTTCTCTATCCCGAATACAGAATGTCCGACATAATCGAATGTTTTCATGAAGACACCACGTAAGGAAGATTTTCTCAAAAAACCCTAAACTAACCCCAAATTGGTCTCACGAATTTTCAACTTTCAACCTATTTTTGAGGGTGAAAGAGTGCTCTGAGAGATTTTTATGACTAAGTAACTTTTGTAAGTCTTTAAAAGAGCTTTCCAACGCCATAAATATTATCAAAATCGGCCTAAAATTGTGCAAGTTACTGACGTTTAACTCACTAATTTTCAACTTTTGACCTAATATGGTGGAGGGTGAACTTCTAAGAGATTTTAAGACCCTCCTATTACTCCAATCTCCCTCATTAGCACAACACCCCCTCCCCCCATCCACCGCCATAATCTGTTATATTCAAATCATTTCCCTCCAGATTTGAAGATCAATTTGAAGAAGTATTCGCTGAAATACCAGAATGGGACGAAAGCCAAAATTACCGACCCGGAAAGCTAAACATTTACTACGAAGACTACAACAAAAAAATCCATCAAGTCCAACCAAACGATACTTTGGGTTCAGTTCTTTCTCGAGATTCGTAAGTTTTCGCCAAACAAAGTTTTGTTTAAAATTCTAATTTATTGCAATTTCAGTTACTACTTAGATGCCGCGACACCCTCATTTATAATCTTACCCAAAGATACAGAAGCGGATGCGAAATTTCTCCAAGGACAATTCAGCAGCTTTCAATAAAATTGCTCTGTGATCGGAGGAGGGTATTTTGAGGTTTCATCTGTGGATCCATACTGGCATCATATGATTATAGAATAGTTTTTAAATTATAAAAGATGAGCTTTTACTGTGATTCGAGAAAAGACGAGTTTTTGAGCGGATCCGTCGCTCATTGTTATTGTTCGTATTATTCGTATCCGAATTTTCCGTATGTTTATCCAGTTTTCGAGCCCGATTATAATCTAGGTTTAGGCCCTAGAGAGAAATCTGTAGGGAAATGCAATTATGGTAAATATCCGTGTGTCTGCTGCGAGAAATGCCATCGCTCGGACAAGTTAAGGTTTGCAGAATCCGAAGTGAAAAAAGAGCGGAAAGACGCTTTTACTGAGACTGAACCTTTTCAGAATAAAGGGGTGAGTTCGAACGAGTGCGATGTCGATAATGAAGCTTTGCTCGATGCTTTAAAGGAGATAAAATCATGCGTTTGTAAGACAGAAAGGGAGCCAAGTGCGCACCCTTCGAAGCAAACTGAGTCGCTCCAAAAGCGAGCGAGTTCGCTCTCTTTAGGCTCTACACGATCTAGATCTCCTTCGATTTTAAAAAAGCCTTCCATTCCTCAAGAACCGGTTCGAAAATGCCCGGGCCCCAGGTCGACGAAAAAGATCAGAATATGCCCCGAAGAACCGGTTCGAAAATGCCCGGGCCCCAGGTCGACGAAAAAGATCAGAATATGCCCCGGACCGAGAAAAATCGAACCTGAAGAGATTCCTGAGGAAAAATCGCCTTCACCCCCTCCTCATCCTCCTCACAAACACGCCTCCAAACATGATCACAGCTCAAAATTGATCAAAAGGCTCAAGGCGATCGACACCTTGAAAAACCTCTCATCCTTCATAGCCTCTCATCCTGTCACTCTGTTCTAACAAAAACTAATGTTTTTATTAAAAAAAATTTAATTAAAATTACAAAAATTTTCAAATAATTTGAGATCAAAGATGGTTAAAAGTCATGAGATCTTCATTTGCATCTTCCAGGTTAGAATTTATAGGTTAAGGATGCTCATTTAACCAGAAAACTTCAATTTACAATAAATAAAAATATACAAAAAAAAATTAAACTAAAAAAAATGTCTTTTTTTTTATATACCTATATATAATAAAACTAAATATTTAAGTCTTGAAATACGTCTCCGTATAAAGGAAAAAGTGTTTCGGACGATTCGCTGAAGTCTTCGAGGAATTCTCTTTCGACATCGGAATCTATGGCGACGTCATCTGAGTGGAGAAAAAGAAAATGTATGAAAAAATAAACCATGGTGTAATTTTTTTACCGAATAAAGACTCGACGTCGTGATTCCAAGTTTTGATTTCTTTAAAAGTCGAATTTTTGAGATCGTTGGCTTCTTGTGTGATTTCGGAGAACAAAGAGTCGACATCTTGGTTCCATGTGCTCATTTCTTCTTTGAACGACGAACTCTTGATTCCTCTCGAAATGAGCTCTTTGGCTGTGACGATCGGTTCGCTCGCGATCTAGAATAGGTTAGAAAGGTTAGGTCTGACGTCACAAAAAGGTTAAGTTTAAGCACGGTCTTTCTCAGAAGTAAGAAATCTTACCAGTTTCTTTGGTCCTGGTGCGTACTTAAAATGAACTTTGACATGTTTTCGAAGAGAACTTGGATCCGTATACCTTTTCCCACAACCTTTAGCATGGCAAACGTACGGTTTCTATGAAAAAATTATAAAAATGGAAGAAAAAAAATTTTAAAGAAAATTACCATGTTGATATGTGTTCTATGATGTTTTGCTCTATCCGAACTGTTGCTGAATGCTTTAAAACAAGTTGCGAATTGGCAGACGTAAGGTCTTTCTCCAGTATGAGAGCGTTGATGTATTTTGAGATTTTCGACGCGGGAAAATGCCTTCTGGCATCCTCTGTACTGGAAGAAAAAAGTTGAATTTTGGGTTTTTATAAAAATAGTTTTATTTACTGGACATTTGTTGGGTTTGTCGCCGGAATGGACACGCATGTGAATGAGGAGTTTGTATCTGGCGTTGAAAGGTTTGTCGCGGCGGGGGCAGTCTTTCCAGTGGCAAGGGTACTCGTCGGACTTCCTCGTCTTTTCGACGTGGCGGTTCTCGATGTGTTCGACGAGTTCGTTCCTGCTGTTGAAGAGCCAGTAGCAGCTTTCCCATCGGCATTCGAGGGCGTCCTCGACCCTCTCGTACTCTTCGACCAACTCTCCAGTTTCTTGGTCGAGCCTGAAGTTTATTTCGTCGACCCCGGACGGTATGACGATCTCCTCACTCGAAATCACCACCGAATTCGTCGTCTTTTCGTCGAAATAATCACTGCACGTCAAATGCCCGTACACGACATCCTAAACGAATTAGAAAACAAGTCATTTTATCAACTAAAAATGGCTTTTTTGATCAAACAATTTTCGTTTTTTAGAATTTTCGACTAAAATAGGATCTTAAAAAACTTACTTTTTGTTCGTTTTTTTGAAAATGTTGATAAGGGACGTCGAGGTCCATGTAGATGGGCTCTTCGTACCAGTCGTTGAGTTCGACTTTGATGTCGTCAATGGAGCTCAACATTTTGTTTTCGAATTGTCTCATTGAATTTTATATTAGAACTGAAATGAAAAGAGAAGATTCGAGTCTTTAAAAATGAAGGGGGGAAGAGAGAACATGTGGTGAAGAAGTCTCTGATTGGTCCATCTCCCTCCATTAGACTCCTTAAGACCGTTTATGTCCAATTGAAATAAAATTATTTTTAGGTGTCTTTTGAGATGAGAAGGACAAACTTAGTTTGCTATATTCCTAGTTCCTATATTAAGGTGGACTTTGACCGTTTTTCAACTAGAAACGTCAACTTGAATTTGATGCTTTCGACAATAATGAATAAAGACACTATTCAGGCGGACTTTGACCCTTTTTTGTCAGACCAGTTCGAAAACAAGACCAAGTCCACCGCAAAAGTGTCTTTCCTCCCAATAAAGGGAAGAAATCCTGTCATAATCTGCATAAAAAGTGTCATTTTATCATTTAAGGGTTTGCTTGATCCTTCTTGGCCTGCGCTTCAATCGAGCCAATGAACCTTTTCGACTTTTTCTTTCACCATTCAATCTTCTTCAAGTATTGACCACATGGTTACACACGTGGTCGCGAGCTTAATTTTTTTCTTCAACCCTTTTTTTCCCCTCATAGAGTCTTCACCCCTTCATATTTTACACTGACTCGGACCACACGTGTCACCGCTTGCAGCATGACACTAATCATTTCAAATGCAAGACTAAAATCTTTTTTTTTCTTCTCCAGACCCCTTTGGTTTCAACTTTTTTTTTAACCAAAGAAGAGACAAGTGTTTATTATTTAGTAGTTAACACTTTTTAAAATATCTTAGTTACTGCAACCGCTATTTTCGCACGAGATGTTCGGAGTGCGAAATATGCCTTTGTAGTCAGAATTACATAAAAAGCATCGAAGTTAACCCCCCTTAAATTTCAGCAAAGAATCGTTTGGCATCAATAAATTTTGTATACGAAGCACAGGGTGCTCCAGAACTACCCTAACTTCATTATTTTAAATACAAACGCTATGTTTTGACGATAAAATATAATTCCACACTTGATTTCCAGTAAGTTTTACTTAAAACACTTTTTGATTGGAAAATGTTTTACTCTTTAAGACGTAATAACAACTTTGTCGATTTTTTCATTTTTTAAGCCCCCCCCTCCCACAAAATCTTTCCAGATTGTCGACTCACTTATTCATTGTCGGTTAGGTCGTCTTTTTTCCCCCTAGAATATTTTCTTAACACACGTGTTTCGTATAATTACTCGCTACTAGGCTTGATGCCAGAATATTTTTTTCCTTTTAAAGAACCGAGTACTTTTTGTATTGTTTTTTCTTACTTTCTGGCAACCACGTGTTCTCGAGGGAACGTGTTTGATTCAGTGCCAATTTTGCATTTTTGTTTACTTAAATATTCAGTGATTTAAAAAGAAGTTCATAATTTTTTTTTTTTTGCTGTCTTACACCCTTTTAATCTTTTCAAAATGGTCCTGAACTGTGGGAAAATGCTCGTCCCATGTTCGAGATTGTCCAAGAGAAAAACGATGAAAGTCAAGTGTTAATTATGGCTCCAGAGAAGAAGAGAGATAGAAGAAATGCTTGATAGCACCTGTTGCATTCATATTTTATATTGAGCATATGCGCAATGTCGTTGACCTTTATGTACAGTTTTCATCCTCCAATCAGGGGCGGATCCAGAAATTTGTCCGGAGGGGGCGAACCACTAAAAATCTCTTAAAACGTTGATTTTGAGGGGTTATTTGAAGAAAAAAATTGTCACTTAAATCGTTAATTTTGAGGTTTTTGACGATTTGGCTTTATAAAACGTTGATTTTTGATGAAATATTGTAAATTTTAAGGTTTTTGACGGAAAAGAGTCTTAAAACGTAGATTTTGAGGTTTTGACGAAAAAATTGTCACTTAAAACGTTGATTTTGAGGTTTTTTGTCGAAAAACAATTGTCTCTTAAAAGTTGATTTGCCACCACCACATCCCATTATCCCTCACCTCCAACAAACTCCCCCACACTCCTATCACCTCCATCAGAGCCCCGTTTCTAGAGGCTTTCGAATAGGACTTTTAATTTTAAAGGGACCCAACTTATTATTGCGTCTTTTAAAACGTTTATTTTCGATTAAAATTAGACGTTTCCATATTTTTTTGTTGTTGGCACGTGTTTGTTACTTTCTTTTATTTTTCTCTGTGGTGGAATCGCAGCGGGAGTACGCGTGCCCTTAGCATCTGGCAGTCTCAAACAAATTTTTTAAAGGGTTGACCTATTAATATAACAAAAATACAAAATAAATCAGGAAAAAATTATCGGACACCCAGGGGGGGACTTCTGAAATACTCTCGGGTGGATTCCGTTAAAAAAATATATTACTTAATTAATTTTCTTTGAGTTTTTAAGGGACAAAAAAAATTTACCCTCCGGAGGATTGAACATAAATGAGACCAAGGGGTCATGGAATAAACCCACTCGGCTATCCAGGAGGGCCCATTTCTATTGACGAAATCACGATATTTCAAGCAATAGCGAACGGAAAGAAAACACTCTACGGGTGGACTTTTACCCTTTTTTGAGGCTTAAACTCTCTTATAGGACTTTGACCTTTTTCGTCGATTTGAAAGGATGAGTTTGACCCTTTTTCGAAGAGAAAAAACATCGAATTTCCTCCAGAGGGGGACTTTTCGGCCAGCGGGATTTGGTTTCGATTAAATGGCAAATCGTGACTTTTATATCTCCATATCTCCTTATATATAGGTCCTAGCGACAATATCACTAATACTTTTTTGATAGGAAATCGCACTAGCTTTAATTTTGTATAAGTGCATTTTGTCGCTAGGATGAGTAGTTTTCGAGTTATTTGCAAAAGAAAAACCAAAAGTGGGGGACCAATCCACGCCATACGGGACATCCCCAGTCCACGCTGTGGGTCGCAAAAATTTTAACCATTGACCCCGGTATTCCGAACACATTTACCACTTAACCCCGGTAATCCGAACACGTCTAATCCAGACCTCCGGTAATCCGAACACGTCTAATCCAGACCTCCGGTAATCCGAACACGTCTAATCCAGACCTCCGGTAATCCGAACACGTCTAATCCAGACCTCCGGTAATCCGAACACGTCTAATCCAGACCTCCGGTAATCCGAACACGTCTAATCCATACCTCCGGTAATCCGAACACGTCTAATCCAGACCTCCGGTAATCCGAACACGTCTAATCCAGACCTCCGGTAATCCGAACACGTCTAATCCATACCTCCGGTAATCCGAACACGTCTAATCCATACCTCCGGTAATCCGAACACGTCTAATCCAGACCTCCGGTAATCCGAACACGTCTAATCCATACCTCCGGTAATCCGAACACGTCTAATCCAGACCTCCGGTAATCCGAACGTGTTTAAACCCCGGTAATCCGAAAATGTGTTTATCCTGGTAGTCCGAACTTGTCTAAACCTTACACCCGTAGGATCCTAACGTTTCAGTTCAGTTTAGTGCAGTTTTACTTCGACCTTCTAAACTACGTCCATACTCCACCTTGAAAATCTTGATCAAAAAGGGTCAAAATGATAAAAAGTCATCTTTCGCTAATTGGTCTATCATTATTTACTTAGGCGATTGCGATATCTTAACAAATTTTTTTTTCTCTATTGCATTTGTAAACGTGATGTCCAATATGAAATATTTAATTCTGTTGTTTTTCTCATTTTGCTTCAGCGATGCATCGAGGATATTGGCTTTTCTTCCATTTCCGGCGAAAAGCCATCAAAACGTGTTCCATCCTATAATCGAAGGATTGGCGAAAAAAGGACATCAGATAACATTAGTGGCTCCTATTTTGCTGGACGGGAAGAATCCGAATGTGACACAAATTGAAGTTCCGAAGAATTTTCCAGGGTTGCCAGGTGAGGAACTTTTTTGAAAGTGTTCTTATGGTTCTTTTAGCGATGAACTTGCTCGATTTGGGTAAGAGGCCTATACCGATGATAACGAGGGAGTTCAAAAGGATGGGGATAGCTTTGGGAGAAGCGATGTACAAAACGGAGGCAATACAGAAGATCATTTATTCAAAAGAAAAATACGATTTGATTATCTTCGAGACGCTTTTCGTCCAAGAATCTGCTGTAGCTTTGATGCACAAGTTTAACGCTCCTGGTGTCGATATACAGCCATTAGGCGAAAGTTCCTGGCTGAACGAAATCTCCGGCCTTCCCGATAACCCTTCCTACATGATGGATTTCAAGACTCTATTCAAAGACGACATGACCTTTTTGGAAAGACTGCAGAGTACATGGGCCACCGTTTCGACCACTCTGCTCAACTATTACTATCTGATGGAATTCCAAGAGCAGATGGACAGGCTTTTTGACTACGAAGGTTGGCAAAGTCGTCCTCACATCAGCAAAATGGTTTCGGACAAAGCGTTGATTTTGGTCAACTCGCATCATTCGACCGGTTATCCGTTTCCGAGGGCTCCTCACGTGCGCGAAATCGGAGGTGTCAACATCAAAGAAAGCAAACCGCTTCCAAATGTAAGTTTTTCCCCACGAATTCCTGATTATCTGCCAGAATTTTGACCTGACGAAAAAAAAGCATCCTAGTAAACCCACCTTGGTTTTCAGCAAGGAATCGATTACGATCAATAACTTTTGGATCCGACGTACAGGGTGCTCTAGAACGACCCCAACTTCGTTATTTGGCTTGCGAACCCTATGTTTTCACAACAGAAATCGATTCTACGCTTGATTTCCAGTAAATTTTACTTAGAACACTTTTTTGATAGGACCACACATTCCGGCGTTACAAATACTATGCATCCACGTTAAGTATGGCTCGTAATCCCAAAACTTTTGGTCCTATTAAAAAAATGTTTTAAGTAAATTTTACTGGAAATCAAACGCAGAATCGATTTCCAAAGTGAAAACATAGGGTTTGCATTTAAAAAAAGGAAGTTAGGGTCGTTCTGGAGCACCCTGTACGTCGGATCCAAAAGTTATCGATCCCAAACGATTCCTTACTAAAAACCAAGGGGGGTTTACTTCGATACTTTTTTTCGTCAGGTCAAAAGTCTGGCAGAAAACCTAACCTTCTCTATAACCTTTAGGATCTACAAACGTTCATGGATTCGGCCAAAAATGGCGTCATATACTTCAGCCTCGGTTCTAACCTAAACATCAGCCATATTTCCAACCAGAAAATAACCGAAGCGTTGATCAAAGTCTTCGCCAAACTTCCGCAACAAATTTTATGGAAGTGGGACAGCAACGATATACCCAAAGCGAGTCCGAATGTCAAATTTTCAAAATGGTTTCCACAACAAAGCATTCTGGGTAATTTCCTTAAATAGGTTAACTTTTAATTTTCTTCCAGCTCATAAAAACGTCAAGCTGTTTATCACCCATGGAGGATATTTGAGCACAAACGAAGCAGTTTATAATGGAGTACCGTTGGTCGGTATTCCATTTTTTGCAGATCAGCCCAAAAAACATGAAGCACGTCTCTTCTGAAGGTTATGGCGTGCTCCTAGATAGAGAAAATATGACCGAGGCTGGTTTTACATGGGCCATCAATGAAGTTTTGAACAACCCTAAGTACCTTATATATATAAATAAGCCTAATTTCTTTTTTAAGGTATAAACAAGAGATAGTAAGGAGGTCAGCACTTTTTAGAGATCGTCCCATGAAGCCGGTGGACGAAGCAGTTTTTTGGATCGAATACGTCCTCAAACACGGCAACGTCTTACAGCCAAGGTCCGCCAAATTGACCTTCATCGTTCTCCACCAACTGGACATTTATGCTTTCTTCATTGCCGTCTTTTACGTCATAAAAATCATCTTGTGTAGATTGTTTAGGTCAAAAAAGGCCAAAAAAGATAAGAAAGAATAAATAAAAATGTCTTTTAACAAAGGAAAGGAGTTGCGCTAGTGTGACAACACCCTCTGCTTCAAAAAATAATTTATTTACATATTCATATTGAGAATCCAATTGACTGATTCGAGTAAAAATGGCATATTATAATGGGTGGCGATACCTCGGAAAGTTTTGAGATACTTGGCAAGTTCTTCGCGGTTTATTAATGTCCTGAATTGTCCTGCGCAGGAGCAATGTTCGCTCATGTTTTCCATTTTGATGCCGTGGCATTTGACGCATTGTAAATCTTGAAGGACGTATGCCATCGATTTGCGGTTTACGATGTCTAAAAGGAGGGTTTCGATTTCCATGTTGTCGTAGTTGGTCTCGCATAATGGACATTGCCAATGGCATCTGGAAGAAAAGATGAGAATCGGATACAATAGTGAAATGGACGGACATGTCGTTGATGATGACTCTGTTGGGATCTTTGCATAGATCGATGTCTCTGCAGTGGTTGCACGATCTGCAGATGACTTCGGGCAAAACGACCGATGAGCACGGATCTCGCCATTCGGCATCGTCGCTGAATTCTCCGGTATCGATCAATCGTAGAAGGTTTCTTTTTAAAGTTATAACTTCATCTTCTACAGCCGAATCCAAAGATAATACCTGAAAAATAAATAATGAAAATTCTGCCTCGAAGACAAAATTTACCTTGCAAACTGATTTGACGAATTCGAGTGGCGGCTTCATGATATTGTGGTCGCCGGAGAGATATTGAGTGAAATTTATGTTGTCGTCTTCTTTTATTGTATAAACGGGAAGTTTTTTCATTATTTTTTGTGTTATCCTGAAAAACATGGGGTTGTGTTGAAAAGGACAAAACAGCTTTAGTACAGCCATCAATTGTATACATTCTGCAGAACAGCAATGGCTTGCATACAGTCAGCAGAACAGCCATGGCATTCCTTCGGCAGAAAAGCCATTGCTTGTATACCTTCTGCTGTACAGCCATTGCTTACATCCCATCTGCAGAACAGTCATTGATTGGATGCAATCCACAGAACTCATTGCTTGCATAATATCTACCTTCTGCAGAACAGCAATCCCTTTATACCACCTGTAGAACAGTCATTGGCTTGCATACCTTCTGCAGAACAACCATCAATGGCACACAAACCACAGAACAGTCATTGCTTGCATACCATCTGCAGAACAGCCGTTGCTTGCATACCTCACAGAACGGCCATTGCTAGCATACAAACCACAGAACAGTCATCACTTGCATACCTTCTGCAGAACAGCCGTGGCTTGCATACCTTCTGCAGAACAGCCGTGGCTTGCATACCTTCTGCAGAACAGCCATCACTGACATACAAACCACAAAACAGTCATTGCATACCATCTGCAGAACAGCCATTGCTTGAATACCTTCTGCACAACAGCCATTGCTAGCATACAAACCACAGAGCAGTCATCACTTGCATACAAGCCACAGAACAGTCATCACTTGCATACCTTCTGCAGAACAGTCATCAATTGCATACCTTCTGCAGAACAGCCGTTGCTTGCATAATTTGTACCGTATGCAGAACAGCCATACCTCCAGAATCACAGCCATTGCATACCTTCTGCAGAAAAGCAGTATCTTACATACCTTCAGCAGAATAGCTATTGCTTGCATACCATCTGCAGAACAGTAATTGCTTGCAAATGTATGTTTTGAAGAACAGCCATTTCTTGCATACATTCTGCAGTACAGCCATACCTCCAGTATCACAGCACTCCTTGCTTACCTTCTGCAAAGAAGCCATTGCTAGGGTACCATCTGCAGAACAGTCATCACTTGAATACCTCCTGCAGAACAGCCATTGCTTGAATACCTTCTGCACAACAGCCATTGCTAGCATACAAACCACAGAACAGTCATCACTTGCATACAAGCCACAGAACAGTCATCACTTGCATACCTTCTGCAGAACAGTCATCAATTGCATACCTTCTGCAGAACAGCCGTTGCTTGCATAATTTGTACCGTATGCAGAACAGCCATACCTCCAGAATCACAGCCATTGCATACCTTCTGCAGAAAAGCAGTATCTTACATACCTTCAGCAGAATAGCTATTGCTTGCATACCATCTGCAGAACAGTAATTGCTTGCAAATGTATGTTTTGAAGAACTTGCATACCTTCTGCAGTACAGCCATACCTCCAGTATCACAGCACTCCTTGCTTACCTTCTGCAAAGAAGCCATTGCTAGGGTACCATCTGCAGAACAGTCATCACTTGAATACCTCCTGCAGAACAGCCATTACTTGCATACCTTCTGCAGTAGTCCATTGCTAGCATACAAACCACAGAACAGTCATCACTTGCATACCTCCAGCAGAACAGCCATTGCTTGCAAACAAACCACAGAACAGTCATCATTTGCATACCATCTGCAGGACAGTCATTGCTTGCATATGTACCTTACGCAGAACAGCCATTGCTTGCATAAGATTCTGTACCTTCTGCAGAACAGCCATACCTCCAGAATCACAGCCATGGCATACCTCCAGAATCACAGCCATAGCATACCTTCTGCAGAAAAGCAATTGCTTGCATACCATCTGCAGAACAGTATTTCTTGCAAATGTATGTTTTGCAGAACAGCCATTGCTTGCATACCTTCTGCAGTACAGCCATACCTCCAGTATCACAGCACTCCTTGCTTACCTTCTGCAGAGAATCCATTGATAGGGTACCATCTGCAGAATGCTTATGTAACTTCCATAGAACAGCCATTGCTTGCATACCTTCTTCTGACCATGCTAAAGTGAACTCAAAGGTTAAACTTACAAAAACAACTTCTGACTCATATCTCCGCTTATGAGAGCTTTGGCGAACTCCGCAGTCGACTTGTAAGCCCCAACACCGAGCGGTAACGCCTGCGTCGCAGTCTGGCTTGCAACCGAAACCCTCCTCGGCGTAGCCATCACAGGCTCTGAAGCATTCATATACTGATATACAGCGCTTATATATCCAGCAACTATCGTCGTAAAATGAGCCTGGACACCACCATCTTCCGGCAAATAATCACTCAAATTCCACGACATCACTACTTCAGGCTAAAAAAAAGTCATCACAAAAACAAATTTAAACAAAAAATTACCCCATCTGAGATATCTTCTTCGGTCAACGTTATCATAGTATCATCACCAAGATTCAAAGTCGTATCTTTACTTTCGCCAACGTCGCCCAACCCTTCAGGCAACTTTCCTTTCACTCCTCCATGATTCGACTGCAGAAAACCAATAAAACATCAAAATTTAAACTTTCACTTACAGGATCGAGCCAAATTAGGTATTCCCAGCATTGATTATACGTCATCTGTATGCTATGGAAGAGTTCTTTATTTCGAATATTAGAAACGACAAATTCGACATAACCGACGGCGTCTTCCACACTTCGTTTTTTGGTGCAGATAATAATTTTGTTGAAATTCGCATACACGATTGTGGATCCCAAACGTTTAAATTCTGCGACGAGCTGCATAAAAAGTTTCTTCATCAAATTATGAAGCGTACGTTGCAACGCAGGGTCGTAGAGTAGAGCGTTGGAAGAGCGAAGCCATCGGTAAAAATGGACGATTTGGAAATCCGCGAATACGTTTCGGTTCAAAGAGACATCTCGAAGCCAAGCGTTGACCATTGATCGGAGTATTTTGAAAGCACCAGAACATTGGGCTGTTTCGTCATAGGTTGTTTGGGTTATTTGCCCTCCTACTAATTCATCGACTGAAGCTTGTGGGATGACATCGAATCCTATGCTTGATGATATTCCTTCAATATCGTGGACGTGGTGCGACTGAAGTAATGTATTGACGGCCAAACTGTCTATGTCGAGTTCAACACAGACTGAAGTGTACGATCCTGGAGTATTCGTTATGATGCTCGTGCTTTCTTCAAAGTCTGTCAAAAGACGGTTATCGTCAGCTTCTCTGCCACCTAAGTCAGGCCGGTCCGTGTCCGAACACCAAAGGACAAAATTGTTCTTTTGAAGGTGCCTGGCGAAGAATAAATCTGCAGCAAACAAAGTTGCATCTTGCGGCACATTGCCAAGGGGAAGATGGAAATATCTGCACTGCTCTGTCAGCAACGATATGGCAGATTCTGAATTCAGGTAGTGTTTTATCATCAATTTTGAGTTGACTCTTTGCCATTCCATTGTGTTGAATGAAGATTCGCGGTCTTGCACGTAGATGGGAACTGTGGGCCAGTCGTTCAAAACCGGAAGAAGGACGCCAAGCTGGCGGATGTCTTTTTGTGTTTGAACTGCCAAAAGGGAAGGACCTTTTTTCTCATCGCGATACACATAAAGGGCCGCCTGTATTTGCCGAAAAGCTCCTTTTAAATCTGTTTCGAACTTGACTTCAAATTTGACTTCGGAAGGAAGGGGGACTTCTTCGCCGTTTTCCGATTTCGATTTTCGTTCCGCGGCGTACAAGTTGGACAGATTCGGCATTTGGTTCGTCTTGACGGAATCGACGACTATGACGATGGCTCTTTTGGACGGCGTCACGAATAACGCGAGGATCGCTTTTGGGCCTGAAGGCGCTTTGTTGTAGTACAAAAAAAGATGTTTCAACATGTCAGTCTGCAAAAGAAGAATTAAATCAACATATATGACAATGTTAAAAAACTTTGTCTCTAAAGTTTAACCACTTAACGGTGTCATTTGCCACATTAAGGGGACATTTACCCCACTATGGTGTTATATACTCCATTATGGTTTCATTTATCCCATTGTGGCTCCATTTACCCCATTTATGATGTCATTTACCCCCCCCCACCCATTGTGGCGTCATTTGCCCTATTTGTGGTGTCATTTACCCCATTTGTGGCGTCGTTTACCCCATTTGTGGCGTCGTTTACCCCCCATTGTGGCGTCATTTGCCCTAGTTGTGGTGTCATTTACCCCATTTGTGGTGTCGTTAACCCCATTTGTGGCGTCGTTTACCCCATTTGTGACGTCATGTACGCCATTTATGGTGTCGTGTACCGCATTTATGGTGTCGTTTACCCCATTTATGGTGTAGTTTACCCCATTTATGGTGTCGTTTACCCCATTTATGGTGTCGTTTACCCCATTTATGGTGTCGTTTACCCCATTTATGGTGTCGTTTACCCCATTTATGGTGTCGTTTACCCCATTTATGGTGTCGTTTACCCCATTTATGGTGTCGTTTACCCCATTTATGGTGTCGTTTACCCCATTTATGGTGTCGTTTACCCCATTTATGGTGTCGTTTACCCCATTTATGGTGTCGTTTACCCCATTTATGGTGTCGTTTACCCCATTTATGGTGTCGTTTACCCCATTTATGGTGTCGTTTACCCCATTTATGGTGTCGTTTACCCCATTTATGGTGTCGTTTACCCCATTTATGGTGTCGTTTACCCCATTTATGGTGTCGTTTACCCCATTTATGGTGTCGTTTACCCCATTTATGGTGTCGTTTACCCCATTTATGGTGTCGTTTACCCCATTTATGGTGTCGTTTACCCCATTTATGGTGTCGTTTACCCCATTTATGGTGTCGTTTACCCCATTTATGGTGTCGTTTACCCCATTTATGGTGTCGTTTACCCCATTTGTGGTGTCGTTTACCCCATTTGTGGTGTCGTTTACCCCATTTGTGGTGTCGTTTACCCCATTTATGGTGTCGTTTACCCCATTTATGGTGTCGTTTACCCCATTTATGGTGTCGTTTACCCCATTTATGGTGTCGTTTACCCCATTTATGGTGTCGTTTACCCCATTTATGGTGTCATTTACCCCTTGTGGTGTCATTTGACATTTACCCATTTAAGGTGTTATTTACCCCATTATAGCGACATTTACAACATTGAGGAATCATTTATCCCATTTGTGGTGTCATTTACCCTATCATGGTGTCACTTACCCGATATGTGGTGTCACTTTCGCGTTTTTGGTGTCATGTACCCCATTTTTGGTGTCCTTTACCCCGGCCATTGGTGGTGCAGTTTACCCATTGTAAGGCCGTTTATCCCATTTGCGGAGTCGTTTACCCCATTTGTGGTGTCGTTAATCCAATTGAGGTGTCTTTTACCCATTGTGGTGTCCTTTACCCCATTTGTGGTGTGATATACCTCATTTGTGGGGTCATTTACCCCAGTTGAGGTGTAATTTACCCCAGTTGTGGCGTCATTTACCCCAGTTGTGGAGTCATTTACCAAAGTTGTGGCGTCATTTACCCCAGTTGTGGCGTTATTTACCCCAATGTGGTGTAATTTACCCCAGTTGTGGGGCAATTTACCCCATGGTGGAGTCTTTTAAACCCATTGTGGTGCCATTTGCCCCTTTTTGGTGTCATTTACCCCATTTGTGGTGTCGTTAACCCCATTTGTGGTGTCGTTAACCCCATTTGTGGTGTCGTTTACCCCATTTGTGGTGTCGTTTACCCCATTTGTGGTGCCGTTTACCACATTTATGGCGTCGTTTACCCCATTTGTGGCGTCGTTTACCCCATTTGTGGCGTCATGTACGCCATTTATGGTGTCGTTTACCGCGTTGTGGCGTCATTTGCCCTATTTATGGTGTCGTTTACCCCATTGTGGTGTCATTTACCCCATTGTGGTGTCATTTGACATTTACCCATTTAAGGTGTTATTTACCCCATTATAGCGACATTTACAACATTGAGGAATCATTTATCCCATTTGTGGTGTCATTTACCCTATCATGGTGTCACTTACCCGATATGTGGTGTCACTTTCGCGTTTTTGGTGTCATGTACCCCATTTTTTGTGTCCTTTACTCCGGCCATTGGTGGTGTAGTTTACCCATTGTAAGGCCGTTTATCCCATTTGCGGAGTCGTTTACCCCATTTGTGGTGTCGTTAATCCAATTGAGGTGTCTTTTACCCATTGTGGTGTCCTTTACCCCATTTGTGGTGTGATACACCTCATTTGTGGGGTCATTTACCCCAGTTGAGGTGTAATTTACCCCAGTTGTGGCGTCATTTACCAAAGTTGTGGCGTCATTTACCCCAGTTGTGGCGTCATTTACCAAAGTTGTGGCGTCATTTACCCCAGTTGTGGCGTTATTTACCCCAATGTGGTGTAATTTACCCCAGTTGTGGGGCAATTTACCCCATGGTGGAGTCTTTTAAACCCATTGTAGTGCCATTTGCCCCTTTTTGGTTTCATTTACCCCATTGTGGTGTCGTTTACCCCATTGTGATGTCGTTTACCCCATTGCGGTGTCGTTTACCCCATTGAGGTGTCGTTTATCCCATAATGGAGACGTTGATCTCATTGTGGTGTCGTTAACCAATTTAAGGTGTTACTTACCCCATTATAGTGTCATTTATCCCTTTGTGGAGACATTGACACCATTGTGGTATCATTTACCGTTATTACCCCAATGTGGTGTCGTTAACCCCATTTGTGGTGTCGTTTACCCCATTGTGGTGTCATTTGACATTTACCCATTTAAGGTGTTTTTACCCCATTATAGCGACATTTACAACATTGAGGAATCATTTATCCCCATTTGTGGTGTCATTTACCCTATCATGGTGTCACTTACCCGATATGTGGTGTCACTTTCGCGTTTTTAGTGTCATGAACCCCATTTTTGGTGTCCTTTACCCCGGCCATTTGGTGGTGCAGTTTACCCCATTGTAAGGCCGTTTATCCCCATTTGCGGAGTCGTTTACCCCATTTGTGGTGTCGTTAATCCAATTGAGGTGTCGTTTTACCCATTGTGGTGTCCTTTACCCCATTTGTGGTGTGATACACCTCATTTGTGGGGTCATTTACCCCAGTTGAGGTGTAATTTACCCCAGTTGTGGCGTCATTTACCCCAATTGTGGCGTCATTTACCCCAATTGTGGCGTCATTTACCCAATTGTGGCGTCATTTACCCCAATTGTGGCGTCATTTAACCCATTGTGGTGCCATTTGCCCTTTTTGGTGTCATTTACCCCATTTGTGGTGTCGTTAACCCCATTTGTGGTGTCGTTAACCCCATTTGTGGTGTCGTTTACCCCCATTTGTGGTGTCGTTTACCCCATTTGTGGTGTCATTTCCCATTTGTGGTGTCATTTCCCATTTGTGGTGTCATTTACCCCATTTGTGGTGTCATTTCCCATTTGTGGTGTCACTTTTATCCCATTTATGGTGTCATTTATCCCATTTGTGGCGTCATTTACCCCATTTTATGGTGTCGTTTACCCATTGTGGTGCCTCCCATTGTGGCGTCATTTGACCCATTTATGGTGTCATTTACCCCATTTGTGGCGTACTTTACCCACATTGTAGGACTCGTTTACCCCATTGTGGCGTCATTTACCCTATTGTGGTGTCATTACCCCATTTGTGGTGTCATTTCGCGTTTTGTGGTCTGTACCCCATTTTTGGTGTCGTTACCCCATTTGTGGTGCCGTTTACCCATTTGTGGCCGTTTACCCCATTTGCTGGCGTCGTTTACCCCATTTGTGGCGTCGTTTACCCATTTGAGGTGTCGTTTACCGCATTGTGGTGTCGTTTACCCCATTTATGGTGTGTTACCTCATTTGTGGGGTCGTTTACCCCATTTATGGTGTCGTTTACCCCATTTATGGTGTCGTTTACCCCATTTATGGTGTCGTTTACCCCATTTGTGGCGTCATGTACCCCATTTGTGGCGTCATGTACGCCATTTATGGTGTCGTTTACCGCGTTGTGGTGTCGTTCCCCCATTTGTGGTGTCGTTTACCCCATTTGTGGTGTCGTTTACCCCATTTATGGTGTCGTTTACCCCATTTATGGTGTCGTTTACCCCATTTGTGTGTCGTTTACCCCATTTGTGGTGTCGTTTACCCCATTTATGGTGTCGTTTACCCCATTTATGGTGTCGTTTACCCCATTTATGGTGTCGTTTACCCCATTTATGGTGTCGTTTACCCCATTTATGGTGTCGTTTACCCCATTGTGGTGTCATTTACCCCATTGTGGTGTCATTTGACATTTACCCATTTAAGGTGTTATTTACCCCATTATAGCGACATTTACAACATTGAGGAATCATTTATCCCATTTGTGGTGTCATTTACCCTATCATGGTGTCACTTACCCGATATGTGGTGTCACTTTCGCGTTTTTAGTGTCATGAACCCCATTTTTGGTGTCCTTTACCCCGGCCATTGGTGGTGCAGTTTACCCATTGTAAGGCCGTTTATCCCATTTGCGGAGTCGTTTACCCCATTTGTAGTGTCGCTAATCCAATTGAGGTGTCTTTTACCCATTGTGGTGTCCTTTACCCCATTTGTGGTGTGATATACCTCATTTGTGGGGTCATTTACCCCAGTTGAGGTGTAATTTACCCCAGTTGTGGCGTCATTTACCCCAGTTGTGGCGTCATTTACCCCAGTTGTGGCGTCATTTACCCCAGTTGTGGCGTCGTTTACCCCATTTGTGGCGTCGTTTACCCCCCCATTGTGGCGTCATTTGCCCTAGTTGTGGTGTCATTTACCCCATTTGTGGTGTCATTTGCCCTAGTTGTGGTGTCATTTACCCCATTTGTGGTGTCATTTGCCCTAGTTGTGGTGTCCTTTACCCCATTTGTGGTGTGATATACCTCATTTGTGGGGTCATTTACCCTAGTTGAGGTATAATTTACCCCAGTTGTGGCGTCATTTACCCCAGTTGTGGCGTCATTTGCCCTATTTGTGGTGTCATTTACCCCCATTTGTGGTGTCATTTACCCCATTTGTGGTGTCGTTTACCCCATTTGTGGTGCCGTTTACCCCATTTATGGCGTCGTTTACCCCATTTGTGGCGTCATTTGCCCCATTTGTGGTGTCGTTTACCCCATTTGTGGCGCCGTTTACCCCATTTGGGCGTCGTTCCCTTTGTGGGTCATGTACCCATTTTGGTGTCGTTTTACCGCATTTTGGTGTCGTTTACCCATTTGTGGCTCGTTTACCCATTTGTGGGTCTTTACCCCATTTGTGGCGTCATCCCGTTGTGGTGTCATACCCATTTGTGGTGTCTTTACCCCATTTGTGGTGTCGTTACCCATTTGTGGTGTCGTTTACCCCATTTGTGGCGTCGTTTACCCCATTTGTGGCGTCATTTACCCCCATTGTGGCGTCATTTGCCCTAGTTGTGGCGTCATTTACCCCATTTGTGGCGTCGTTAACCCCATTTGTGGTGTCGTTTACCCCATTTGTGGTGTCGTTTACCCCATTTGTGGTGTCGTTTACCCCATTTGTGGTGTCGTTTACCCCATTTGTGGTGTCGTTTACCCCATTTGTGGTGCCGTTTACCCCATTTGTGGCGTCGTTTACGCCATTTATGGTGTCGTTTACCGCGTTGTGGTGTAGTTTACCCCATTTATGGCGTCGTTTACCCCATTTGTGGCGTCGTTTACCCCATTTGTGGCGTCGTTTACCCCATTTATGGCGTCGTTTACCCCATTTGTGGCGTCGTTTACCCCATTTATGGTGTCGTTTACCCCATTTGTGGTGTCGTTTACCCCATTTATGGTGTCGTTTACCCATTTAGGTGTCGTTTACCCCATTTGTGGCGTCATTTACGCCATTTAGGGTCATTCACCCTTTGTGGTGTCGTTTACCCTATTATGGTGTCACTTTACCCATTGTGGCGTCATTTACCCCAGTTTGTAGTGTCGTTTACCCCATTTTTGGGTCGTTTACCGCCATTGTGGTGTAGTTTACCCCATTGTGGCCGTTTACCCCATTTGTGGGCGTCGTTTACCCCATTTGTGGCGTCGTTTACCCATTGTGGCGTCGTTTACCCCATTTGTGGTGTCGTTTACCCCATTTGTGGTGTCAGTTTACCCCAGTTGTGGTGTCGTTTACCCCATTGTGGTGTCGTTTACCCCATTGTGGTGTCGTTTACCCATTTGTGGCGTCGTTTACCCCATTTATGGTGTCGTTTACCCCATTTGTGGTGTCGTTTACCCCATTTATGGTGTCGTTTACCCCATTGTGGGTCTGTTACCCCATTTGTGGTGCGATTTACCCCATTTTGGTGTCGTTTACCCCATTTGTGGTGTCGTTTAACCCCATTTGTGGTGTCGTTTACCCCATTTATGGTGTCGTTTAACCCATTTATGGTGTCGTTTACCCCATTTATGATGTCGTTTACCCCATTTATGGTGTCGTTTACCCCATTTATGGTGTCGTTTACCCCATTTATGGTGTCGTTTACCCCATTTATGGTGGCATTTACCCCATTTATGGTGTCTTTACCCCATTGTGGTGTCATTTACCCCATTGTGGTGTCATTTGACATTTACCCATTTAAGGTGTTATTTACCCCATTATAGCGACATTTACAACATTGAGGAATCATTTATCCCATTTGTGGTGTCATTTACCCTATCATGGTGTCACTTACCCGATATGTGGTGTCACTTTCGCGTTTTTGGTGTCATGTACCCCATTTTTGGTGTCCTTTACCCCGGCCATTGGTGGTGCAGTTTACCCATTGTAGTGCCGTTTATCCCATTTGCGGAGTCGTTTACCCCATTTGTGGTGTCGTTAATCCAATTGAGGTGTCTTTTACCCATTGTGGTGTCCTTTACCCCATTTGTGGTGTGATACACCTCATTTGTGGGGTCATTTACCCCAGTTGAGGTGTAATTTACCCCAGTTGTGGCGTCATTTACCCCAGTTGTGGCGTCATTTACCAAAGTTGTGGCGTCATTTACCCCAGTTGTGGCGTTATTTACCCCAGTTGTGGGGCAATTTACCCCATGGTGGAGTCTTTTAAACCCATTGTGGTGCCATTTGCCCCTTTTTGGTGTCATTTACCCCATTGTGGTGTCGTTTACCCCATTGTGATGTCGTTTACCCCATTGTGGTGTCGTTTATCCCATAATGGTGACGTTGATCTCATTGTGGTGTCTTTAACCAATTTAAGGTGTTATTTACCCCATTATAGTGTCCTTTAACCCTTTGTTGCGACATTGACACCATTGTGGTATCATTTACCCCATTTCTGGTGTCATTTTCCACTTTATGGTGTCATCTAGCCCATTATGGTGTCACTTGCCCTATTTGTGGTGTCATTTACCCATCCTAGACTCCCCAAATGCAATTTTAGGAACTTTAGAGGAATTTAGGGTCAAAATAACTCATTCTTACATCTTCTAAATATGGTTGGCGCCCGATGGTTTGAAAAACAAGATGGTCGAGCATAAAAGTGTTGTTGTCGGTCATCGTATTGGCCAATCGCTGAGCCTCTTTGCGGTCGACCGAACAAACGCATCCCAACTTCAATAACGTTCTGAACAAAACAGGAACTTTCGTCTCATAAATACCTTCAACATCTGGCGTCGATAAATCTGCAATAAGATCACTAAAAAGGACAAGATTAGCGTCTAAATGATGATTTTTGGCGATTTCTTACTTGCTGTGTTCTTGGTAGATTTCTTCAGGGACAGAATACTGGTAAAGGTTATAAGAAGGCCTAGAACGAGGAAGAAATCTGTTGCATTTTTTGAACAAAGAGCCAGGAACTTCATCTTTCGGGGTGCGATGGTTGACGTAAAAAGATCGCTGGACTAAAAGGCGAACTTGATGAAGCTCGTTGCCGACTAGCACCCAAACTTTGAGCACGCCTGGAGAATTCGTCTCGGTTATCTAGTGAAAGACCATTAGATCTTGGGAATTTTTTCAGTTTTTGTCCTCTAGCTCAAAAACTATAGGTTTTAGAGAGTTGACCACTTAGTATAAAATGATAGATCATTAAATTCTGCTTCTAATGGGCTTTCCGGCGTCAAAATCGGTCCAGCCGTTCAGGAGATATAAACGTTTAAAGTTCCATGAGACTAGTCTCGACTTTCTACGACTTACCGTTCTCCTGAGGTGAAAATCGGTCCTAAAAAATGGTCAAATTGGACTACTGATATCTTAATGAGACTTGTTCAGGTAAGTCGTAGAAAGTCGAGACTAGTCTCATGGAACTTTAAACGTCTATATCTCCTGAACAGCTGGACCGATTTTGACGCCGGAAAGCTCATTAGAAGCAGAATTTAATGATCTTTCACTTTGTACTAAGTGGTCAACTCACTAAAACCTATAGTTTTTGAGCTAGACGTCAAAAACTGAAAAAAATACAGATTTGGGATGGATTTTTTCAAAATGGACCAAAAACAAGAGGAATGGAGACCAAAACTAATGGTCCTGAATAAGTTTCATCGATTTTTGGACCGATTTTTATCTCAGAGAACGGTAAGTCGTAGAAAGTCGAGACTAGTCTCATGGAACTTTAAACGTCTTTATCTCCTGAACGGCTGGACCGATTTTGACGCCGGAAAGCTCATCAGAAGCAGAATTTAATGATCTTTCATTTTGTACTAAGTGGTCAACTCACTAAAACCTATAGTTTTTGAGCTAGACGTCAAAAACTGAAAAAAATACAGATTTGGGATGGATTTTTTCAAAATGGACCAAAAACAAGAGGAATGGAGACCAAAACTAATGGTCCTGAATAAGTTTCATCGATTTTTGGACCGATTTTTATCTCAGAGAACGGTAAGTCGTAGAAAGTCGAGACTAGTCTCATGGAACTTTAAACGTCTATATCTCCTGAACAGCTGGACCGATTTTGACGCCGGAAAGCTCATTAGAAGCAGAATTTAATGATCTTTCATTTTGTACTAAGTGGTCAACTCGCTAAAACCTATAGTTTTTGAGCTAGACGTCAAAAACTGAAAAAAATACAGATTTGGGATGGATTTTTTCAAAATGGACCAAAAACAAGAGGAATGGAGACCAAAACTAATGGTCCTGAATAAGTTTCATCGATTTTTGGACCGATTTTTATCTCAGAGAACGGTAAGTCGTAGAAAGTCGAGACTAGTCTCATGGAACTTTAAACGTCTATATCTCCTGAACGACAGGACCGATTTTGACGCCGGAAAGCTCATCAGAAGCAGAATTTAATGATCTTTCATTTTGTACTAAGTGGTCAACTCGCTAAAACCTATAGTTTTTGAGCTAGACGTCAAAAACTGAAAAAAAATACAGATTTGGGATGGATTTTTTCAAAATGGACCAAAAACAAGAGGAATGGAGACCAGAACTAATGGTCCTGAATAAGTTTCATCGATTTTTGGACCGATTTTTATCTCAGAGAACGGTAAGTCGTAGAAAGTCGAGACTAGTCTCATGGAACTTTAAACGTCTATATCTCCTGAACAGCTGGACCGATTTTGACGCCAGAAAGCTCATTAGAAGCAGAATTTAATGATCTTTCACTTTGTACTAAGTGGTCAACTCGCTAAAACCTATAGTTTTTGAGCTAGACGTCAAAAACTGAAAAAATACAGATTTGGGATGGATTTTTTCAAAATGGACCAAAAACAAGAGGAATGGAGACCAAAACTAATAGTCGTGAATAAGTTACATCGATTTTTGGACTGATTTTTATCTCGGAGAACGGTAAGTCGTAGAAAGTCGAGACTAGTCTCATGGAACTTTAAACGTCTTTATCTCCTGAACGACAGGACCGATTTTGACGCCGGAAAGCTCATCAGAAGCAGAATTTAATGATCTTTCATTTTGTACTAAGTGGTCAACTCGCTAAAACGTTTAGTTTTTGAGCTAGAGGACAAAAACTAAAAAAAGTTCAGATTCGTGACAGTTTTACCTGAATTATTTGCCAAGGTGAGTTGAGCAACGATCGCTGTGCTTTTTGTAAGAAACCACCCAACGAGGAAGTAATCGTCCGGTTCTTTTTTTCAGCGAAACCGTTCGTACGGGAGTTTTTCGCTTCTTTCTGCCATTCCCATTTTTTCTTCTGATATTGAAGCCATTCTTGTCTTTCTTCTTCGGTGGTCCCAAAAGGAGGAGGAGGACCTAAAGCTTCCCTCCAAGTTTTATAAACTTTTTCCGGCGACCTTTTCCTTTTGTTGGCATGAACGACAGGCTGAGCGGGCCTAACACTCGGCCCAGCGAGATCTTCAATGTCCACGCTTTTGGGCACTTTGGTGAACAATTCGTTGATTTTTCGCTGTTTTAAAGTGTCCGTTTTTTCAAGCATTTTTTTATGGAGCCATTCAGGATGGCGGACACGGGGGACTGGGTTCGGTAAGCCCTGCATAGCTGCGGGAATTGTGATGATTTTTTGTATGGTTCCTCCTAATCTTTCGATGTAGTAGTCCCAGTCTAAGACATGTCTGATGTCGATGTCCATTAATGAGTTATCTTTTAGCCATTTTCGCAGATGGTGACGTTTGACGGCTTCTTCCGCTTGAAATATGGCGAGCGGAATCGCTCTTTCGGTCACAGGAGAGCCTTCGGGTTTTTTCGAAATGACGTATTTGCAAGCAAGACCGGCGTCTTTGACCATTTGGTCGCCTAAGAACTCCGCCAAGCGTTTCGCTGTGCTGATCGATGTCGATTTTTGATTTCCGTAATCTTCCAGTTTTCGGCTCATCGATTTGTTTTCGGAAATGAGCTCGAAAAGTTCGGAATCTGGCATGTTGCAAGCTTTGCTGTATAGAACGTCGAGCCAATAGTCGGCGACTTTGGCGACCGATTCGTAACATCGTTCTAGGGTGTCGCCTTTCAAAAACGCTTCGAAAACTGACGACTGGAATATCTTAATAAGCTGCAATTCTCCTCTGCGTTTTACTTCAAAACTAGAAATAATTAAATTAAAAGTAAAATAAATCCAATTTTGAAAAACTTTTTTCAGTTTTTGTCATCTAGCTCAAAAACTAAAGGTTTTAGCGAGTTGACCACTTAGTACAAAATGAAAGATCATCAAATTTCGCTTCTAATGAGCTTTCCGGAGTCAAAATCGGTCCAGCCGTTCAGGAGATATCAATGGTCAAAGATAAAACATTTGTTTGTAGAACCTATTTTTGTCTCATTTATAGCCGGGAAAACGGTAAGTCGTAGAAAGTCAAGACTGACCTTTAAAATGAGACTAGTCTCTACTTTTTAGGACTTCCCGTTCTCCCAGGAGAGCCATAAATGCGTGGAAAAATGAGATATTTTGTAAAAATCGGTCATACAAAAAATGGTGAACTTTAAACATGAATATCTCCTGAACGGCTGGACCGATTTTGACGCCGGAAAGCTCATTAGAAGCAGAATTTAATGATCTTTCATTTTGTACTAAGTGGTCAACTCGCTAAAACGTATAGTTTTCCCGGGAGAGCCATAAATGCGTGGAAAAATGAGATATTTTTCAAAAATCGGTCATACAAAAAATGGTGAACTTTCAACATGAATATCTCCTGAACGGCTGGACCGATTTTGACGCCGGAAAGCTCATTAGAAGCAGAATTTAATGATCTTTCATTTTGTACTAAGTAGTTAACTCGCTAAAACGTATAGTTTTCCCGGGAGAGCCATAAATGCGTGGAAAAATGAGATATTTTTCAAAAATCGGTCATACAAAAAATGGTCAACTTTAAACATGAATATCTCCTGAACGCCTCGACCGATTTTGACGCCGGAAAGCTCATTAGAAGCAGAATTTAATGATCTTTCATTTTGTACTAAGTGGTCAACTCGCTAAAACGTATAGTTTTTGAGCTAGAGGACAAAAACTGAAAAAAGCGCTGATGTTTTTAGCCTTACGCTTACCCTTTAAGTTCTGCTAATGATCCATCAAAATTGAACACTGCATATCTTTTTTTGAGTCTTTTTCCTTCTTCTTTGGATGCAGGTAAGACCATTCCTTTGTATGGGCCGTCCACTTCGAAGAAAATTGTGTTTTCGCTTCTGACTTCGTATTTGACGTTTTCTTTGTCGACTAATTCATGATAGACGTGGTTTGTGAAGTTTTCTTTCACCATGGAATTGAGTACGGCGTTCGGGTAGGAAATGGTGACTTTTGGCTTTTTGGGAAGGGTTCGTCTCGACGACGTAGTTTTCGGGGAAAGAGGCCGGAAGGATGCACCAGATTCCATCGGTGTCGAGTTCAAGGGGTCGGCCGACTCTTTCGATGATTTCTCTCGCTTTTGTGATGATGTGGGCGCCGGTGTAGCAGACGATGCCCGCCATCTCCATACTGTGCCAGCGAGCTCCTCGTCTCATCACATAACCGTAGAACGAGTTTAAGATGCATTTGTGTGCGAGTTGGAGAGAATCGTATAAAATTTCGCGCCCTTTTGCCGATTTGATTTCGCTTGCGTCTCCTTTCGCTATTGCGTTCGAAAGTTGTTTTTTGGCATCCTGTTGAATGATTGAATGATTAATTTTGGTCCAAAAATTGGGGGGAAAAGTGCACTAAAAATGATGGGGGAAAATACACCACAATTGGGAGGAAGAGACACCACAATTGGGAGGAAGAGACACCAAAATTGGGAGGGAAATAGAACATAATTGGGGGGATACAATCGGGAGGACAAAGGAACCACAATTGGGAGGAAAAAGACAACGTAATTGGGAGGGGAAAAAACCACAATTGGGAGGAAAAAGTTAACCACAATTGGGAGGAAAAGACACCACAGTTGGGAGGAAAATAAACCACAATTGGGAGGAAAAGGGCACCAAAATTGGTAGGAAAACCACAATTGGGAGGAAAAGGGCACCACAATTGGGAGGGAAAAGGCACCACAATTGGGAGGAAAACCACAATTGGGAGGAAAACCACAATTGGGAGGAAAAGGGCACCACAATTGGGAGGCAAATGGCACCACAATTGGGAGGAAAATGGCACCACAATTTGGAGGAAAATGGCACCACAATTGGGAGGGGAAAGGCACCACAATTGGGAGGAAAAGGGCACCACAATTGGGAGGGAAAAGGCACCACAATTGGGAGGAAAACCACAATTGGGAGGAAAAGGGCACCACAATTGGGAGGAAAATGGCACCACAATTGGGAGGGAAAAGGCACCACAATTGGGAGGAAAACCACAATTGGGAGGAAAAGGGCACCACAATTGGGAGGGAAAAGGCACCAAAATTGGGAGGGAAAAGGCACCAAAATTGGGAGGGAAAAGGCACCAAAATTGGGAGGAAAACCACAATTGGGAGGAAAGGGGCACCACAATTGGGAGGAAAAAGGCACCACAATTGGGAGGGAAAAGGCACCACAATTGGGAGGAAAAAGGCACCAAAATTGGTAGGAAAACCACAATTTGGAGGAAAAGGGCACCACAATTGGGAGGGAAAAGGCACCACAATTGGGAGGAAAACCACAATTGGGAGGAAAAGGGCACCACAATTGGGAGGAAAACCACAATTGGGAGGAAAAGGGCACCACAATTGGGAGGAAAAGGGCACCACAATTGGGAGGAAAAGGGCACCACAATTGGGAGGAAAAGGGTACCACCATTGGGAGGAAAAAGACAATATAAATGGGAGGGAAAGAGAACATAATTGGGAGGAGTAAAAAACCACAATCGGGAGGATAAAGTTAACCTCAATTGGGAGGAATAAAGAACCACTATGGGGAGGAAAAAGACAACGTAATTGGGAGGGGGGAAAACCACAATTGGGAGGAAAAATTTAACCATAATTAGGAGGAAAACAATTGGGAGGAAAAGACACCACAATTGGGAGGAAAAAGTTAACCACAATTAGGAGGAAAAAGGAACCACAATTGGGAGGGGAAAAACCACAATTGGTAGAGAAAAGTTAACCACAATTAGGAGGGGGGAACCACAATTAAGGAGGGGAAACCACAATTGGGAGGAAAAGAAACCACAATTAGGAAGAAATGGGCACCATAATAGGGAGGAAAAGGGCACCGCAATTGGGAGGAAAAGACACCGCAGTTAGGAGGAACAGAAACCATAATTGGGAGGTAAAGAAATCACAATTGGGAGGAAAATGTGAACCAAAAATGGGAAGAAAAGGGGCACCACAATTGGGAGGGAAAGAAACCACAATTGGGAGGGAAAGACAAAATAATTGGGAACAAAATACACTAAAATTGGGAGGAAAAGCTAACACAATACGGAGAAAAAAGTGAACCACAATCGGGAGGGAAAGGCAAAATAATTGGGAGGAAAAGACACCACAATTAGGAGGGAAAAACAACATAATTGGGAGGGAAAAGGAACCACAATTGAGAGGAAAAAAACAACATAATTGTGAAGAAAAGACACCTCAATTGTGAAAGAAAGCATAATTGGGAGGGAAACAGGCACCACAATTGGATAAAAAGGCAAAAAAATTGGGAGGGAAACTGGCAGCACAAAAACATCAAAAGACACCAAGATTGGGAGGAAAAGGCACCAAAATTTGGGATGAAAGGGGGCACCACAATTGGGAGGGAGAAGTTAACCACGATTAGATAAAAAGATACCACAATTGGGAGGAAAAGAGACGTTTTTATCAAATTGGGGTGTCTTTTTATCCATTAGTGGTGTCTTTTTTTACTATCCAATGGTCATGACCCTTTTCCTCCCAATTGTGGTGTCTTTTTTATCCAATTGTGGTTTCTTATCAAATTGTGGTGTCTTTCTATCCTTTTATCTGCCTATTTGAACAGAGGATAGAAGAGGTATCACAATTGGATAAAAAGACACCACAATTGGGAGGAAAAAGTGAACCACAATTGGGAGGAAAAAGTGAACCACAATTGGGAGGAAAAAGTGAACCACAATTGGGAGGAAAAAAGAACACAATAGGGAGGGAAAGACACCACAATTGGGAGGGAAAGACAAAATAATTGGGAGGAAAAGACTAATTGTGAGGGAAAGAGGACATAATTGGGAGGAAAAAGAATCACAATTGGGAGGAAAAGACAACGTAATTGTGAGGAAAACAATTGGGAGAAAAAGAAACCACAATTGGGAGGGAAATAGTTGGGAGGAAAAGTGAACCACAATTGGGAGGAAAAAGTAAACCAAAATTGGGAGGAAAAAGTGAACCACAATTGGGAGGAAAAAGTGAACCACAACTGGGAGGAAAACAATTGGGAGGGAAAGAAACCACAATTAGGAGGAAAACAATTGGGAGGGAAAAACAAGTGAACCACTATTGAGAGGGAAAAGTAAACCACAATTTGGAGGGAAAAACAAAATAATTGGGAGGAAAAAGACATCACAATTGGGAGGAAAAGAAACCACAACTAGGAGGAAAAGAAACCACAATTGGGAGGGAAAACCAAGTGAACCACTATTGAGAGGGAAAAGTAAACCACAATTGGGAGGGAAAGACAAAATAATTGGGAGGAAAAAGATATCACAATTGGAAGGAAAAGAAACCACAATTGGGAGGAAAGGGGGCACCAGTATTGGGAGGAAAAGACACCACAGTTGGGAGGGAAAATTCACCACAATTCTGACGGAAAAGTGAACCACAATTGGATAAAAAGACAACCTAACTGGGAGGGAAAGAAGACATAATTGGGAGGAAAACAGGCACCACAAAAGGATAAAGACACCACGATTGGGAGGAAAAGAGTCGTTTTTATCATATTGTGGTGTCTTTTCATCATCCAATTGTGATGACCCTTTTCCTCCCAATTGTGGTGTCTTATCACCAAATTGTGGTGTCTTTCTATCCTTTTATCTGCCTATTTGAATAGAGGCTAAAAGACTCACCACATTTGGATAAAAGGACACCACAATTAGATAAAAGGACACCACAATGGGGAGAAAATTGGGAGGAAAGGGGCACCACAATTGGGAGGGAAAAAGAAAACAATAGGGAGGGAAAGACACCACAATTGGGAGGAAAAAGTGAACCACAATTGGGAGGGAAAGACAAAATAATTGGGAGGAAAAGACAACGTAATTGGGAGGGAAAAAATTGGGAGAAAAAGAAACCACAATTGGGAGGAAAAGTGAACCACAATTGGAAGGAAAAAGTGAACCACAATTGGAGGGAAAGAAACCACAATTGGGAGGAAAAGAAACCACAATTAGGAGGGAAAAGTGAACCACAATTGGATAAGAGCATTGGGATAAAAATTTCGATTCTTTCTCATACTTTACAAAGTCCTTTATATTCGTATCTTCTGTCTCGAAAAGCGCGGACGGTGTCGACATAGAAGGAATTCTCTTTCTGACAAACAGTCGTCGTCCTTTCTTCCAACCGAGTCACTTTCGTCTTCTTGTAAGCTTTGCGGCAATAATCGGTCAGACGTTTTTTCTCAGCGGCGGCTTTGTCTTCTTTCGAGAGGTCGTGGAAAGCTCGAGGGGGACCGCCCGGGAATGCCGGAGGGAACTTTTCGATCTCCAACTGCTGCTGGATCCGCTGATACTCTGAGCGACTCGCAGGCACTGGAAAATGGTCAGAAAATGCCAAAGAAATTCAAACTCACTTAATTCTCCTCTCCACATCCATGTCATATCTCTTTGGCACAACGCGTTCGGTTTATTAAAATCACAAGCGGCGCAAACCGTCTCGTTAACCATAGCCGACGGCTGAAGACGATTCGTCAATATAATATTAGGGTACATGGCACCTAAAACGAATAAAAATATTCAAAATTAATGATGTAAAGGCATGGGATGGATGGGGAGATGAGCAGGAGGGTAGGTAGGGGAGCAGAGATTGGTGGATTCGTATTCGTAAATCCGAATTCACATCAACTTAAGTTGTGAATCCGAATACGAATCCATGAATACGAATAGATTCAGATTCGTGTCTATGAATCCGTTCGGATTTACGAATCAAAATCAATTCATAATCCGATTTTTCATCAAAATCAACATTTTAGGAACCAAATTTTTGTCAAAATCCTCAAAATCAACATAAGTAGAGCCTAATTTTCGTCCGAAAATCCCAAAATCAAGTTTTTAAGAGCGATTTTTTGTCAAAAGCTCAAGATCGAGGTTTTAAGAGCCAAATTTTTGTCAAAATCCTCAAAATCAAGTTTTAAAGCCAATTCTTCGTCAAAAACATCAAAATCAACATTTGAAAAGCCAAATTTTCGTCCGAAAACCACAAAGTCAAGATTTAAAGCCAATTTTGGTCAAAAACACCAAAATCAACATTTGTAAAGCCTAATTTTCTTCCAAAAACCCCAAAATCGAGGTTTTAAGAGCCATTTTACGTCCAAATCTCAAAATCAAGGGTTTAAGAGCCAAATTTTCGTCAAAAATTTCAAAATCAAAAGCCAATTTTTCGTCAAAAACCTCCCAATCAACATTTGTAAAGATTAATTTTCGCCCAAAAACAAGGTTTTAAGAGCAAACTTTCGAATATAAATTTTGAGAAAAGTTTGTGAGAAAAGAACAAGAAAATTTGGGTTTTAAGATTTTGAAATTTTGGACAAAATAAATTGCACTTATAACGTTGATATTACGAAAAATTGGCACTTAAAACAGCGTTTTTGAGGTTTTTGACAAAAAAAATTTCTCTTGAAAGTCAATTTTGAGGTTTTTGATGAAAAACGGGCTCTTAAAACCATGATTGTCAGTTTTGACGAAAAATGGGTCTTAAAACCTTCATTTTGAGGTTTTTGGACGAAAATTAGGCTTTACAAATGTTGATTTGGAGGTTTTGGACGAAAAATTGGCTTTGAATCTTGATTTAATTTGACGAAAATTTCGTTCTTAAACCCTTGATTTTAAGGTTTTGACGAAAAATGGCTCTTGAAACCTTCATTTCGAGGTTTTTGGACGAAAATTAGGCTTTACAAATGTTGATTTGGAGGTTTTGGACGAAAAATTGGCTTTGAATCTTGAATTTGAGGATTTTGACGAAAATTTGGTTCTTAAACCCTTGATTTTAAGGTTTTGACGAACAATGGCTCTTGAAACCTTCATTTCGAGGTTTTTGGACGAAAATTAGGCTTAACATGATTTGGAGGTTTTGGACGAAAAATTGGCTTTGAATCTTGACTTTGAGGATTTTGACGAAAATTTGGTTCTTAAACCCTTGATTTTAAGGTTTTGACGAACAATGGCTCTTGAAACCTTCATTTCGTGGTTTTCGGACAAAAATTACTCTTTACAAATTTGTATTTTGATGTTTTTGACGAAGAATTGGCTCTAAAACTTGACTTTGAGGATTTTGACGAAAAATCTTGAGATTTTGACGAAAAATTGCTCTTAAAAACTTGATTTTGGGGTTTTCGGACGAAAATTAGGCTCTACATATGTTGATATGGAGGTTTTTGACAAAAAATTGGTTCTTAAAATGTTGATTTTGATGAAAAATAGCTTTAAAATGTGTGAATCCAAACGGATTCATAGACACGAATCCAAATCCGAATCTATTCGTATTCACAACAGCGAATCCGCCCATCTCTGTAGGGTAGGGGGGAGGTAGAGGTGGTAGTGGCGGGAAAGGGAGGTAGATGTCCTCTGAAATACATACCAACATCTAAATGATATATCATCGGATTTTCAACACGGCACGGCGCATCTCTCAATTCGCCCAATTTCGACTTAATATCATCCGAAATAGTTTGGAAATTGGTAACTGCAGTTAATGGGATGTTTTCTTCAACTTCTATGGCATGCTTGAGAGCTTTTTCTACGGTGCTGATGAGCATTTCGAAGGCTTCTGGGTCCATTCTGAAGCGACAAGGTATGTCCGCACGGAAAACTCCTGATTCCAATGCTTCAACATGTCCACCGACGTAGGTCTCCGAATCCATGACGTGTCCATCCGAAGATAATTTGTTGAGCTGCGTTTCTTCCTTATTTGGAAAGACGATGTTAACATGGAAGGCTTCGACCATCAAAAGAGTCTCGCACAACGTCCCCGATCCTTTTCTCAAAACTTCATCGGGCTCCATTGGAATAATCGTGCATAATGCGAAGATAAAAGGATGGACGTACTTCATATAAAGGTAGTAGGTCGCTACGGCATCTGAGACTGAATAATTCGAGAGAACTTGAGGCTGCTCGACAGCCATTTTGCACATTTCTTCAGGATCGAGTTCGACCGGGTCGTACCTCAATTTGGCCTTCGCCACTGCCTTAAGATTTTGAGATCCGACGGGGAGATATGAATCACGTTTTACCCAGCTAAAATTTAAAAGAATAAAACAATTATTTAACAAGGTTGCCAGTACGAGAAGTTAACTACTTAAGCAAAAACCTCCCATCACCTGTCCACCCTTCTGGGTGCTCCACTCACCTCCTCCAATCTTCTGGGCCCTCCTCACGATTGGGAGGAAAAAGACACCACAATTGGGAGGGAAAGTCAACACAATAGGGAGGAAAAAGGCAACATAATTGGGAGGAAAAGGGCACCACGATTGGGAGGGGAAGGGGCACCACAATTGGGAGGAAAGGGGTACCACACTTCGGAGGGTAAAGGGCACCACAGTTGGGAGGAAAGGGGCACCACCATTGGGAGGAAAGGGGCGCCACGATTGGGAAGGAAAGGGCGCCATAATTGGGAGGGAAAGGGCACCACAATTGGGAGGGAAAGGGCACCACAGTTGGGAGAAAAGGGGCACCACCATTGGGAGGAAAGGGGCGCCATAATTGGGAGGGAAAGGGCACCACAATTGGGAGAAAAAGGGCACCACAATTGGGAGGAAAAGGGCACCACGATTTAGAGGATAGGGGCACCACGATTGGGAAGGAAAGGGCGCCACAATTGGGAGGGAAAGGGCACCACAATTGGGAGGGAAAGGGCACCACGGGGAGGAAAGAGGCACCACGATTGGGAGGAAAAGGGCACCACAATTGGAGGAAAGGGGTACCACAATTTGGAGGGAAGGGCACCACAATTTGGAGGAAAGTGGCACCACAATTGGGAGGAAGGGGCACCACAATTTGAAGGGAAAATGCACCAAAATTTGGAGGAAATGGGCACCACGATTTGGAAGGAAAAGGCACCACAATTGGGAGGGAAAGGGGCATCACAATTGGGAGGGAAAAGGGCACCACAATTTGGAGGGAAAAGGCACCACAATTGGGAGGGAAAAGGCACCACAATTGGGAGGAAAGGGGCACCACAATTTGGAGGGGAAAGGCACCACAATTGGGAGGAAAAGGGCACCACAATTGGGAGGAAAGGGAACTACAATTGGGAGGAAAGGGGCACTACAATTGGGAGGAAAGGGGCACCACAGTTCGGAGGGTAAAGGGCACCACAATTGGGAGGAAAGGGGGAGGGAAAAAAGCACCACAATTGGGAGGAAAGGGGCACCACAATTTGGAGGGAAAGGGCACCACAATTGGGAGGAAAGTGGCACCACAATTTGGAGGGAAAAGGCACCACAATTGGGAGAGAATAGGGCAGCACAATTCGGAGGGAATATGCACCACAATTGGGGGAGGAAAAGGGCGCCACAATTGGGAGGAAAAGGGGCACCACAATTGGGAGGGAAAAAGCTCCACAATTGGGAGGGAAAAGGCACCACAATAGGGAGGAAAGGGGCACCACAATTGGGAGGAAAAGGACACCACAATTGGGAGGAAAATGGGCACCACATTGGGAGGAAAAGGGGCACCACATTGGGAGGAAAAGGGCCACCACATTGGGAGGGTAAAAGAACCACAATTGGGAGGGAAAAGGCACCACAATAGGGAGGAAAGGGGCACCACAATTGGGAGGAAAAGGACACCACATTTGGGTGGTAAAAGGGCACCACAATTGGGAGGAAAGGGGCACCACAATTTGGAGGGAAAGGGCACCACAATTGGGAGGGAAAGGGCACCACAATTGGGAGGGAATAGGCCACCACAATTCGGGAGGGAATATGCACCACAATTGGGGAGGAAAAGGGCACCACAATTGGGAGGAAAAGGGGCACCACATTGGGAGGGGAAAAGGCACCACAATTGGGAGGGAAAGGCACCACAATTTAGGAGGAAAGGGCACCACAATTGGGAGGAAAAGGGGCACCACAATTGGGAGGAAAAGGGGCACCACATTGGGAGGAAAGGGGGCACCACATTGGGAGGAAAAGGGTCACCACAATTGGGAGGGAAAAGGCACCACAATCGGGAGGAAAATGGCACCGCGATTGGGAGGGAAATTGGCACCACAATTGGGAGGAAAGTGACACCACAATGGGGAGGAAAGGGGCACCACAATTGGGAGAAAAGGGGCACCACAACTGGGAGGGTAAAGGGCACCACAATTGGGAGGAAAAGGGCACCACAATTGGGAGGAAAGGGGCACCACAATTGGGAGGAAAGGGGCACCACCATTGGGAGGGAAAAGGCACAATGTGGCACCACAATTGGAGAGGGACCAATTGGGGGAAATGCACCACAATTGGGAGGAAAAGGGGCACCACAATTGGGAGGGAAAGGGGCACCACAATTGGGAGGGAAAAGGGCACCACAATTGGGAGGAAAGGGGCACCACAATTGGGAGGAAAGGGGCACCACAATTGGGAGGGAAAGGGCACCACAATTGGGAGGGAAAAGGGCACCACAATTGGGAGGAAAAGGGCACCACAATTGGGAGGAAAAGGGCACCACAATTGGGAGGGAAAAGGGCACCACAATTGGGAGGGAAAAGGGCACCACAATTGGGAGGAAAAGGGCACCACAATTGGGAGGGAAAAGGGCACCACAATTGGGAGGGAAAAGGGCACCACAATTGGGAGGGAAAGGGCACCACAATTGGGAGGGAAAGGGCACCACAATTGGGAGGGGAAGGGCACCACAATTGGGAGGAAAAAGTGAACCAAAATTGGGTGGGAAAGGGCACCACAATCGGGAGGAAAAGGGCACCGCGATTGGGAGGAAAAGGGCACCGCGATTTGGAGGGAAATTGGCACCACAATTGGGAGGAAAAGGGCACCACAAATTGGAGGAAAAGGGCACCACAATTGGGAGGAAAGGCACACATTGGGAGGGAAAAGGGGCACCACAATTGGGAGGAAAAGGGGCACCACAATTGGGAGGGAAAAGGCACCACAATTGGGAGAAAAGGGCACCACAATTGGGAGGGAAAGCACCACAATTGGGAGGGAAAGGGGCACCACAATTGGGAGGGAAAAGGCGACACACAATTGGGAGGAAAAGGGCACCACAATTGGGAGGAAAAGGGCACCACAATTGGGAGGAAAGGGGCACCACAATTTAGAGGAAAGGGGCACCACCATTGGGAGGGAAAAGGCACCACAATCGGGAGGAAAAGGGCACCACGATTGGGAGGGAAAGGGCACCACAATTGGGAGGAAAGTGGCACCACAATTGGGAGGAAAGGGGCACCACAATTGGGAGGAAAAGGGCACCACAATTGGGAGGAAAAGGGCACCACAATTGGGAGGAAAGGGGCACCACATTGGAGGAAAGGGCACCACAATTGGGAGGAAAGGGCACCACAATTGGGAGGGAAAAGGCAACCACAAATTGGGAGGGGAGGCACCACAATTGGAGGAAAAGGGCACCACAATTGGGAGGAAAAGGCACCACAATTGGGAGGGAAAAGGGCACCACATTGGGATGAAAGGGGCACCACAATTGGGAGGAAAAGGGGCACCACAATGGGAGGGAAAAGCACCACAATTGGGAGAAAAGCACACAATGGGAGAAGCACCACAATTGAAAGGCACCCATGGGTGGTAGGCACCACAATTGGGAGGAAAAGGGCACCACATTGGAGGGAAAGGGCACACAATTGGGAGGGAAAGGCACCACAATTGGGAGGGAAAGGCACCACAATTGGGAGGAAAGGGGCACCACAATTGGGAGGAAAAGGGCACCACATGCGAGAAAAGGCACCACATGGGATGAAAAGGGGCACCCAAATGAAAAGGGGCCCACATTGGGAGGGAAAAGGCACACATTGGGGGGAAAAGGCACCACCATGTGAGGGCGCCACATTGGGAGGGAAAGGCCCACAATTGGGAGGAAAAGGGGCAACTACATTGGGAGGAAAGGGGCACCACATTGGGAGGAAAAGGGCACCACAATTGGGAGGAAAAGGGCACCACAATTGGGAGGAAAAGGGCACCACAATTGGGAGGAAAGGCACCACAATTGGGATGGAAAAGGCACCACAATTGGGAGAAAAGGGCACCACAATTGGGAGGAAAAGGCACCACATTGGGATGAAAGGGCACCACATGGGAGGAAAAGGGGCACCACAATTGGGAGGGAAAGCACCACAATTGGGAGGGGAAAGCACCAAATTGGGAGAGGAAAGCACCAAATTGGTAGGGAAAAGGCAACACAATTGATAGGGCACCACAATTGGAGAAAAGGGCACCACAATTGGGAGGAAAAGGGCACCACAATTGGGAGGAAAAGGCACCACAATTTCGGGAGGAACGGCACCACAATTGGGAGGAGAAAGGCCACCACAATTGGAGGAAAAAGAGTGCACCACAAATTGGGATGGGAAAAGGGCCACCACCAATCGAGGAAAAGGGGCACCGCGAGTTGGGAGGAAAAGCACCGGCGATTGGAGGGGAAAGCACAACAATTGGGAGGAGGAAAGCACCACAAGTGGTAGGGAAAAGCACCGTACAATTGGGAGGATTTTAGTAGTCCACCATCAACTGGAGGAAACAGGGCCCACAATTGGTAGGAAATGGCACACAATTGGGAGGAAAGCACCCAACCACAAATTGTTTGGAAGGATACGGGAGCGCAATTGGAGGAAAAGAGATCGTTTTTATATCAATGTGTGCCCTTTTCATCCCAATTGTATTGTCTTTTTTATCAATTGTGTCTACTTTTATCCAATATGGATGTCTTTTTGTCCAAATTGTGGTGTCTTTTATCCAATAGTGTAACTCTCACCTCACCTACCACCCTCTGGACCATCCCTCACACCTCCCCACCCTTCTGGACCTACCCCACATCTCAGACCCCACTTTGCTGGACCCTCCCCACATCTCCCCACCTTCGGACCCTCCCCACATCTCAAGAGTTCGTTGCGTTTTTATCAAAATGTGGCTGCCCTTTCATTCCCAAGTGTGGTGTCTTTTTTATCCAATTGTGGTGTCTTGTGGTGTCACCTCCCCAACTAACCCCTCCCCTCATCATTGGGAGAGAAAACTAGGAACCCAAAAAGATTGGGCATAGAAAACATCAAAAAACACACTGGCAACTGTTCTCAAATTATTATTACCAAAGGCAGTCCATATGCATGGCTGATCTGCACGCATAAACTCCATCTTTTCCTTACAAAATCCAATTTATCCTTCACGTGCTCATCCCATTGAATCATCGCCTGTCTCGACAAACGCCAGTCGAAAAAGTCCCCGTTGTCCAAGTCACAAAAATCAAAAGGTCTCACTGCCAGGATGTTGTTCGAGGAGCGTTTTATCAACTGCTCCTCATTCGGCTCGTTGAAAATCGTAAAAAAACTCTTCAAACTCGGGGTTCAGGCGTATATGCGAAATCTTCGACGTCATTCGATATGATTCTCGATTCGTTATCAGAAACCTTGACCGTCAATACATGTACGATATCATCATACTCTGGTCGACGGAAGCATCCGAATTTGAGCGGAAGTTTGGTAGTTTCTATAGCATATGCAGAACTATCATGTCAGGATGGTCGATTATGTCTTCTCTCCTTGTTATCACAGGCGGCAAATTCGCTCTCGGCTTTGTCACACTATACCATAACCGATGGAGATATTTTCTTATCAATGGACCACCCTTACATGATACGGGACATCATATTCTCTATAAAAAAATTATTAAAATAGAATAAAAATTATATTATATATATATATATATTATATAATATATATATATAAATTATACATCCCAACTTTGGGAATGACCTATATTTTCGTGATCAGGAGATCGTCCTGATCACGAATATATAAGCCTCTAAGCCGAAAGCCGCCAGTGAGGCCGGCCCCAATAGCCTGCTTTCCTCCGGAAATCCGCTCTAAAATGAAACAAACCTGATATCGATGCTGTTTTCAAGTTGGTCGGAATGTTTTCTTTGTGCGACAGTTTCGTGACGGCTTTTTTCGAGGCATATCGGTGTAAAAAGAATTGCTGGGCTTCTCGGTTCTGTTTTTCTTTATGGAAGGACTTATTGCTGTGTCTGACTTTGATAAGGTCGCTCACTGTGGCGAAAATTAGCTTCAAATATCGCTGTTTTAGGCCTATAAGATGGTTCGGGCAGATCTAATCTTCTTTGATGACCGTCTCCACGGAAAGGAGAAGCCCGGCGATTTTGGTGAGAAATACGGTTACTTCTTGGATCGCTTCTTTTTTGACGAGGATTAAAAAGTAAGGGTTGTATGCGAGCGAGACTTTGAAACGTCCTCCGTCTTCTTGGATGAAATAATAATCGACGGCGCTCACCAGACGTTTGTCCTCGTCGAGAATTTCGGTCTGAAAATTTGATGGAAATTTGATGAAAATTTGAAAGTTTTTGAGTTACGGTGTGCATGTTGACGAGGAATCCGGTCCTTTCTTGGTGATCTTTGACTCTGTCGAAGCCATAAATGGTGTCGATTTTGTCGTTTTCGATGCTTTGCTTGAGGCGATATTCTGAGGCGTCATCGCGGGCTGTGAAACAATTTATTGAAATACATAGGGCACAAATATATGGCACGGGATGAATGGGCAGCAAGAAAAATGGAGATAAAACAATGGGGTAAGTGGAGCACCAAAATGGGGTTAATTGAGCACCACAATGGGGAAATCTCAGCACCACATTCGTGGCAGATTGAGCACCACAAATGGGAAATCAAGCACCACAAATGTGGTAAACTGAGCATCACAGTGGGGGTAAATCGAGCATCACAAATTTGGTAAATTGAGCACCACTGCATCACAAAATTGGTAAATTGAGCACCACGATGGGGGTGAATCGAGAACCACAATGGGGAAAATTGAGCACCACAATGGTACGATTTGAGCACCACAATGGGGCAATTTGAGCCACCACATTGGGAAATCAAGCACCACAGTTGGGAAATCAAGCACCACAATTGAGAATCTTTTGGTAATTGAGCACCAAAAATAAGGTAAATTGAGCACCACAAATGAGGTACATTGAGCACCACAATGAGCGTAATTGAGCACCTCAACATGAGTAAATGTAGCACCACAATGAGGTAAAATGAGCATCACTGCATCACAAAATTGGTAAATTGAGCACCACTGCATCACAAAATTGGTAATTGAGCACCACTATGGGGTGAATCGAGCACCACAATGGGGAAATTGAGCACCACAATGGTGGTCGATTTGAGCACCACAATTGGGAAATCAAGCACCACAGTTGGAATTCAAGCACCACAATTGAGAAATCAAGCACCACATTCTGGCAGATTGAGCACCACAAATGGGAAATCAAGCACCACAAATGTGGTAACTGAGCATCACAGTGGGGTAAATCGAGCATCACAAATTTGGTAAATTGAGCACCACTGCATCACAAAATTGGTAAATTGAGCACCACGATGGGGGTGAATCGAGAACCACAATGGGGAAATTGAGCACCACAATGGTACGATTTGAGCACCACAATGGGGCAATTTGAGCACCACAATTGGGAAATCAAGCACCACAGTTGGGAAATCAAGCACCACAATTGAGAAATCTTTTGGTAAATTGAGCACCAAAAATAAGGTAAATTGAGCACCACAAATGAGGTACATTGAGCACCACAAATGAGGTAAATTGAGCACCTCAAATGAGGTAAATGTAGCACCACAAATGAGGTAAAATGAGCATCACTGCATCACAAAATTGGTAAATTGAGCACCACTGCATCACAAAATTGGTAAATTGAGCACCACTATGGGGGTGAATCGAGCACCACAATGGGGAAATTGAGCACCACAATGGTGCGATTTGAGCACCACAATTGGGAAATCAAGCACCACAGTTGGGAATTCAAGCACCACAATTGAGAAATCAAGCACCACAAATGTGGTAATTGAGCACCAAAAATGTGGTAAATTGAGCACCACAAATGAGGTAAATTGAGCACCTCAAATGAGGTAAATGTAGCACCAAATATGAGGTAAAATGAGCATCACAGTGGGGTAAATTGAGCACCACGATGGGGTGAATTGAGCACCACAATGGGGAAATCAAGCACCACAATGGGGAAATCAAGCACCACAATGGGAAATCAAGCACCACATTCTGGCAGATTGAGCACCACAAATGGGAAATCAAGCACCACAAATGTGGTAAACTGAGCATCACAGTGGGGTAAATCGAGCATCACAAATTTGGTAAATTGAGCACCACTGCATCACAAAATTGGTAAATTGAGCACCACGATGGGGGTGAATCGAGAACCACAATGGGGAAATTGAGCACCACAATGGTACGATTTGAGCACCACAATGGGGCAATTTGAGCACCACAATTGTGGAAATCAAGCACCACAGTTGGGAAATCAAGCACCACAATTGAGAAATCTTTTGGTAAATTGAGCACCAAAAATAAGGTAAATGAGCACCACAAATGAGGTACATTGAGCACCACAAATGAGGTAAATTGAGCACTCAAATGAGGTAAATGTAGCACCACAAATGAGGTAAAATGAGCATCACTGCATCACAAAATTGGTAAATTGAGCACCACTGCATCACAAAATTGGTAAATTGAGCACCACTATGGGGGTGAATCGAGCACCACAATGGGGAAATTGAGCACCACAATGGTGCGATTTGAGCACCACAATTGGGAAATCAAGCACCACAGTTGGGAATTCAAGCACCACAATTGAGAAATCAAGCACCACAAATGTGGTAAATTGAGCACCAAAAATGTGGTAAATTGAGCACCACAAATGAGGTAAATTGAGCACCTCAAATGAGGTAAATGTAGCACCAAATATGAGGTAAAATGAGCATCACAGTGGGGTAAATTGAGCACCACGATGGGGGTGAATTGAGCACCACAATGGGGAAATCAAGCACCACAATGGGGAAATCAAGCACCACAAATGTGGTAAATGGAGCACCAAAAATGAAGTAAATTGAGCACCACAAATGAGGTAAAATGAGCATCACGGTAGGGTAAATCAAGCATCACAAATTTGGTAAATTGAGCACCCACGCATCACAAATTTGGTAAAGAAAGCACCACGATGGGGGTGAATTGAGCACCACAATGGGGAGGATTGAGCACCACAATAGGGAAATCGAGCACCAAAAATGTGGTAAATTGAGCACCAAAAATGTGGTAAATTGAGCACCAGAATGTGGTATATTGAGCACCAAAAATGTGGTATATTGAGCGCCAAAAATGTGGTATATTGAGCGCCAAAAATGTGGTATATTGAGCGCCAAAAATGTGGTATATTGAGCGCCAAAAATGTGGTATATTGAGCGCCAAAAATGTGGTATATTGAGCGCCAAAAATGTGTTATATTGAGCGCCAAAAATGTGGTAAATTGAGCGCCAAAAATGTGGTAAATTGAGCGCCAAAAATGTGGTAAATTGAGCACCAAAAATATGGTAAATTGAGCACCACAAATGTGGTAAATTGGGCACCACAAATGTGGTAAATTGAGAACCACTAATGAGGTAAATTGAGCACCTCGGATGAGGTAAATTGAGCACCTCGGATGAGGTAAATTGAGCACCACAGATGAGGTAAATTGAGCACCACAAATGAGGTAAAATGAGCATCACGGTGGGGTAAATTGAGCACCCCCGCGTCACAAATTTGGTAAAGAAAGCACCACGATGGGGGTGAATTGAGCACCACAATGGGGAGGATTGAGCACCACAATAGGGAAATCAAGCACCACATTGGGGCGGATTGAGCACCACAAATTTGGTAAATTGAGCACCCCCGCATCACAAATTAGGTAAATTGAGCGACACTATGGGGGTGAATCGAGCACCACATTGGGGCGGATTGAGCACCACAAATGTGGTAAATCGAGCATCACAGTGAGGTAAATCGAGCACCGCAATGGAGAAACAGAGCACCAAAATGTGGAAGATTGAGCACCTTAATTGGGGAACGGAGCCCCACAATATGAAAGATGTAGCACCACTTAATTGGGTAAATCGAGCACCGAAATTGAGTGAATTGAGCACCACAATAGGGTAGATTTAGCACTGTAATAGGTTGAATTGAGCACCACAATGGGGGAAATAGAGCACGCCACCAAAATGTGGTAAATTGAGCACCGCAATTGGGGAAACGGTGCACCAGGCAGATTGAGCACTGCAATGGGGTAAATTGAGCACTACAACAGGAAACTTGAGCTCCACAAACGTGATAAATTGAGCACCAAAACCAAGTTAAATTGAGCACCACAAACGAGTTATATTGAGCACCACAAACGAGTTATATTGGGCACCACAAACGAGTTATATTGGGCACCACAAACGAGTTATATTGAGCACCACAAACGAGTTATATTGGGCACCACAAACGAGTTTTATTGGGCACCACAAACGAGTTATATTGAGCACCACAAACGAGTTATACTGGGCACCACAAACGAGTTATACTGGGCACCAAAAACGAGTTATATTGGGCACCACAAAAGAGTTATATTGGGCACCACAAATTTGGTATATTGAGCACCATAATTGGGGAAACGGAGCACCACAAATGGGATGAATTGAGCACCACAATTGGGGACACGGAGCACCATAAAGGGGGTGAATCTGAGCACCAAGATAGAGTAAATTGAGCACTAAGACGGGTGAATGGAGCACCACAAATGGCGTTCCCCGAGCACCACAATGAGGTGAATTGAGCACTACAATTGATGAAACGGAACACCACAATGGGGAAGATTGAGTACCACAAATGGAGTAAATGGAACACCACAATATGGGGCAAATCGAGCAACACAATGGGGCAGATTGAGCACCACAATGGGGTAAATTGAGCAGTACAATCGGTGAAACGGGGCACCACAAATGGCCTGAATTTAGCACCACAATGGGGAAGATTAAGTACCACAAATGGATTAATGGAGCACCTCAATATGGGGTGAATCGAGCTACACAATGGGACAGACTGAGCCGCACAATGGGGAAGATTGTGCATCACAATGGGATTTATGGAGCACCATAATGGGGTACATGGAGCCCCATAACGGTACCCACGGTTTCTCATCTCCCTATGGACCGAGTTAAATATTTTAAAGGCTACAAGAGAAAAGAATTGTGCTTTTCAAGTCAATAGGGAAGAGAAAATTTCTTTATCTAATAGATACGAACCCTCCGCCCTCCTTTTTCTTCTCCTTCTTTTCAGGCTTGTATTTTCCATAATTTTGATAAACCATTTTTTTCCCCTCTTAATTTGATACGATTAAATCACAAAAAGCACAAGCGCATGTTACATTTTAGTTTATCAACACAATCGTTATCAGTGTTCATGAAACGCGGGCAAAATACCCGCCGAAAAATTCAGTGTTGCCAACTTAAAATGAAGACCAATTTAAAACTAACATTTTAAACAAAAAAACGTTTTTACTTGTTTAAATTTTGTAATAAATTAGTCAATTATATTCTAAAATCCTTATAAAAACACTTTTTTGTTCATTTTTTTCTAAAATAATTCAAATTTTGGAAGGGCCACCAACATGACAACTGATAACATTATCGGTCATCCTGTTCATTTTTTTTTAATTTCGCTTTTTTGTTGACATTTTATGATTTTGCCCTAAGTTTATTGTGTATAATTTAAAGCTTTATATAATTTTGAGCAATAGATCATTTTTATCAATAGTTTTGAAGGATTTTCACGTTGACAAGGAAAGATTGATCTGTTTGTTTTCAGTTGCTATCTTATCTTATGAAAGTTTGAAAATTTTTCCTTATTTCCAAGCTTTGTGTCCAAGATGTCGGTTAGCGAAAATCTAAGTGTTATTTTCAAGTGAGTTTTTGATCAAATTTGGTGTTTTTTTTAAATCTTTTGCAGGCATATTGGTGATAAGTCGAAGACTTATGTGGAGAGGTTGAGGGAGGTGGTGAGGATAAAGTCGGTCTCCTGTGCTTCTGATAGGCGAGATGAGGTCATCGCGATGGTCAAATGGACCGAACATAAGATGAAGAAGTTGGGAATAGCGACGGAACTCTGTGACGTCGGCGATCAGAAATTGAGCGACGGTCGGACCTTGAAGCTTCCGCCGGTTTTGCTCGGATCGCTAGGAAGCGACAAAAGCAAGATTACGCTTTGCGTTTATGGACATTTGGATGTTCAACCCGCTGCGAAAGAAGACGGCTGGAATACCGATCCGTTTGATCTTGTCGAGAAAGACGGAAAACTCTACGGTCGAGGAGCTTCGGACGACAAAGGCCCCGTACTTTGCTGGCTCAATGCTATCGAAGCCTACAATGAGTGCAACATCGACTTACCAGTCAACCTAAAAGTATTAAAAAGCATCCCACTTCCATAATTTTAGACTAGTTTTATCGATATTTATACCTTTTGAAAGGTGTAAGTATCGACTAAATCTAGAGTGGCACACATTGTGCCTGACAAACAGGGGCGGACTGGCCCGGGGGGGGACAGAACCCACCCGCGCCCCCCGAGAATACATAGAGGCGGCGCCCCACGGGTAATTTTTTTTAATTCGTGAAGAACCTCGAAATCAACATTTAAGCCTTATTTTCGTAAAAAAAAAAAAAACCTCAAAATTAACATTTTAAAGTCAAATTTTGGACGAAAAACCTCGAAATCAACATTCATGAAGCATACTTTTCGTTCAAAAACCTCAAAATCAACATTTAAAAAGCCATAATTTTCGTTAAAAACCTCAAAATCAACATTTGTAAAGCCTAATTTTCTTCAAAATAACATCGAAATCAGAGATGGGCGGATTCGTATTCGTAAATCCGAATCCGAATCGGATTCACATCACCTTGAGTTGTGAATCCGAATCCGATTCCGTTCGGATTCGCAGTTGTGAATCCGAATAGATTCGGATTCGGATTCGTATCTATGAATCCGTTCGGATTTACGAATCCGTTTGGATTCACACATTTTAAGGATATTTTTTCATCAAAATCAACATTTTAAGAGCCAATTTTCGTCAAATACATCAAAATCAACATTTGTAAAGCCTAATTTTCGTCCAAAAACCCCAAAATCGAGGTTTTAAGAGCCATTTTACGTCAAAACCTCAAAATCAAGGGTTTAAGAGCCACATTTTCGTCAAAATCCTCAAAATAAAGTTTTAAGCCAATTTTTAGTCAAAAACCAAAAAATTAATATTTGTAAAGCCCAATTTTCGTCCAAAAACCTCAATGAAGGTTTTAAGAGCCATTTTTCGTCAAAACCTCAAAATCAAGGGTTTATGAGGCAAATTTTCGTCAAAATCCTCAAAATCAAGTTTTAAAGCCTATTTTTAGTCAAAAACCTAAAAATTAACATTTTTAAAGCCCAATTTTCGTCCGAAAACCTCAAAATGAAGGTTTTAAGAGCCATTTTTCGTCAAAACCTCAAAATCAAGGGTTTAAGAGCCAAATTTTCGTCAAAAACTTCAAAATCATGGTTTTAAAAGCCCGTTTTTCGTCAAAAACCTCAAGATCGACATTTTTAAAGCCAAATCGAATAAAAATTTCAAAATCGACTTTCAAAAGATAATTTTTTTGTCAAAAACCTCAAAATCGTGGTTTTAAGTGCCAATTTTTCGTCATAAAATTTCAAAATCAAAGTTGTAAGCGCAATTTCTTTTGCCAAAAATTTCAAAATCAACATTTTAAAACTAAAATTTTCTTTTTTTTTTCCTCACCAAGTTTTCTCAAAAGTTATATTCAAAACTTTGCCCTTAAAACCTTGATTTTGGGGTTTTTGGACGAAAATTAATCTTTAAAAATGTTGATTGGGAGGTTTTTGACGAAAAATTGGCTCTTAAAATGTTGATTTTGATGAAAAAATATCCTTAAAATGTGTGAATCTGAGTGTGAATCACAACGGATTCGTAAATCCGAACGGATTCATAGATACGAATCCGAATCTATTCGGATTCACAACTGCGAATCCGAACGGATTCGGATTCGGATTCACAACTCAAGGTGATGTGAATCCGATTCGGATTCGGATTTACGAATACGAATCCGCCCATCTCTGATCGAAATCAACATTTATGAAGCCTTATTTTCGTCCAAAAACCTCAAAATCAACATTTTTAAAGCCTAATTTTTGTCAAAAAAAACCTCAAAATCAACATTTATAGAGCCAAATCTTCGTGAAAACCCTCAAAATAACATTTGTAAAGCCCAAATTTTCGTCCAATAACCTCAAAATCTTTTTTGAAGAAAATTAGGCTTTAAAAATGTTGATGTGGAGGTTTTTGAAGAAAATTTGGCTTTTTAAATGTTGATTTTGAGGGTTTTGTAAACCAAAATTGGGTTTTGCAATTGTTGATTTTGACGTTTTTCATGAAAATTTGGCTTTATAAATGTTGATTTTGAGGATTTTTTTGACGAAAATTAGGCTTTAAAAATGTTGATATTGAGGTTTTTGACGAAAATTTGGCTTTTAAATGTTGTTTTTGAGGTTTTTTGACCAAAATTAGGCTTTTTATGTTGATTTTGAAGTTTTTTGACGAAAATTAGGCTTTAAAAATGTTGATTTTGAGGTTTTTTTTGACGAAAATTAAGTTTTACAAATGTTGATATTGAGGTTTTTGACGAAAATTTGGCTTTTAAATGTTGTTTTTGACCAAAATTAGGCTTTTTATGTTGATTTTCAGATTTTTGGACGAAAATTAGGCTTTAAAAATGTTGATTTTGAAGTTTTTTGACGAAAATTAGGCTTTAAAAATGTTGATTTTGAGGTTTTTTGACGAAAATTAGGCTTTAAAAATGTTGATTTTGAGGTTTTTTGACGAAAATTAGCTTTTAAAATGTTGATTTTGAGGTTTTTTGACGAAAATTAGGCTTTACAAATGTTGATTTTGAGGTTTTTTGACGAAAATTAGGCTTTACAAATGTGATTTTGAGGTTTTTTGACGAAAATTAGCTTTTACAAATGTTGATTTGAGGTTTTTGACGAAAATTAGGCTTTTAAATGTTGATTTTGAGGTTTTTTGACGAAAATTAGGCTTTTATTTACAAATGTTGATTTTGAGGTTTTTTGACGAAAATTAGGCTTTACAAAATGTTGATTTTGAGGTTTTTGACGAAAATTAGGCTTTAAAAATGTTGATTTTGAGGTTTTTTGACGAAAATTAGGCTTTTAAAATGTTGATTTTGAGGTTTTTTTGACCAAAATTAGGCTTTTAAATGTTGATTTTGAGGTTTTTGACGAAAATTAGGCTTTAAAAATGTTGATTTTGAGGTTTTTGACGAAAATTAGGCTTTTAAATGTTGATTTTGAGGTTTTTTGACGAAAATTAGGCTTTTACAAATGTTGATTTTGAGGTTTTTGACGAAAATTTGGCTTTAAATGTTGATTTTGAGGTTTTTTGACGAAAATTAGGCTTTTAAAATGTTGATTTTGAGGTTTTTTGACGAAAATTAGGCTTTAAAATGTTGATTTTGAGGTTTTTGACGAAAATTAGGCTTTAAAAATGTTGATTTTGAGGTTTTTTGACGAAAATTAGGCTTTAAAAATGTTGATTTTGAGGTTTTTTGACGAAAATTAAGTTTTACAAATGTTGATATTGAGGTTTTTGACGAAAATTTGGCTTTTAAATGTTGTTTTTGAGGTTTTTTGACCAAAATTAGGCTTTTAATGTTGATTTTCAGGTTTTTGGACGAAAATTAGGCTTTAAAAATGTTGATTTTGAAGTTTTTTGACGAAAATTAGGCTTTAAAAATGTTGATTTTGAGGTTTTTTGACGAAAATTAGGCTTTAAAAATGTTGATTTTGAGGTTTTTTTTGACGAAAATTAAGTTTTACAAATGTTGATATTGATGTTTTTGACGAAAATTTGGCTTTTAAATGTTGTTTTTGAGGTTTTTTGACCAAAATTAGGCTTTTAATGTTGATTTTCAGGTTTTTGGACGAAAATTAGGCTTTAAAAATGTTGATTTTGAAGTTTTTTGACGAAAATTAGGCTTTAAAAATGTTGATTTTGAGGTTTTTTTGACGAAAATTAAGTTTTACAAATGTTGATATTGAGGTTTTTGACGAAAATTTGGCTTTTAAATGTTGTTTTTGAGGTTTTTTGACCAAAATTAGGCTTTTAATGTTGATTTTCAGGTTTTTGGACGAAAATTAGGCTTTAAAAATGTTGATTTTGAAGTTTTTTGACGAAAATTAGGCTTTAAAAATGTTGATTTTGAGGTTTTTTTGACGAAAATTAAGTTTTACAAATGTTGATATTGAGGTTTTTGACGAAAATTTGGCTTTTAAATGTTGATTTTGAGGTTTTTTGACGAAAATTAGGCTATAAAAATGTTGATTTTGAGGTTTTTTGACGAAAATTAAGCTTTACAAATGTCGATTTTGTGGATTTTGACCAAAATTGGGCTTTTTAAATGTTGAGTTCGAGGTTTTTTGACTAAAATTAAGCTTTACAAATGTCCCCCCCCTCCGGGCCAGTCCGCCCCTGCCCTTTTCACCTTAATTTTGACCCTTTTTGACATGAAAACCCCCTTTCCACCAGATTTAGAACCTCTTAGCCAGATTTTAAATTTTCACCCTAATTCGGTAAAAAATTGTGAAAGTTATGAAAGCTTAAATTTTTCTTTTTTAGTTTGTATTTGAAGGTATGGAAGAATCTGGAAGCGAAGGTTTACCCGAGTTGCTGGAAAATCGAAGGCAATTTTTCAAAGATGTCGATTACGTTTGTATCAGCGATAACTATTGGCTCGGAACTTCAAAACCTTGCATAACCTACGGCCTACGAGGAATCTGTTACTTTTTTATCGAAATCGAATGTGCTCATAAAGACCTTCATAGCGGCCTTTATGGCGGATGCTTGTAAGTTTGGTTAAATTCGTCCAGCTGGGTTCAGTAGAGTTGAAAAATTCCAACAGTTAACTTGAGGTTTTTTCTAGAAATGAAGCGACTTCTGATTTAATTCATGTTTTAAATTCGTTGATCGACAAAGATGGGACGATTTTGGTCCCTCATCTCCATGACGACGTCCTCCCGGTTACGGACGAAGAAAAAAAACTCTACAAAGACATCGAATTTAACGTTTTAGACTTCAAAAATGAAATCGGCTCTAAAAATTTGCTCCATAACGAAGATAAAGTAAGCCAAAAAAACGTTAATTTGAAAGATCTAAAATTTTTAATAGATTAAAATATTGATGAGTCGTTGGCGTTTTCCTTCGTTGAGCATCCATGGTATCGAAGGAGCTTTTAGCGAAGAAGGATCGAAAACCGTTATCCCGAAAAAGGTCATCGGGAAGTTCTCGATTCGTATAGTCCCTGATCAGGATCCGCTGAAAATCGAAAAATGCGTCATTAAACATTTAAATGGCGTCTGGAAAAACCGTGGAAGTTGTAATCGCTTCCGTGTATGTATATAGCATGGCTTACAAGGGGAGGTGGGGGTCATGTAACCTCAGATCTTGACCTAACTTTTAGCAATATCCGACTTCTGATGAGAGTGGATATCCGACTTCTGATGCGAGTAGATATCCCACTTCTGATGTCAGTGGATATCCCACTTCTGATGTCAATAGATATCCTACTTATGATGTCAGTGGATATCCCACTCCTGATGCCAGTGGATATCCCACTTTGATGTCAGTCGATATCCCACTTCTGATGCCAGTGGATATCAAACTTCTGATGCCAGTGGATATCCCACTTCTGATGTCAGGGGATATCCCACTTCTGATGCCAGGGGATATCCCACTTCTGATGTCAGTCGATATCCCACTTCTGATGTCAGTCTATATCCCACTAATGATGTCATGGATATCCCACTTCTGATGTCAGTGGATATCATACTTCTGATGTCAGGGGATATCCCACTTCTGATGTCAGGGGATATCCCACTTCTGATGCCAGGGGATATCCCACTTCTGATGTCAGTCGATATCCCACTTCTGATGTCAGTCTATATCCCACTAATGATGTCATGGATATCCCACTTCTGATGTCAGTGGATATCATACTTCTGATGTCAGGGGATATCCCACTTCTGATGTCGGGGTATCCCACTTCTGATGTCAATAGATATCCTACTTATGATGTCAGTCGATATCTCACTTCTGATGCGAGTGGATATCCCAATTCTGATGTCAGTGGATATCCCACTTCTGATGTCAGTCGATATCCCACTTCTGATGTCAGTCGATATCCCACTTCTGATGTCAGTCGATATCCCACTTCTGATGTCATGGATATCCCACTTCTGATGTCAGTGGATATCATACTTCTGATGTCAGGGGATATCCCACTTCTGATGTCGGGGTATCCGACTTCTGATGCCAGTGGTTATCCCACTTCTGATGTCAGTCGATATCTCACTTCTGATGCGAGTGGATATCCCAATTCTGATGCGAGTGGATATCCTACTTCTGATGTGAGTGGATA
>JAGWEN010000382.1:0-29089 GCA_018703685.1 Orius laevigatus | reverse complement strand
AAATGATCGCTCTACGGCATTAAATCCGTACGAATTGTTCTCAGTGATATGGAAAAACGACAAAAACCTGGCAGGAAACTCACATAAAGACCCCCACGAATTTTTCTCAACGACAATGAATTTGCTCCATAAATATGCATCGCGTTCTACGAGTTCTGATGGAGTCTGCAAATGTATTGTCGATTTGTTGTTTTATGCCAAATTACAGTCGGACGTTGTCTGCAAGTCATGCGGGTAAATGATGATGTTTGCAGAAAGTTCTTATTTTCTTTCAGAAATGTATCAACGAGGATAGAAACATATAGAGATATCTCTTTAGAGATACCCAATGCTCCCGCAGTTGATTTGTTAGATTGCTTGAGATATTTTACAAAGGCTGAATCCTTGCTGTGCCAAATAGAATGCAATAGCTGCGACAGTAACCAGTTTGGAACTAAGCAGCTTACTTTCCGAAGTCTCCCTTTTGTACTCGTTTTACATCTTAAAAGATTCGAGCAAGTCCCCGATCCAAATGATAAAACAGGCGAGACGTTTATAATGTTTAAAAAATCGATGAGGATATCGTTTCCGATGGAGCTAAATATGACGCCGTTCGTTTCTGGATATAGAAACCGCGGTAATACTCATAATTTTACGAAAGGCGATGTCTATGATGATATGTATACTCTGTACGCTGTGGTTGAACATCTTGGGTCGAAAATTGAAGGCGGCCATCTTGTTTCTTATGTGAGACATACGAGGCATTCTTGGTTTAAATGTAATGATGATTATGTCGTTCCTGTCACCGTAGATGATGTCCTGGAAAGCGAAGGGTACCGTAATCTCAATATAATAGCACTAATTGACATCTTTGTTTAGGTATATGCTGTTTTATCACAAGACTGTTCTATCGTATGAATAGTTTGGTGATCCATGGACGACAGGATTGGCATTTTGGAATCCGATTACAATTGAAAATCGCAACTTTTCGTGATTACTCAGTAATTGACTTTCGATTACTGTAATCACTAAAGGTAACGATTTTTTTGGGAAGTTGGGCTACGGCAATCATGATCACCCAATTCTCTTATGATTACGGTAATCATAATCACACCCGATTCCCTTATGATTACGGTAATCATGATCACACCCGATTCCCTTATGATTACGGTAATCATGATCACCTGATTCTCTTATGATTACGGTAAACATGATCACCTGATTCTCTTATGATTACGGTAAACATGATCACCTGATGCTCTTATGATTACGGTAATCATAATCCCACCCGATTCCCTTATGATTACGGTAATCATGATCACCTGATTCTCTTATGATTACGGTAAACATGATCACCTGATTCTCTTATGATTACGGTAAACATGATCACCTGATGCTCTTATGATTACGGTAATCATAATCCCACCCGATTCCCTTATGATTACGGTAATCATGATCACCCGATTCTCTTATGATTACGGTAATCATAATCACTAAAATCATACTAAATTATGATTATGGTAATTCTAATCTAATGGTAGTCATAACCACCCGATTCTCTTATGATTACAGTAATCATGATCAGACGATTCTCTTATGATTACGGTAATCATGAACATCAGATTCTATTATGATTACGGTAATCATGACAACCCGATTCTATTATGATTACGGTAATCATGACCACCCCGATTCTCTTATGATTACGGTAATCAATACCACCCCGATTCTCTTATGATTACGGTAATCATGACCACCCCGATTCTCTTATGATTACCGTTATCATGACCACCCCGATTATCTTATGATTACGGTAATCATGACCACCCCGATTCTCTTATGATTACCGTTATCATGACCACCCCGACTATCTTATGATTACGGTAATCATAACCACACCCGATTCTCTTATGATTACGGTAATCATGACCACACCCGATTCTCTTATGATTACTGTAATCATAATCACCCGATTCTCTTATGATTACTGTAATCGTAATCACCCGATCCTATTATGATTACAGTAACCATAATCACCCGATTCTATTACGATTACGGTAATCATAATCGCCATCCTAATGATGATGATAACAATCCAATCAGGTGATTATGATTACCATAATTGGGTAATAATGATTACGGTAATCATAATCACCCAAGTTTAATTATTATGATTACTTTTATCATCCAATTCTATGATTATTAAGAATCATAATAATTAAACTTGGGTGATTATGATTACCGTAATCATAATTACCCAATTACGGTAATTAATTGTAATTAATAAGTAATCATGATCACCCAAATTAACCATTATGATTACAGTAATCCTTATCACCCAAATCTAACGATTATGACTATAGTAATTGATACACTTTTTAGGATTAGTAATCATAATTGTAATCGTGATTACTTTATGTCCATCCCTATGTGACGGTGAGTGTGATCATGTATGATACTTTTTTTTTTTTTTTTTACTAGTTAGGTCCTGTAAATTCTCATCAATAAATGAAGACTGCTTTATTTTTTGTAGTTCTGTGCCTTTATGTTCTAAAATTGCCTTAAAAAAGGGTCAAAATCTGCCTAAAAGGGTCCTTATTCATCAAAAAAAGGGTTCCAATCAACCTTGTAGAATGTAGGGCATTCAACCATCGAAAAAGGGTCAAAATTTGCCTAAAATGAATCATTTTTCATTTAAAAAAAAGGTTCAAATCAACGTTGTAGGGCATTCACTCATCGAAAAAATGCCAATATCTGCCTAAAATGGGCCCTTTTTCATCAAAAAAGCCTCAAATGGACGTTTTAGGGCATTCACTCATCGAAAAAAAGGTCAAAATTTTCCTTAAATGAGACCTTTTTCATCAAAAAAAGGTTCAAATCAACGTTGTAGGCGTTCACTCATCGAAAAAAAGGACAAAATCTGCATAAAATGGGTTGTTTTTCATCATAAAAGGTTCAAATCAACGTTTTAGGGCATTCAATCATCGAAAAAATGCCAAAATCTGCCTAAAATGGGCGCTTTTTCATCAAAAAAGCCTCAAATGGACCTTTTAGGGCATTCACTCATCGAAAAAAAGGTCAAAATTTTCCTTAAATGAGACCTTTTTCATCAAAAAAAGGTTCAAATCAACGTTGTAGGAATTCACTCATCGAAAAAAGGACAAAATCTGCATAAAATGGGTTGTTTTTCCATCATAAAAGGTTCAAATCAACGTTTTAGGGCATTCACTCATCAAAAAAAGGCCCAAGTTTAAAAAAAAAAAAAGGTATAAATCATGAAAAAGGTCAAAACGTTTACGACAATAACTTTATTATTGAAAAAATAACATACAAAAACTCAGAGGTAACGATAATATCAAGTAGGAATAAGTGATGAGGTTGTGAGACATTTAATTGTATTTGAATTTCATTTTCAACAAGTATTCGACTTTTACTTGAGCTACATCGTAGACAATGTATCTGAAAACGTTATTAAGGAAAAAATAAATAAAGTCCTATATTTTCGTGATCCCCAGAACGCCCTGATCACGAATATATATTCAAGCCTCCATCGCACCAGAAATAGCTTTATTTCCTGGAAATCCGCTGAAAAATCCCAAAATTTAAGTAAAAGGATACTCGTTATACAAAAGCGAAGTGCTCGAAACATCGGCTTTGACACCTTTTCCCAAAGGTATTTCGACACCATCGTCAGTAAGGATGGAAGCCGAAGGGTCAGGATGGGTCGAACCAAGACCTTTTGTGCTGTGCTTACCAGGAGGCAACTTTTCAATATAATCCGCTTGAGTGCGCTCATACCTTGAAAAGAAAATAACAAAAAAAATTTGTAAAAATTGAAACTTACATGTTGCCCAGGGCGACTTCGCAGAGAAGAAGAAGACCTTCCGGATTAGCCCGTGAGGTCATACAATAATTCGCTGACTTAGAAACCATATCGGCAAAATAGACACCTTTACCGAACATATAGCCTGTAACAGGGGCTTCCGGTGGCGCAATTCGTAAACCCTAAAAAAAGGCTTAAATTCTATTTAAAATACAAGAAAAAATACTTGAGAAAGGATTCCGGCGAAATTTGTGATTCTGGAGCCGTGCCAAAGTAATTTTTTGTTGGGCAGCTTTTTAAAAGGTTTGTATCGCTTGTCTTCGCCATTTCTGCTCGCTTTGAAGACCTAAAATGGAAAATATTAAGAAAAGAAGGTGGAAACTAGAGAATCCTAGTGATAGAATTTTAGGTAGTGCAAGAAAGCAAGTCCTCTACTTCAGGTTTGCCAGATTATGTAGCAAAATGGCAACACTGTAAAAAAGGCCAACTTTGTTGCATTACATTGTTGCCAGATTAGGCCCAAAAAAGTATCCCTATTCCCTATAAATTGAACAAAATGGCAACACTGTCTCAAGACCAACTTTGTTGGATTGCATTATTTCTAGATTAGGTCCAACAAAGTATCCCAATTTCCGATAAATTGCACAAAATGGCAACACTGTCTCAAGGCCAACTTTGTTGGATTACACTGTTGACAGATTAGGCCCAAAAAAGTATCCCTATTCCCTATAAATTGCACAAAATGGCAACACTGTCTCAAGGCCAACTTTGTTGGATTACACTGTTGCCAGATTAGGCCCAACAAAGTATCCCAATTCCCTATAAAATGGCAACACTGTCAAAATGCCAACTTTGTTGGATTGCATTGTTGCCAGATTAGGCCCAACAAAGTATCCCAATTCCCTATAAATTGCACAAAATGGCAACACTGTCTCAAGGCCAACTTTGTTGGATTACACTGTTGCCAGATTAGGCCCAACAAAGTATCCCAATTCCCTATAAATTGCCCAAAATGGCAACACTGTCTCAAGGCCAACTTTGTTGGATTACACTGTTGCCAGATTATGCCCAACAAAGTATCCCAATTCCCTATAAATTGCACAAAATGGCAACACTGTCTCAAGGCCAACTTTGTTGGATTACACTGTTGCCAGATTATGCCCAACAAAGTATCCCATTTCCCTATAAATTGAACAAAATGGCAACACTGTCTCAAGGTCAACTTTGTTGGATTACTCTGTTGCCAGATTATGCCCAACAAAGTGTCTAAATTGCCCAAAATGGCAACACTGTCTCAAGGCCAACTTTGTTGGATTACTCTGTTGCCAGATTAGGCCCAACAAAGTATCCCATTTCCCTATAAATTGAACAAAATGGCAACACTGTCTCAAGGCCAACTTTGTTGGATTACATTGTTGCCAGATTATGCCCAACAAAGTATCCCAATTCCCTATAAATTGCACAAAATGGCAACACTGTCTCAACGTTGTTGGGTTACACTGTTGCCAGATTAGGCCCAACAAAGTATCCCATTTCCCTATAAAATGAACAAAATGGCAACTCTGTCTCAAGGTCAACTTTGTTGGATTACTCTGTTGCCAGATTAGGCCCAACAAAGTATCCCATTTCCCTATAAATTGAACAAAATGGCAACACTGTCTCAAGGCCAACTTTGTTGGATTACTCTGTTGCCAGATTAGGCCCAACAAAGTATCCCATTTCCCTATAAAATGAACAAAATGGCAACACTGTCTCAAGGTCAACTTTGTTGGATTACTCTGTTGCCAGATTAGGCCCAACAAAGTATCCCATTTCCCTATAAAATGAACAAAATGGCAACACTGTCTCAAGGTCAACTTTGTTGGATTACTCTGTTGCCAGATTAGGCCCAACAAAGTATCCCATTTCCCTATAAATTGAACAAAATGGCAACACTGTCTTAAGTTCAACTTTGTTGGATTACATTGTTGCCAGATTAGGCCCAAAAAGTGTCCCAATTCCCGATAAATTGCCCAAAATAGCAATACTGTCTCAAGGCCAACTTTGTTGGATTACATTGTTGCCAGATTATGCCTAACAAAGTATCCCATTTCCCTATAAAATGAACAAAATGGCAACACTGTCTCAAGGTCAACTTTGTTGGATTACATTGTTGCCAGATTAGGCCCAACAAAGTATCCCATTTCCCTATAAATTGAACAAAATGGCAAAACTGTCTCAAGGCCAACTTTGTAGGGTTACACTGTTACCAGATTAGGCGTAACAAAGTATCCCATTTCCCTATCAGTTGACCAAAATGGCAACACTGTCTCAAGGCCAGCTTTGTTATATTACATTGTTGCCAGATTATTCCCAACAAAGTATCCCAATGCTCTATAAATTGCACAAAATGGCAACACTGACTCAAGGCCAACTTTGTTGGATAACACTGTTGCCAGATTATACCCAACAAAGTATCCCAATTCCCAATAAATTGCCCAAAATGGCAACACTGTCAAAAGGCCAACTCTTTTCCGCTTACCTCAAGTATTTCAAGTTTGTAGTTCGAGTGAGTTTGAGCGTGGGTATTTTTGACGTACGTTTCGATCCGTTTGAATTCTTCAGAATCTCTAGGAAGCACTTCAATATTTGTATTGAGTTTCGCATAATGAGCGTCCAAAGGATGCTGCGTTTCGTCTCCCTCCCCTTGGGTCTCTTTCATCAAACTATACGCGATTTCCATTTCCAAAAGACTCTCCAGCATCTCAAGTTTGGCCTGTATGATCTCTTTGTTGTCCAAAAGAGGCGGCGCAGAAGTTCCGAAAGCATGCGGTATCAAAGTGTAGAACCGATTTGAAGCATCGATGACAAGATCGGGCTTCAAGTCGCCATCTTTCGCTTGTAATTCGGCCAAAACCGCATACGCTTTTTGAATCTGCTTTCTGCTCAATTTACCCAACGGCATTTTTTCAAGATCCAACTATAAAAACGGTTAAAATCACACTTAAAACATGAAAAAAACTTACTTCCAACTCCATCATGACTTTTTTCATGGTGTTCGTATCAAAAAGCAAAGAGACAAGATCTTGAACTTGTTTGGGAAGTTTTGATTCGACATTGGAAACCTCGGACAATTGGATGTCACCTTCGCCATAATCGACATCAACCGGATACATCCGATTTGGATATTTTTTGAAGTTTTCTCGATTCTTCCACTTATTTCCGGTTTGATCGTAGAAGATTTCGTTAAAAAGATCTTTGGCGGATGTCACATCGGAGAATGTGTGCAGCTTGTTACCGCCTATTGTTGTACCGATCCTACCCCATGCTCGCCACACATAAAACCTTAAAGAAAATAAATTATGATAAATAATAGTCTAGTCGCCCGAAAAAAAGGGGTTCTGCTGGAAGGAATTGGGGACTTATTGAAACTTTTACAGTTTGTTCGGGGCTATGGATGGATGACTTAATTTTTCCAACTCGAGAAACCTGGATTACACTGTTGCCAGATTAGGCCCAACAAAGTATCCCATTTCCCTATACATAGAACAAAATGGCAACACTGTCTCAATGCCAACTTCGTTGGATTACACTGTTGCCAGATTTGGCCCAACAAAGTATCCCATTTCCCTATACATAGAACAAAATGGCAACACTGTCTCAAGGCCAACTTCGTTGGATTACACTGTTGCCAGATTTGGCCCAACAAAGTATCCCATTTCCCTATAAATTGAACAAAATGGCAACACTGTCTCAAGGCCAACTTTGTCGGATTACACTGTTGCCAGATTATGCCCAACAAAGTATCCCATTTCCCTATACATAGAACAAAATGGCAACACTGTCTCAATGCCAACTTCGTTGGATTACACTGTTGCCAGATTTGGCCCAACAAAGTATCCCATTTCCCTATAAATTGAACAAAATGGCAACACTGTCTCAAGGCCAACTTTGTCGGATTACACTGTTGCCAGATTATGCCCAACAAAGTATCCCATTTCCCTATACATAGAACAAAATGGCAACACTGTCTCAATGCCAACTTCGTTGGATTACACTGTTGCCAGATTTGGCCCAACAAGTATCCCATTTCCCTATAAATTGAACAAAATGGCAACACTGTCTCAAGGCCAACTTTGTCGGATTACACTGTTGCCAGATTATGCCCAACAAAGTATCCCATTTCCCTATACATAGAACAAAATGGCAACACTGTCTCAATGCCAACTTCGTTGGATTACACTGTTGCCAGATTTGGCCCAACAAAGTATCCCATTTCCCTATAAATTGAACAAAATGGCAACACTGTCTCAAGGCCAACTTTGTCGGATTACACTGTTGCCAGATTATGCCCAACAAAGTATCCCATTTCCCTATACATAGAACAAAATGGCAACACTGTCTCAATGCCAACTTCGTTGGATTACACTGTTGCCAGATTTGGCCCAACAAAGTATCCCATTTCCCTATAAATTGAACAAAATGGCAACACTGTCTCAAGGCCAACTTTGTTGGATTACACTGTTGCCAGATTAGGCCCAACTAAGTATCCCAATTCCCTATAAATTGCCCAAAATGGCAACACTGTCTCAAGGCCAACTCTCTGAAGTGCTACCCTCAGGAGGGGCGAAAAACCAAGCTGATTTTCGGTTTTTTGCCTATAAATCCTAAACTAAGCGTTTTATGACAAAACACACTCTATTCAATATTGTAGGGCATACAATTTTCAACAATTTATAACTTAATAAATTTTCCCGTAACCTTACTGATTATCAAGATACGCCCTATCAAAGTTACTGCCTTACTACTTCCAAACCATAAACGATAGCGAAATTTGACTCTTAGTATTCGTCCTTAGCAATTAAATAACCTTTAAAATGAGACTAATCCGGACTTGCTAGGACTTGTCGTTCTCCCGTAAAGCTTACTAAAGTGGAAATCAAACCACCGTCAGCCTGACACTGGCCATCTGCCACCCCTTCTCAACCACTTTCAAATTTCTGATGATTTTTATGTCTTCTTATGTCAGATACGACCCAAAAATTAGTATTTAAAATTTTAACCATGACAAAATAGGTGCTCCGACGTCCAATTTTGGCACCCTTAAAATCGGCCGCCATCTTTAAAAGGGAACGATTTTTCATGGTATTCATGACCTTACTACTTACCAATATTTATTAAGGTTCAAGAACGTAAGTTGAAAGTTGAAATTGAAAGAAAGAGAAAAGAAAAAAGGAGGTTGGTCTCTGCTCTCCCCTCCACCCAGGTGTTCCAGCATGACAAAATTTATGGTCAATAACCATAGAACTGACCCATCAGACACCAAATTGAACTAATTGAACCTATTAAAGATCCAAAACCATCTGTTAGAGGGCCTAAACCATCTGTTTTTTGAAATTCTCAAACTTTGATAGGGCGTATCTCGATAAGCAGTAAGGTTACGGGAAAATTTATTAAGTTATAAATTGTTGAAAATTGTATGCCCTACAATATTGAATAGAGTGTGTTTTGTCATAAAACGCTTAGTTTAGGACTTATAGGCAAAAAACCGAAAAGTTTTCTCGAGTTGGAAAAATTAAGAGAGTCATCCCACCATAGCCCCGAACAAACTGTAAAAGTTTCAAAAAGTCCCCAATTTTTTATAATATTGACTGGACTATAAAGAAAGCGGCTAACTTTTTGCTGATGTCGGACGCAAGAAGCTGAAGCTTGTAATAGCTATTTTTGTTATTCTGGACGTCTGAAAGTCCAAGGATGCTGTTGTAAATTCCGTCGGAATCTTTGTAGACATGAGATTCATCTTGGAGGTTAGAATCGGGGTCGACCGCTGATCCTCCTTTCACCTTAAGTGTGACTTTTGAGCTGCTTTTCTTCATGAAAGCACCTAAAAAAACATTTGAGGCTTGAAAATACGATAAAGAGAACTTACTTAAACTTTTTGACTTCAAAACTGATTTCTGGATGATGGCTTTGATCCTTTTTTCAGGCTGTAAGAAGAAAATAGAAAGGGATTTGACAATAATTTGGATTTTACGTCAGAGCCCCAAGGAGAGATGCTCATTTCTTTGATTTTTTCGACGGTGTCGCCTTCTGTGCAAGAATCGAGATATTCGACGGGTACGACGTGGATGTCGTATTCTTTGACTTGGGACATTTTTGAACTCATCTTTTCGACTTCATCTGAAAAAGACAGTTTGTGAAAATTTGTTGGTCACAGTGGTGCAGAAATAGGATGCATAAGGCCATGTGTGGTAAAATACCAGTACCGCACGGATGTGTGAAAGTACCCGTTACCGCACGGTGTGGTGAAAGACCCGTTACCGCACCGAGGTGGTGCAAAGACCGTTACCGCACGGTGTGCAAAATAGCAGTAACCGCACGCAAAACACAGTAACCTCACGCAACATAGCAGTTACCGCATGCAACATAGCTGTTACCGCACGCAAAATAGCAGTTACCACACCGGTGTGGCTAAATAGCAGTTACCGCACGCAAAACAACAGTTACCACTCCGGTATGGCAAAATATCAGTTACCGCACGGAAAATAGCAGTTACCGCACGCAACATGGCAGTTACCACACCGATGTGGCTAAATAGCAGTTACCGCACGCAAAACAACAGTTACCATTCCGGTATGGCAAAATATCGGTTAAAGCACAGAAAATAGCCGTTACCGCATGTAAAATGGCAGTTTTCGCATGCAACATAGCAGTTAAAATACCGGTGTGGCAAAATAGCAGTTACCGCACCCAAAATAGCAGTTACCGCACGCAAAACAGCAGTTACCACACCTGTATGGCAAAATATCAGTTACCATATGAAAAATAGCACCAAAATGTGGGGAAAAAGGGCACCACAATTGGGGGAAAAGAGTGCACCACAATGGGGGGAAAAGGGCACCACAATTGGGGGAAAAAGGGCACCACAATTGGGGAAAAAGGGCACCACAATTGGGGGAAAAGGGGCACCACAATTGGGGAAAAGGGGCACCACAATTGGGGAAAAAGGGGCACCACAATTGGGGAAAAAGGGGCACCACAATTGGGGAAAAAGGGGCACCACAATTGGGGAAAAAGGGGCACCACAATTGGGGAAAAAGGGGCACCACAATTGGGGAAAAAGGGCACCACAATTGGGGAAAAAGGGCACCACAATTGGGGAAAAAAGGGGCACCACAATTGGGGGAAAAGGGCACCACAATTGGGGGAAAAAGGGCACCACAAGTGGGGAAAAAGGCACCACGAATGGGGATAAAAAGGGCACCACAATTGGGGAAAAAGGCACCACGAATGGGGAAAAGGGGCACCACAATTGGGGGAAAAAGGGCACCACAATTGGGGAAAAAGGGGCACCACAATTGGGGAAAAAGGGGCACCACAATTGGGGGAAAAGGGCACCACAATGGGAACAAAGAGGCACCACAATTGGGGAAAAAGGCACCACAATTGGGGGAAAAAGGGCACCACAATTGGGGGAAAAAGGGCACCACAATTGGGGAAAAATGGCACCACAATTGGGGAAAAAAGGGCACCACAATTGGGGGAAAAAGGGCACCACAATTGGGGAAAAAGGCACCACAATTGGGGAAAAAAGGGCACCACAAGTGGGGAAAAAGGCACCACGAATGGGGATAAAAAGGGCACCACAATTGGGGAAAAAGGCACCACGAATGGGGAAAAGGGGCACCACAATTGGGGGAAAAAGGGCACCACAATTGGGGAAAAAGGGCACCACAATTGGGGAAAAAGGGCCACCACAATTGGGGGAAAAGGGGCACCACAATTGGGGAAAAAGAGGCACCACAATTGGGGAAAAGGGCACCACAATTGGGGAAAAAGGGCACCACAATTGGGGAAAAAGGGCACCACAATTGGGGAAGGGCACCACAATTGGGGAAAAAGGCACCACAATTGAGGGAAAAGGGCACCACAATTGGGGGAAAAGGGCACCACAATTGGGGGAAAAAGGGCACCACAATTGGGGAAAAGGGCACCACAATTGGGGGAAAAGGGCACCACAATTGGGGGAAAAGGGCACCACAATTGGGGAAAAAGGGCACCACAATTGGGAAAAAGGGCACCACAATTGGGGGAAAAGGGCACCACAATTGGGGGAAAAGGGCACCACAATTGGGGAAAAGGGCACCACAATTGGGGGAAAAGGGCACCACAATTGGGGGGAAAGGGCACCACAATTGGGGGAAAAGGGCACCACAATTGGGGGAAAAGGGGCACCACAATTGGGGGAAAAGGCACCACAATTGGGGGAAAAGGGCACCACAATTGGGGGAAAAGGCACCACAATTGGGGAAAAGGGCACCACAATTGGGGGAAAAAGGGCACCACAATTGGGGGAAAAGGGGCACCACAATTGGGGGAAAAGGGGCACCACAATTGGGGAAAAGGGCACCACAATTGGGGAAAAGGGCACCACAATTGGGGAAAAGGGGCACCACAATTGGGGAAAAAGGGGCACCACAATTGGGGGAAAAAGGCACCACAATTGGGGGAAAAGGGCACCACAATTGGGGGAAAGGGCACCACAATTAGGGGAAAGGGCACCACAATTGGGGAAAGGGCACCACAATTGAGGGAAAAGGGCACCACAATTGGGGAAAAGGGCACCACAATTGGGGGGAGGGCACCACAATTGAGGGAAAAGGGCACCACAATTGGGGAAAAGGGCACCACAATTGGGGAGAAAATGGCACCACAATTGGGGGAAAAAGGGCACCACAATTGGGGAGGGAAAAGGGCACCACAATTGGGGGAAAAAGGGCACCACAATTGGGGAAAGGGCACCACAATTGGGAGGGAAAAGGGCACCACAATTGGGAAAAGGGCACCACAATTGGGGGAAAAAGGGCACCACAATTGGGGAAAAAGGCACCACAATTGGGGGAAAAGGGCACCACAATTGGGGGAAAAGGGGCACCACAATTGGGGAAAAGGGCACCACAATTGGGGGAAAAGGGCACCACAATTGGGAGAAAAGGGCACCACAATTGGGAGGAAAAGGGGCACCACAATTGGGGGAAAAGGGCACCACAATTGGGAGGAAAAGGGCACCACAATTGGGAGGGAAAAGGGGCACCACAATTGGGAGGAAAGGGCACCACAATTGGGGGAAAAGGGCACCACAATTGGGGAAAAAGGGCACCACAATTGGGAGGAAAAGGGGCACCACAATTGGGAGGAAAAAGGGCACCACAATTGGGGGGAAAAGGGCACCACAATTGGGGAAAAGGGCACCACAATTGGGAGAAAAAGGGCACCACAATTGGGAGGAAAAGGGCACCACAATTGGGAGGAAAAGGGCACCACAATTGGGGAAAAAGAGCACCACAATAGGGAAAAGGGCACCACAATTGGGGGAAAAGGGCACCACAATTGGGGAAAAGGGCACCACAATTGGGGGAAAAGGGCACCACAATTGGGGGAAAAAGGGCACCACAATTGGGAGGAAAAAGGGGCACCACAATTGGGGGAAAAGGGCACCACAATTGGGAGGAAAAGGGCACCACAATTGGGGGGAAAAGGGCACCACAATTGGGAGGAAAAGGGCACCACAATTGGGAGGAAAAGGGCACCACAATTGGGAGGAAAAGGGCACCACAATTGGGAGGAAAAGGGCACCACAATTGGGAGGAAAAGGGCACCACAATTGGGGGAAAAGGGGCACCACAATTGGGGGAAAAGGGGCACCACAATTGGGGGAAAAGGGCACCACAATTGGGGGAAAAGGGGCACCACAATTGGGAGGGAAAAGGGCACCACAATTGGGAGGAAAAGGGCACCACATTGGGGGGAAAAGGGCACCACAATTGGGGAGGAAAAGGGCACCACAATTGGGGAAAAAGGGCACCACAATTGGGGGAAAAGGGCACCACAATTGGGAGGAAAGGGGCACCACAATTGGGAGGAAAAGGGCACCACAATTGGGGAGGAAAGGGGCACCACAATTGGGGGAAAAGGGGCACCACATTGGGAGGGAAAAGGGCACCACAATTGGGAGGAAAGGGCACCACAATTGGGGAAAAAAGGGCACCACAATTGGGAGGAAAAGGGGCACCACAATTGGGGAAAAAGGGGCACCACAATTGGGGGAAAAAGGGCACCACAATTGGAGGGAAAAGGGCACCACAATTGGGAGGAAAAGGGCACCACAATTGGGAGGAAAAGGGCACCACAATTGGGGGAAAAGGGCACCACAATTGAGGAAAAAGGGCACCACAATTGGAGGAAAAAGGGCACCACAATTGGGGGAAAAGGGCACCACAATTGGGGGAAAAGGGGCACCACAATTGGGGGAAAAGGGGCACCACAATTGGGGGAAAAGGGCACCACAATTGGGGAGAAAGGGCACCACAATTGGGGAAAAGGGGCACCACAATTGGGAGGAAAAGGGGCACCACAATTGGGGGAGGAAAAGGGCACCACAATTGGGAGGAAAAGGGGCACCACAATTGGGAGGGAAAGGGCACCACGATTGGGAGGGAAAAGGCACCACAATTGGGGGAGGAAAAGGGCACCACAATTGGGAGGAAAAGGGGCACCACAATTGGGAGGGAAAAGGCACCACAATTGGGGAGGAAAAGGGCACCACAATTTGGAGGAAAAGGGGCACCACAATTGGGGGAAAAGGGCACCACAATTGGAGGGAAAAGGGCACCACAATTGGGGAGGAAAAGGGGCACCACAATTGGGAGGAAAAGGGGCACCACAATTGGGGGAAAAGGGCACCACAATTGGGGAGGAAAGGGGCACCACAATTGGGGAAAAGGGGCACCACAATTGGGAGGGAAAAGGGCACCACAATTGGGGAGGAAAAGGGCACCACAATTGGGAGGAAAAGGGGCACCACAATTGGGGGAAAAGGGCACCACAATTGGAGGGAAAAGGGGCACCACAATTGGGGAGGAAAAGGGGCACCACAATTGGGAGGAAAAGGCACCACAATTGGGAGGGAAAAGGGGCACCACAATTGGGGGAAAAGGGGCACCACAATTGGAGGGAAAAGGGCACCACAATTGGGGAAAAAGGGGCACCACAATTGGGGGAAAAGGGGCACCACAATTGGAGGGAAAAGGGGCACCACAATTGGGAGGAAAAGGGGCACCACAATTGGGGGAAAAGGGGCACCACAATTGGGGGAAAAGGGGCACCACAATTGGGGGAAAAGGGCACCACAATTGGGGGAAAAGGGGCACCACAATTGGGGGAAAAGGGGCACCACAATTGGGGGAGGAATAGGGCACCACAATTTGGAGGGAAAAGGCACCACAATTGGGAGGAAAAGGGCACCACAATTGGGAGGAAAAGGGGCACCACAATTTGGAGGAAAAGGGGCACCACAAATTGGAGGAAAAGGGGCACCACAATTTGGAGGAAAAGGGGCACCACAATTTGGAGGGGGCACCACAATTGGGAGGGAAAACACCATAATTGGGAGGGAAAAGGCACCACAATTGGGGGAGGAAAAGGGCACCACAATTGGGAGGAAAAGGGGCACCACAATTGGGAGGAAAAGGGCACCACAATTGGGAGGGAAAAGGCACCACAATTGGGGGAAAAGGGCACCACAATTGGGAGGAAAAGGGCACCACAATTGGGAGGAAAAGGGGCACCACAATTGGGAGGAAAAGGGGCACCACAATTGGGAGGGAAAAGGCACCACAATTGGGAGGAAAAGGGGCACCACAATTGGGAGGAAAAGGGCACCACAATTGGGAGGAAAAGGGCACCACAATTGGGAGGAAAAGGGGCACCACAATTGGGAGGAAAAGGGGCACCACAATTGGGAGGGAAAAGCACCACAATTGGGAGGGGAAAGCACCACAATTGGGAGGGGAAAGCACCACAATTGGGAGGGAAAAGGCAACACAATTGGGGGGGGGATAGGGCACCACAATTGGGAGGAAAAAGGGCACCACAATTGGGAGGAAAAAGGGCACCACAATTGGGAGGAAAAGGGCACCACTATTGGGAGGAAAGGAGCACCACAATTGGAAGGAACAGGGCACCGCAATTTGGAGGAAAAAAGTCGTTTTTATCAAAATTTGGTGCCCCTTTTGATCCCAATTGTGGTGTCTTTTTTATCCAATTGTGGTGTCTTTTTATCCAATTATGGTGTCTTTTTGTACAATTGTGGTGTCTTTTTATCCAATAGTGTACTCTCACCCTCACCTACCACCCTTCTGGACCATCCCCACACCTCCCCACCCTCCTGGACCCTCCCCACATCTCCCCCACCCTTCTGGACCATCCCCATATCTCCCCCACCCCCCAAGAGTCGTTTTTATCAAAATGTGGTGCCCCTTTTCATCCCAATTGTGGTGTCTTGTGGTGTCACCTCCCCAACTAACCCCTCCCCTCATCATTGGGAGAGAAAACTAGGAAACCAAAAACATTGGGCATAGAAAACATCAAAAAAACACACTGGCAACTGTTCTCAAATATTATTACCAAAGGCAGTCCATATGCATGGCCGATCTGCACGCATAAACGCCATCTTTTCCTTTACAAAATCCAATTTTATCCTTCATGTTCATCCCATGAATCATCGCCCTTGTCTCGACAAACGGCCAGTCGAAAAAGTCACCGTTGTAAGTCACAAAAATCAAAGGTCTCACTTCCAGGATGTGTTCGAAAAACCGTTTTATCAAAGCTTCCTCATTCGGCTCGTTGAAAATCGTAAAAAAACCTTCAAACTCGGGTTTCGGCGTATATTCGAAATCTTCGACGTCATTCGATATGATTTCTCGATTCGTTATCAGGAAACCTTGACCGTCAATCATGTACGATATCATCATAATCTGGTCGACGGAAGCATCAGGAAATTTGAGCGGAAGTTTGGTAGTTTCTATATCATATGCAAGAACTATCATGTCAGGATGGTCGATTATGTCTTCTCTCCTTGTTATCACAGGCGGCAAATTCGCTCCTCGGCTTTGCACACTATACCATAACCCGATGAATATTTTCTTATCAATGGACACCCTTACATGATACGGGACATCATATTCTCTATAAAAAAATTATTAAAAATAGAATAAAATATATATATATATATATATATATATATAATATATATATATATATATATATATATATAGTATATATATTGTATGCTGTATATATATAGTGTATATATATTTGTATCTGTATTTGTATATGTATATTTGTATGCCCTTGTATGCTTGGTCCCTCCCCGCCCCTCTGTGTTTTGTTTTTGTGTTGGCCCCCCTGGGCATAACAGTATATATATATATATATATAATATATATATATATATAATATATATATATACATCCCAACTTTGGGAATGACCTATATTTTCGTGATCAGGAGATCGTCCTGATCACGAATATATAAGCCTCTAAGCCGAAAGCCGCCATGAGGCCGGCCCCAATAGCCTGCTTTCCTCCGGAAATCCGCTAAAATGAAACAAACCTGATATCGATGATGTTTTCAAGTTGGTCGGAATGTTTTCTTTGTGCGACATTCGTGACGGCTTTTTCGAGCATATCGGTGTAAAAAGAATTGCTGGCTTCTCGGTTTCTGTTTTTCTTTATGGAAGGACTTATTGCTTGTCTGACTTTGATAAGGTCGCTCACTGTGGCGAAAATTAGCTTCAAATATCGCTGTTTTAGGCCGATAAGATGGTTCGGCAGATCTAAATCTTCTTTGATGACCGTCTCCACGGAAAGGAGAAGCCCGGCGAATTTTTTGGTGAGAAATACGGTTACTTCTTGGATCGCTTCTTTTTTGACGAGGATTAAAAAGTAAGGGTTGTATGCGAGCGAGACTTTGAAACGTCCTCCGTCTTCTTGGATGAAATAATAATCGACGGCGCTCACCAGACGTTTGTCCTCGTCGAGAATTTCGGTCTGAAAATTTGATGAAAATTTCGATAAATTTGGAATTTTTTTGAGTTACGGTGTGCATGTTGACGAGGAATCCGGTCCTTTCTTGGTGATCTTTGACTCTGTCGAAGCCATAAATGGTGTCGATTTTGTCGTTTTCGATGCTTTGCTTGAGGCGATATTCTGAGGCGTCATCGCGGCTGAAACAATTTATTGAAATAAATAGGGCAACAAAATAGATGGCAAGGGATGAAGGGAGCAAGAAAAAGGAAGATAAAACAATGGGGTAAGTGGAGCACCAAAATGGGGTTAATTGAGCACCACAATGGGGAAATCTAGCACCACATTCTGGCAGATTGAGCACCACAATGGGGAAATCAAGCACCACAAATGTGGTAAACTGAGCATCACAGTGGGGTAAATCGAGCATCACAAATTTAGTAAATTGAGCACCAGCTGCATCACAAAATTGGTAAATTGAGCACCACGATGGGGATGAATCGAGCACCACAATGGGGAAATTGAGCACCACAATGGGGAAATCAAGCACCACAATGGGGCAATTTGAGCACCACAATTGGGAAATCAAGCACCACAAATGAGAAATCAAGCACCACAAATGAGGTAAATTGAGCACCAAAAATGTGGTAAATTGAGCACCACAAATGCGGTAAATTGAGCACCACAAATGTGGTGAATTGAGCACCACAAATGAGGTAAAATGAGCATCACGGTAGGGTAAATCAAGCATCACAAATTTGGTAAATTAAGCACCACGATGGGGGTGAAATGAGCACCACAATGGGGCGATTTGAGCACCACAATGGGGCGATTTGAGCACCACAATGGGGCGATTTGAGCACCACAATGGGAAAGCACCTTAATGGGGCGATTTGAGCACCACAATGGGGAAATCAAGCACCACAAATGTGGTAAATGGAGCACCAAAAATGAAGTAAATTGAGCACCACAAATGAGGTAAAATGAGCATCACGGTAGGGTAAATCAAGCATCACAAATTTGGTAAATTGAGCACCCCCGCATCACAAATTTGGTAAAGAAAGCACCACGATGGGGGTGAATTGAGCACCACATTGAGGCGGATTGAGCACCACAATGGGGAAATCAAGCACCACAATGGGGAAATCAAGCACCACAAATGTGGTAAATTGAGCACCACAAATGTGGTAAATTGAGCACCACAAATGTGGTAAAATGAGCATCACGGTGGGGTAAATCAAGCATCGCAAATTTGGTAAATTGAGCACCATCGCATCACAAATTTGGTAAAGAAAGCACCACGATGGGGGTGAATTGAGCACCACAATGGGGCAGATTGAGCACCACAATGGGGAAATCGAGCATCACAAAGTTGGTATATTGAGCACCCCCGCATCACAAAGTTGGTAAATTGAGCACCCCACGCATCACAAAGTTGGTAAATTGAGCACCACAATGGGGAAATTGAGCATCACAAAGTTGGCATATTGAGCACCCCCGCATCACAAAGTTGGTAAATTGAGCACCCCACGCATCACAAATTTGGTAAATTGAGCACCACTATGGGGTGAATCGAGCACCACATTGGGGCGGATTGAGCACCACAAATGTGGTAAATCGAGCATCACAGTGAGGTAAATCGAGCACCGCAATGGGGTAAATCAAGCACCGCAAGGGAGAAACAGAGCACCAAAATGTGGAAGATTGAGCACCTTAATTGGGGAACGGAGCCCCACAATATGGAAGATTTAGCACCACAATAGGGTAGATTTAGCACTGTAATAGGTTGAATTGAGCACCACAATGGGGGAAATAGAGCACGCCACCAAAATGTGGTAAATTGAGCACCGCAATTGGTGAAACGGTGCACCAGGCAGATTGAGCACTGCAATGGGGTAAATTGAGCACTACAACAGGAAACTTGAGCTCCACAAACGTGATAAATTGAGCACCAAAACCAAGTTAAATTGAGCACCACAAACGAGTTATATTGAGCACCACAAACGAGTTATATTGGGCACCACAAACGAGTTATATTGGGCACCACAAACGAGTTATATTGGGCACCACAAACGAGTTATATTGGGCACCACAAACGAGTTATATTGGGCACCACAAACGAGTTATATTGGGCACCACAAACGAGTTATATTGGGCACCACAAACGAGTTATATTGGGCACCACAAATTTGGTATATTGAGCACCATAATTGGGGAAACGGAGCACCACAAATGGGATGAATCGAGCACCACAATTGGGGAAACGGAGCACCATAAATGGGGTGAATCGATCACCACAATTGGGGAATTGAAACGGAGCATCACAATGCGCAAAATTGAGCAGCAAGATAGGGTAACTTGAGCACTAAGATGGGGTGAATGGAGCACCACAAATGGCGTTCCCCGAGCACCACAATGAGGTGAATTGAGCACTACAATTGATGAAACGGAACACCACAATGGGGAAGATTGAGTACCACAAATGGAGTAAATGGAACACCACAATATGGGGTAAATCGAGCAACACAATGGGGCAGATTGAGCACCACAATGGGGTAAATTGAGCAGTGCAATCGGTGAAACGGGGCACCACAAATGGCCTGAATTTAGCACCACAATGGGGAAGATTAAGTACCACAAATGGGTTAATGGAGCACCTCAATATGGGGTGAATCGAGCTACACAATGGGACAGACTGAGCCGCACAATGGGGAAGATTGTGCATCACAATGGGATAATTGGAGCACCAAAATGGGGTACATGGAGCCCCATAACGGTACCCACGATTTCTCATCTCCCTATGGACCGAGTTAAATATTTTAAAGGCTACAAGAGAAAAGAATTGTGCTTTTCAAGTCAATAGGGAAGAGAAAATTTCCTTATCTAATAGATACGAACCCTCCGCCCTCCTTTTTCTTCTCCTTCTTTTCAGGCTTGTATTTTCCATAATTTTGATAAACCATTTTTTTTCCCCTCTTAAATTGATTGGTTAAATTACAAAAAGAACAAGCCCAAGTTACATTTTAGTTTATCAACACAATCGTTATCAGTGTTCATGAAACGCGGGCAAAATAGCCGCCGAAAAATTCAGTGTTGCCAACTTAAAACGAAAACCAATTTAAAACTAACATTTTAAACAAAAAAACGATTTAACTTGTTTAAATTTTACAATAAATTAGTCAATTATACTCTAAAATCCTTATAAAAACACTTTTTGTTCATTTGTTCTAAAATAATTCAAATTTTGGAAGGGCCACCAACATGACAACTGATAACATTATCGGTCATCCTGTTCATTTTTTTTAATTTCGCTTTTTTGTTGACATTTTATGATTTTGCCCTAAGTTTATTGTGTATTATTTAAAGCTTTATATAATTTTGAGCAATAGATCATTTTTATCAATAGTTTTGAAGGATTTTCACGTTGACAAGGAAAGATTGATCTGTTTGTTTTCAGTTGCTATCTTATCTTATGAAAGTTTGAAAATTTTTCCTTATTTCCAAGCTTTGTGTCCAAGATGTCGGTTAGCGAAAATCTAAGTGTTATTTTCAAGTGAGTTTTTGATAAAATTTGGTTTTTTTTAAAGAATCTTTTGCAGGCATATTGGTGATAAGTCGAAGACTTATGTGGAGAGGTTGAGGGAGGTGGTGAGGATAAAGTCGGTCTCCTGTGCTTCTGATAGGCGAGATGAGGTCATCGCGATGGTCAAATGGACCGAACATAAGATGAAGAAGTTGGGAATAGCGACGGAACTCTGTGACGTCGGCGATCAGAAATTGAGCGACGGTCGGACCTTGAAGCTTCCGCCGGTTTTGCTCGGATCGCTAGGAAGCGACAAAAGCAAGATTACGCTTTGCGTTTATGGACATTTGGATGTTCAACCCGCTGCGAAAGAAGACGGCTGGAATACTGATCCGTTTGATCTTGTCGAGAAAGACGGAAAACTCTACGGTCGAGGAGCTTCGGACGACAAAGGACCCGTACTTTGCTGGCTCAATGCTATCGAAGCCTACAACGAGTGCAACATTGACTTACCAGTCAACCTAAAAGTATTAAAAAGCATCCCACTTCCATAATTTTAGACTAGTTTTATCGATATTTATACCGTTTGAAAGGTGTAAGTATCGACTAAATCTAGAGTAACATTGTGAGTGACAAACAGGGGCGGAATGGCCCGGGGGGGGACAGAACCCACCCGCGCCCCCAAGAATACATAGAGAGTAATTTTTTTTTTTTTTTTATCCCCAAAAATTTGTGAAAAACCTCGAAATTAACATTTGTAAAGCCTAATTTTCTTCACCTGAAATCAACATTTAAGCCTACTTTCGTAAAATAAAATAAAAATCAACATTTTAAAGCCAAATTTTGGTCAAAAAACACCTCGAAATCAACATTCATGAAGCCTAATTTTCGTCAAAACCCGAAATCGACATTTAGAAGCCTTATTTTCATAAAAAATTAAAAAAAAAAAAAAAATCCGCTAAAAAAACCTCAAAATTAACATTTTAAAGTCAAATTTTGGTCGAAAAACCTCGAAATCAACATTCATGAAGCATACTTTTCGTTCAAAAACCTCAAAATCGACATTTAAAAAGCCAAAATTTTCGTTAAAAACCTCAAAATCAACATTTGTAAAGCCTAATTTTCTTCAAAATAACATCGAAATCAACATTTATGAAGCCTTATTTTCGTCCAAAAACCTCAAAATCAACATTTTTAAAGCCTAATTTTCGTCAAAAAAAAACCTCAAAATCGACATTTATAGAGCCAAATCTTCGTGAAAACCCTCAAAATAACATTTGTAAAGCCCAAATTTTCGTCCAATAACCTCAAAATCTTTTTTGAAGAAAATTAGGCTTTAAAAATGTTGATTTGGAGGTTTTTGAAGAAAATTTGGCTTTTTAAATGTTAATTTTGAGGGTTTTGTAAACCAAAATTTTGAGGTTTTTCACGACAATTTTTCTTTATAAATGTTGATGTTGAGGTTTTTTTGACGAAAATTAGGCTTTAAAAAGGTTGATTTATGGTGAGGTTTTTGAAGAAAATTTGGCTTGTTGATTTCGAGGTTTTTTTGACCAAAATTAGGCTTTTTAAATGTTGATTTTGAGGATTTTTTTGAAGAAAATTAGGCTTTAAAAATGTTGATTTCGAGGTTTTTTTTGACCAAAATTAGGCTTTTTAAATGTTGATTTCGAGGGTTTTGTAAACCAAAATTGGGCTTTCTAAATGTTGATTTTGAGGTTTTTCACGACAATTTTTCTTTAAAAATGTTGATTTTGAGGTTTTTTTTTGACGAAAATTAGGCTTTAAAAATGTTGATATTGAGGTTTTTGACGAAAATTTGGCTTTTAAATGTTGTTTTTGAGGTTTTTTGACCAAAATTAGGCTTTTTATGTTGATTTTGAAGTTTTTTTACGAAAATTAGGCTTTAAAAATGTTGATTTTGAGGTTTTTTTGACGAAAATTAAGTTTTACAAATGTTGATATTGAGGTTTTTGACGAAAATTTGGCTTTTAAATGTTGTTTTTGAGGTTGTTTGACCAAAATTAGGCTTTTTATGTTGTTTTTCAGGTTTTTGGACGAAAATTAGGCTTTAAAAATGTTGATTTTGAAGTTTTTTGACGAAAATTAGGCTTTAAAAATGTTGATTTTGAGGTTTTTTGACGAAAATTAGGCTTTAAAAATGTTGATTTTGAGGTTTTTTTTGACGAAAATTAAGTTTTACAAATGTTGATATTGATGTTGTGGCGACTCTCCAGTGCCACAAGTCCAAAAACATATGATACAATTCATTCTAAATTCAGTTACAATAAATTCTTCTACAACACACAAAACATTGTATACATTAATTCTTATAGAGATTCTCTTAATTCTCTATATTGGTGACCCCATGAACGAACCGTTGCTAACCTACTGAAGAGCTCAAGATACTTGAAAAAAGAAGTAAACGAACATAAACACTCGAACGAACCCGAACCCTCGAACGATACGCACTCTCGCCACGAAAGGTATTTTTCACTACCCACATATCGCCATCCCCCAAGCATCCCCTAAGCACCCTCCAAACATGAGGCTGCACCAACTCACAACCGTCTCAGCTGGCACAGCAGCTGCGGTTCTACTACTTTAACTCACCGAGTTAACTCAACTTCTCCACTCCACTGCGATATACACATCATTAAGCCGAGAATATCGAAAGGAAGACGACATATCAACATTTGATTTACTATTCTAACGTCTTTCTCTCTAGTTGCCAAGCAACTAGCCAACGGTCATCGCTTCAGGAACATTGGATACTCGACACCCCGTCATGAACTGGCCATCCTGCCAGCTCTACTCAGACACTCCGAGAACCTCCAATGGATCTTTAGCTTCTTTCGACCTTCAATTTGCCTCACATCGGGAATCTACGGCTACTTCAACAACGTTCAGACATCGCTAACAAGCCGAACAAAATAGACGTCCGCTACATTTGTTTTTTAAGCCGACGTCTACAACGTCTACCTAGGCTACATTACCGTATACCTTATACGATCGTCGCATCGAAGAATTTTAAGAACTCGAAACCCCCGTCGCGACTGGCCATCAAGCCCAGCTCTACTGACATCCGAGAATTCTAACTTCCTTCGACAGCTACCAGCCGAACAATCTGCATCTACGCCCTAGACTCCGTCTAGAGAGGGGAGACCTCTGTGGCGACTCTCCAGTGCCACAAGTCCAAAAACATATGATTTAATTAATTCTAAATTCAGTACACAATAAAATCTTTAACAAACACACACAACATACTTTTATACATTTCTTATAGAGATTCTCTTAATTCTCTATAATGTTTTTGACGAAAATTTGGCTCTTAAATGTTGTTTTTGAGGTTTTTTGACCAAAATTAGTCTTTTATGTTGATTTTCAGATTTTTGGACGAAAATTAGGCTCTAAAAATGTTGATTTGAGGTTTTTGACGAAAATTTGGCTTTTAAATGTTGTTTTTGAGGTTTTTTGACCAAAATTAGGCTTTTTATGTTGATTTTGAAGTTTTTTACGAAAATTAGGCTTTAAAAAATGTTGATTTGAGGTTTTTTGACGAAAATTAAGTTTTACAATGTGATATTGAGGTTTTTGACGAAAATTTGGCTTTTAAATGTTGTTTTTGAGGTTTTGTTGACCAAAAATTAGGCTTTTTATGTTGATTTTGAAGTTTTTTTTACGAAAATTAGGCTTTAAAATGTTGATTTTGAGGTTTTTTTGACGAAAATTAAGTTTACAAATGTTGATATTGAGGTTTTTGACGAAAATGTGGCTTTTAAATGTTGTTTTTGAGGTTGTTGACCAAATAGGCTTTTTTATGTTGTTTTTCAGGTTTTTGGACGAAATTAGGCTTAAAAATTTTGATTTTGAAGTTTTTTGACGAAAATTAGGCTTTAAAAATGTTGATTTTGAGGTTTTTTTTGACGAAAATTAGGCTTTAAAAATGTTGATTTTGAGGTTTTTTTTGACGAAAATTAAGTTTTACAAATGTTGATATTGAGGTTTTTGACGAAAATTTGGCTTTTAAATGTTGATTTTGAGGTTTTTTGACGAAAATTAGGTTTCATGAATGTTGATTTTGAGGTTTTTTGACGAAAATTAAGCTTTACAAATGTCGATTTTGTGGATTTTGACCAAATTGGGCTTTTTAAATGTTGAGTTCGAGGTTTTTTGACATAAAATTAAGCTTTACAAATGTCTCCGGGCAGTCCGCCCCTGCCCTTTTCACCTTAATTTTGACCCTTTTGACATGAAAACCCCCTTTCCACCAGATTTAGAACCTCTTAGCCAGATTTTAAATTTTCACCCTAATCGGTAAAAAATTGTGAAAGTTATGAAAGCTAAATTTTTCTTTTTTAGTTTGTATTTGAAGGTATGGAAGAATCTGGAAGCGAAGGTTTACCCGAGTTGCTGGAAAATCGAGGCAATTTTTCAAAGATGTCGATTACGTTTGTATCAGCGATAACTATTGGCTTGGAACTTCAAACCTTGCATAACCTACGGCGCTACGAGGAATCTGTTACTTTTTTATCGAAATCGAATGTGCTCATAAAGACCTTCATAGCGGGCCTTTATGGCGTGATGCTTGTAAGTTTGGTTAAATTCGTCCAGCTGGGTGTCAGTAGAGTTGAAAAATTCCAACAGTTAACTTGAGGTTTTTCTAGAAATGAAGCGACTTCTGATTTAATTCATGTTTTAAATTCGTTGATCGACAAAGATGGGACGATTTTGGTCCCTCATCTCCATGACGACGTCCTCCCGGTTACGGACGAAGAAAAAAACTCTACAAAGACATCGAATTTAACGTTTTAGACTTCAAAAATGAAATCGGCTCTAAAATTTGCTCCACTAACGAGGATAAAGTAAGCCACGTTAATTTAAAACTTCTAAAATTTTTAATAGATTAAAATATTGATGAGTCGTTGGCGTTTTCCTTCGTTGAGGCATCCATGGTATCGAAGGAGCTTTTAGCGAAGAAGGATCGAAAACCGTTATCCCGAAAAAGGTCATCGGAAATTCTCGATTCGTATCGTCCCTGATCAGGATCCGCTGAAAATCGAAAAATGCGTCATTAAACATTTAAATGGCGTCTGGAAAAACCGTGGAAGTTGTAATCGCTTCCGTGTATGTATATAGCATGGCTTACAAGGGGAGGTGGGGGTCATGTAATCTCAGATCTTGACCAAACTTTTAGCAATATCCGACTTCTGATGCGAGTGGATATCCCACTTCTGATGTCAGTGGATATCCCACTTCTGATGTCAATAGATATCCTACTTATGATGTCAGTGGATATCCCACTTCTGATGCCAGTGGATATCCCACTTCTGATGTCAGTGGATATCCCACTTCTGATGCCAGTGGATATCCAACTTCTGATGTCAGTGGATATCCCACTTCTGATGTCAGCGGATATCCCACTTCTGATGTCAGTGGATATCCCACTTCTGATGTCAGTGGATATCCCACTTCTGATGTCAGTGGATATCCCACTTCTGATGTCAGTGGATATCCCACTTCTGATGTCAGTGGATATCCTACTTCTGATGTCAGGGATATCCCACTTCTGATGTCGGGGTATCCCACTTCTGATGTCAATAGATATCCTACTTATGATGTCAGTGGATATCCCACTTCTGATGCGAGTGGATATCCCAATTCTGATGTCAGTGGATATCCCACTTCTGATGTCAGTCGATATCCCACTTCTGATGTCAGTCGATATCCCACTTCTGATGTCAGTCGATATCCCACTTCTGATGTCAGTCGATATCCCACTTCTGATGTCATGGATATCCCACTTCTGATGTCAGTGGATATCATACTTCTGATGTCAGGGGATATCCCACTTCTGATGTCGGGGTATCCGACTTCTGATGCCAGTGGTTATCCCACTTCTGATGTCAGTCGATATCTCACTTCTGATGCGAGTGGATATCCCAATTCTGATGCGAGTGGATATCCTACTTCTGATGTGAGTGGATATCCAATTTCTGATGTCGGGGGTACCCCACTTCTGATGTCAGTGGATATCCAACTTCTGATGTCAGTGGATATCCCACTTCTAATGTGAGTCGATATCCCACTTCTGATGCCAGTGGATATCAGAAGTGGTATATCCACTGATATCATAAGTAGGATATCTATTGACATCAAAAGTTGGATACCCCCCGACATCAGAAGTAGATATACATTGACATCAGAAGTAGGATATACATTGACATCAGAAGTAGGATATACATTGACATCAGAAGTAGGATATACTTTGACATCAGAAGGGGGGTATCCCCTGATATCAGAAGTGAGATATCCACTGGCATCAGAAGTAGGATACCCCCCGACATCAGAAGTAGATATCAATATCCATTGACATCAGCAGTAGGATATCCTACTAATGATGACAGTGGATACCCCTCTTCTGATGCCAGTGGATATCCCACTTATGATGAGAGTGGATATCCCACTTCTTATGCGAGTGGATATCCCACATCTGATGTCAGTCTATATCCCACTTCTGATGTCAGTTGATATCCCACTTCTGATGTCAGTTGATATCCCACTTCTGATGTCGTATCCCACTTCTGATGTCAGGGGATATCCCACTTCTGATTTTAGTCGATATCCCACTTCTGATGCCAGTGGATATCAGAAGTGGTATATCCACTAACATCATAAGAAGGATATCTATTGATATCAGAAGTGGGATATCCACTCGCATTTGAAGTGGGATATCCACTGACATCGTAAGTAGGATATCTATTGACATCAGAAGTAGGATATACATTATCCTACAGAATCCTACTAATGATGTCAGTGGATATCCTACTAATGATGTCAGTGGATATCCCACTTCTGATGCCAGTGGATATCCCACTTCTGATGCAAGTGGAAATCCCACTTCTGATGTCAGTCGATATCCCACTTCTGATGCCAGTGTATATCCCACTTATGATGTTAATGGATATCCCATTTCTGATGTCAATGGATATCCTACTTCTGATATCAATGGATATCCTTCTTCTGATGTCGGGGGGTATCCCACTTCTGATGTCAATGGATATCCCACTTCTGATGTCAATGGATATCCTACTTCTGATGTCAATGGATATCCTATGTCTGATGTCGGGAGTATCCCACTTCTGATGTCAATAGATATCCTACTTATGATGTCAGTGGATATACCACTTCTGATATCCGCTGATATCATAAGAAGGATATCTATTGACATCAGAAGTGGGATATCGCTAAAAGTTTGTTCAAGATCTGAGGTTCCATGACCTCTTGTAAGCGAAATCTCAAAGAACACCCAGTATAATGAACTTTAGGCTTATATGACCCATGGGGCGAAAGCATGGCTTTCCGATGTCGACAGTCCGAACTACTCAGCCGCTCGCTCCGCCATCAAAATGGTTTACGGCGTCGAGCCCGACCTGACACGTGAAGGCGGCTCCATCCCTATCACCCTCAATCTTCAAGAAATCACCGGAAAAAATGTCATTTTGATCCCAATCGGGTCCTGCGACGATGGCGCTCATTCGCAAAACGAAAAGATCGACATGAGAAATTATATCGAAGGCGTAAGAACTTTTTAATGTTTAAAACATTCTCAAATTTGTTTATTTCAGACGAAAGTGTTGGCCGCTTATCTTCATGAGCTGGCAAAATCAAAATCCCAAGACTGAGTCATATAAACAAAAGTCGCTCTCGTCTTATCTAACATTCCTTTGGAACGCTCAAAATATTGGAAATATTCAACGAAAATGTATTAAACGAATAAAATAATTATAGAAAATTTTGTTTTTATATTTGGACAAAAAGAAAAGCAATGCTAACAACGGAGGTACCTACTTTTTAGTAGGTTGTGCATACTTTTGGAAGGTAGGTACTTTTTTGGTAGGTAGATATGCACTTTATAAT
>JAGWEN010000381.1:0-105374 GCA_018703685.1 Orius laevigatus | reverse complement strand
ATCGACGAAAAAGTTACTTTCATCTTTTTTCCCCACATTTTACCTACTTTCCATAGCAAAAGGATTAACGATTCTAAAGTGGACCCAGAAAGATACGATCATTTTTATGGTCTCTAAATACGTTTTGTGGAAACCCAAACATTTCTCGTCGTATTCATATTTTACCGATATACCAGAGTAGCAACAATAGACAAAGTGCACTAATTATTAATTGTTGAAATGATGAGCTAATTTTTGTATTTTCAGTACCTATTTTGATGTCGAACATTGATTTCAGAAGTCTAAAAATTGCATTTTATTTTATTGGTGGAGAAAACTAAAATCTAAAGGTAAAGTAGGTATGAGAGGTGGAGTTCTCCAAGGGCACGTTTTATGTCCAATTTTATTCTTTATCTTTGTTGTATTGAAAATAATTGCTCAAAAGGAGTTGTAGGATTAAACTTGGATATCGCAAACTTTTAGCTAGTACGCCAATTGATTTGAGACTGCAAAACCTAAAGAAAGGGGAAAAAATTTTTTTCTCCAAAGAACACTTCCCTTGTTGAATTGAATGCTGAGGCTCCTTAACAGTTTAACGGTAGTTTGAATATTTTATTTAAACGATTTCTTCAAGGGGTCAAGTTTTTTAAGAGGTAACTGTCGAAACGGAAAAAGTGTGGGGGGGTCCCAAGTTCCCATGGTCAACTCAAAAAGGGGGTGGGTGCTCTGTCGTAGAAACGTTAGCCGGAATTGCGAACCCGTTTTCCGAAAGTTACCGACTTAATAGAATCATAAAAAAAAAAACATTAAGAAGACTTGCCGGGATAGGGGGGTCCTTTTGTGAAAACGGGCGGAGGGGGAGTTTGGCGAAATCAGGTTGCCTCATCCGGTTTTTTCGCAGGGCCCCCTCTTACCTCCCACATTTTTTTCTCATTTTCTTAGTCCCTTTCTTGACATCGGTCCACTCGAATCTCTTCCATCTAGTGCTTCAAAGTCTTCGGTTCTACTCAACGACGACCATTCAGATGTCATCATTCTATACCGCCTTATCAACAACGATTTCCTCAAATTCAAACGTTATCATCATAAAGTGTCAACGTCACCGAACTTTATAATTACTTTCAACATTCAAGTAAAAAATAATATAAAAATAACAAAAAACGGAAACAATAAGTGAAGTTGATTTAGAAAAAATATTTATGACTAAATGATCGTGGAACAATATGTTGTTTCGAGTGAAAAACAATTGGTTTGAACAAACATTAAAATCGTTTTGGAACGTGTTTTAACTTACCACGCCTTTAAAAAAGAAATCTGTTTAAAATGACCGAAAATTCTTCGCCTGCGAAGGGACAACTAATTCATCGTCCGTTTTCATTGGTAATTATATCACTTTTTAAGTTATTATTTCAAGAAAAATATATAAAGGTAGCAAATTTTATTCGATTTAGCCAATTAGGAGAGACCAAAGAGAAGAAAACTAGAACTTTTCAGGAGAATTGAAGTTATCAACAGCAGCGATATGCCTGAAAAATTTTTTTCTTTTAATACAAATACTTCAACTCAAATTAAAAATATGGGACCACTTGAAAAATGAGCAGAAATGGTTAAATAATGATATAAGATTTTTAAAAAAATGAATTTTTTGAACAATTTCCACCATTAAAGTATTCCATCCAAACAAAATTGTAAAATGACCATTTTGAACATAAATAGATCAATTCAAAATTTCAAAAAAAAAAAAAAAGCCCAGATTCGGATTTTCGGGAAATCAAAACAAGCAAAAAATGACTTCCTCCTATTCAGGCATTTGGATTTCAAAGGCATTATCGGACATACCAATGACTAAGGTGTCAAACCGTTTTAAATTTAAATCCCATCCACCTAAGCTGGTAAATGTCAAAAATTAACGGTTTTTCCAACCAATTAATTAAAAGTTAATAAATAATAAAATAAGTGTATAAACTACTTTGTAGATCTCAAATTAGGCTGTTGATCCGAAGATACAATTATTTAAACTTAATTGTTTATACAATAGATAATCTCCATATAACAATTTAGTACTAAACTTAGACCGCCAAATTAATAAAATCGTTAAACATTTAGGTGTTTTTTAAAATTTTTATTATATTTTTTAACGCTGTTAGAACTGATGAAATATAATTTAACATTTTATGATTTATATGGCAATCTTATTTAGAAAAATCGGCAATTTTTGGTTTATTTTTAGACGGGATGGGATCCTAGGGAGGGAAAATTTCTCCCGTGCCTTTACCGAGAGAAGGCGAAGCCGAGTAAAATCCCGTTTCGTTTCCCTCATCAAACACGGTATTTTCCGAAAGAAAAAAAATATATATTTTTTTTTTTTCTTAATTTTCGTATTTTTTCTTGTTTTATATGATTTTCTTATGTTCTTTCATTTTATTTTAGTTTGTTTAAATTAAATTTTTTATAAGGTAAATCTTTATTTTTTGTTTTTCATTAATTTAGTGTAAATTTCAAAAAAATTCGGAAATAATTCAAAAAAAGAAAATACGGTTTTCTGGAATAATTATGGATTTACATCTTCGTTTGTTCGACATTTGAAGGTCGGAGAGTTCAATGCCTGTACATCAAACTCGGACGTCAGAAGACAAGCCGCTTTCCGACATTAATTTTCGTCCTGATAAAATTAGCGAATTTTTCATTTTAACGAATAAGAATTGACTGATAAATAGAAAAAGAAGAATTGTTTTTAAAAAAATTACCTAAGTACCAAAATTACCAAATAGAATTGCTTTAATATCCATAATGTATTCTTTTGAAACCACAAAACGAGGATTGTTATAATTTTGAAATTTTCCCTTAATCATTTAGTAGATACATATCGTTTATTCAATATCCACTTCTCATTTCACCCTTTAATTGTCCCATCCAATAATTTTACATTAATGAGAGAGATTAAAAGCTCGTTTAATGCACAAAGGTTTTAAGTGCTTTCTTCGATCAAACAAAAACATAAAAACAATTCTAAGGAGAATTAATTTAATTTTTTTTCTTTATTATCCATTAAAATGGGAAAGATTCATAAATAGGAAGTCTGAGAATAAGAGTAAACAAAAACTTGTTCCAAAATTCTCTTAGATTTCGAATGAACAATAACTTAAAAAAGTAATAAAAATCAAAGTAAAACTGTCATCTTGGAAATTGTTTAAAAAATTCATTTTTTTTTAAATCTTATAATATTATTTAAACATTTCCGCTCATTTTTCAAGTGGTCCCATATTTTTATTTTGAGTAGAAGTATTTATTTTTATAAAAAGAAAAATTTTTTTCAGGCATATCGATGCTGTTGATAACTCCTGAAAAGTTCTAGTTTTCTTCCTTCGTGAATAATGTTCTAAAAAAAAAATGAAACAATTTTTTACTTAAAATTGAATTTTTAGTTCCCTTTAGCTCCAAAGAACAAAATTTATTTGAAAAATGTTTTTTTGTTTATTTTATGACCGAAATAGAATAACAGAGCGAAACTAAAATTTTATCTTGAGCTTAGGTATTTTGGGTTAAAAGCGTGGATTTGGGAGCCTAGTTGGATTTTGGCTTGACAGAAACGTCATGTTTCAATCCGTTTTCATTTTCGCAAAGTTGATCCTCGTATCTCGCACAAAATAGGCTCGGGGAATTTCAAAATTTCGGAACTTTAGAGAGAAGGTACAGGAAAAAGGGTCATTTTCCATCCAATTACTGAACGTTTCTAGAATTCGATTTCACCAATCGTTTTTCTATAAGCTTTCCTCCTGGATTTGCTGTTGCAATTCTATCCCAATTTGGCCCATAACCGGAATTCGGCAGTTTTTCATTCAATCTCTTCTACTGCTTTTGAAACAAAAGGATATAACGAAGCTATAGGCTGAAAAAAAATATCCAAACATAAAACAGTAAAGAAAATAAAGAAAGGACTGAGTTAATTGAGAGGCTGGCTTGTTTTTAATTTTGAACCCGAAGCCTATTTTCTATGTCCTGTTTCAATTTCGCCTACTCGGTGATAAAAAAAGAATTTTCATACATATTTTTTTTCTAAGCTATTTCCCGAGTGGTTATTGCCAAAGTGGTCAGGATGAATTTGTTTGCTGCGGGTAGGAGAGCCATATTTGTATAAGGGCATTGTGGAGTTTGGAAAGGGCCCGGGGAAGCGAAGGGCCTTCCACTGGCCACGCCCCACTCCGAGAAACGTTGTTAAAATGTAAATTTTTCTAGCGCTCTTCTGACGCAAAATCGATTCTAGCAATTGTTACTTCCAGGATCGCCTCGACTGAGAGCGACCGGCTACTGGACTCTCCCATCTGTTTCAATGCCCTTCCGAGGCCACTAAAATCCCAGATTTTTTCAACTTTATATTTCAACTATTTAAACAACAATAAATTCATCATAATACGATTAAATATATAGTTTTATCACAATTAGAACGACTTTACAGTCCACTTTTATTTATAAAAATATAATTTTTTCAAAATTTCGTCAAAACTGCATATGAACCGCTAGAGATTTCCAGTTTTCTGTAAAAACCTCTTCATTTAAAGATCTTTTTAACCTTAAAAGAAAAAATTGCCTTTCATTTTCACTTGGGGAGCTATTTAGCCTGAAACATCAAAAAACCTATTTTTATCATTTTTGGGCTTTTGTGGTTATCATAAATGGTTAAAAACTGTCATTTCTAACGTAAAATTTAACGCTGATTCTAAATCTGGAACCAGAAATTTGAAATTATTAAGGGAACTTGAGATATTGACGGTTTTATGTGAAAAAACGTGTTCATAGTGATAAAGGTCCATAGAGAAAGAAAACCCTAGCAAAAGGGCTCAGTTTATTATGTTATTTAACCCAATATTTCTGGACATAATATACAGATTTTTGCAGAAAACCACCGAATTTCACCACATTTTTCAGAAATTTCTTGTTTTAGGGGTTCCACTTATATAACTACCAGACTAGACCTTTTAAAACCAACGTGTACCTAATTCGTAGTTCTATTACAATATTTATTTTGGCCTAATTTTTGATTAAAGGTGTATGTAATGAGCCTAGAGAATTCATGAATATCTATCATAAATTTATAATCATTTGCCTATTTGACTCGTCGGGTCTAGTTTTAAATGAGGGGTGAAATCATCGGGTCTTGCGCTTATAAAAGAGCTCTTTCGCATGTTAAAATATAAAAAATGAAAATAAATTTTCCTTTTCGTTATATAAAAGTATTATAAAATGGTTCCAGACTCGTAATTTTATTCCACTTGGAGGTTTGGGTCGATACGAGGCTACTACTTTAGGAACGGGGAACTAAAGTATTTTCATTGAATTCGGAATGGAAAACGTTTTATTCGGTTAATAAAAGGCAGGTAGCTGATTAAATCGTATTCGACAGCGTATCGAGAGGGCTTTCCCTTAATTTTCTCTTCCAGAATTATCTCAATTACCAGTATATTTAATTAATTCGATGAATCCCTCTGCCGGTCCCTTTTTCCGTCCAGGCTCACGCACACCGAACGAGGAAGGCAATAGTTGAAATTTTTTCACGTTTTATTTGGAAAATTTTTGGAATTAAATGACGATTTTCTTAAAAGAAGATTTTGAGACTCAAGATTCAACAAATCGAATTTTACGCATTAGACTTCTGAAAGGGCAAAACATTCCGTGAGATATTCCCAATCACACAAACCCAGGGGATCGAGGCAATGAGTATCACCTTTGAGATAGAGTGAAAAAAATATCCGCTTTACGAGTAGGGATAAAGGAAGATCTACTTTTTTAGGAGAAGGGATAAGAAAAGATTTAACTTATTTTAGGATTAGGGGTAAGGAAAGATGTACCCGTTTTAGGAGTAGGAAAACTTGAAGATCTACCTTTTTAAGGAGTAGAGAGAAGGGAAGATCAGTTTCACGAGTAGGGATAAAGGATAAAGGACCTTTTTTAGGAATAGAGAATAGAGATAAGGAAAGATCTACGTTTTTTAGGAATAGTAAATAGAGATAAGGAAAGATCTACCTTTTTAGGATTAGGGGTAAGGAAAGATCTACCCGTTTTAGGAGTAGGAATACTGGAAGATCTACCTTTTTAAGGAGTAGAGAGAAGGAAAGATCAGTTTTACGAGTCGGGATAAAGGAAGATCTACCTTTTTTAGGAATAGAGAATAGAGATAAGGAAAGATCTACGTTTTTTAGGAATAGAAAATAGAGATAAGGAAAGATCTACCTCTTTAGGATTAGGGGTAAGGAAAGATCTACCCGTTTTAGGAGAAGGAATACTTGAAGATATACCTTTTTAAGGAGTAGAGAGAAGGAAAGATCAGTTTTACGAGTAGGGATAAAGAAGATCTACCTTTTTTAGGAATAGAGAATAGAGATAAGGAAAGATCTACCTTTTTAGGATTAGGGGTAAGGAAAGATCTACCCGTTTTAGGAGTAGGAATACTGGAAGATCTACCTTTTTAAGGAGTAGAGAGAAGGAAAGATCAGTTTTACGAGTAGGGATAAAGGAAGATCTACCTTTTTTAGGAATAGAGAATAGAGATAAGGAAAGATCTACGTTTTTTAGGAATAGAAAATAGAGATAAGGAAAGATCTACCTTTTTAGGATTAGGGGTAAGGAAAGATCTACCCGTTTTAGGAGTAGGAATACTTGAAGATATACCTTTTTAAGGAGTAGAGAGAAGGAAAGATCAGTTTTACGAGTAGGGATAAAGGAAGATCTACCTTTTTTAGGAATAGAAAATAGAGACAAGGAAAGATCTACCTTTTTAGGATTAGGGGTAAGGAAAGATCTACCCGTTTTAGGAGTAGGAATACTGGAAGATCTTCCTTTATTAGGAGTAGAGATAAGTAAAGATCTACCTCTTTTTAGGATTAGGGGTAAGGAAAGATCTACCCATTTCAGGAATACTTTCCAGTATTCCTGAAGAATACTCCTACTAGATCTATCTAGTAGATCTTCCGATCTACCTTTTTTAGTAGTAGAGATAAGGAAAGATCTACCCGTTTTACGATTACGGATACGTCAAGATCTACAGGTTTTGGAGAAGTAAAGACAAGGAAAGATCTACCCGTCTTACTAATAGAGGTAAGGGAAGATCTACTTTTTTTTAGGAGTAGAGATGAGAAAAGATCTACCTTTTTTAGGCGTAGAGATAAGGAAAGATCTACCCGTTTTAGGAGTAGGAATACTGGAAGATCTACCCGTCTTACTAGTAGAAGTATGGGAAGATCTACCTTTTTTTAGGAGTAGACATAAGGAAAGATCTACCCGTTTTACGAGGACGGATACGTAAAGATCTACCAGTTTTACAACTCCAGAAACGGGAAGATGAACCAGTTTTACGAGTACGGATACGGGAAGATCTACCCGTTTCGCGGGCACTTGATTAGTTAAAGTTCTTGACTATTTCCTTATTTGCGGCGATTAGATTGTTGCCAAATTTTAAAACGATTGCGGATTTTACATAAAGTAGGATAGCAAAAAGTTGCGGAGATTACATGTTTTCATAATGTTATAATTTGAGCCCCCTCCCAGGTATGAGAGACCCTTGTGGAGTTTACAGTCTCCCCAAAGTAGACTAAAAAGTGGGGCCTTCTCTAATTTTCGACGCAAAAATAAAATGCAATTTAAAAACAATGTTATTAAAAAAATTTTTCCCTATTGTTATACGTTGAATTGGTTTGCTGCATATATATTTATATATATGTATATATTTTGGACGTAGGAATTTTCAACTTTTGTATTAAAAGGTTTTGATAACTATTTTCAGTTTGTATTTCAAAACCAAATCAACAGGATCAAAGCAATCGGGCACGAATCCCATCCATCTGTTATTGAAACTACAGGTTATTAAGCTTTCATACATGTATTTATTTAGGAAACGTACGTTAGAATTGAAATAAAAGGAATCTTTTATTTGATTTTTGAAAAATGAATTTTCCTATTTATTTGTGAATGGATGATGGTGATTTATCATTAATTCCATCGATATTTTCGTTAGTTTTCGAACTTTTTTTTTTTAATTACAAAAAGGGATGGCAGATTTGTCATCGTGAAAAATATCATTCACAAGTAGTAATAATTAAGTTAATTGATATGAAAAGAATTTTACAGCTTAGAGTCTATTTTTTATATATTTTTAAAAAAAAGCACTTTTCGTTCTAATTTTTAGGTATTGATTTACCTTTTTTTCCCCTACACTGTCGTATTTCATTAGACCAGAAGAGGATCCTTTTAAATTCTATGGAGAGGTTGACGTTTTTTATATATTGAGGGATATTTTTTCAGGGTGCCTTTTGTAATAGCCAGAAGAAAAGTTATTGATCTTAGGGAGGGAGACTCCGGATAGCTATGGCGGCGGGGGAGGGAAAAAAAAAAATTTATTTCCCCACTCCCGAGGACTAAAGCCATACAAGCTCACGTTTTCTGAATTTTTTAAGGACTAAACCCCGTCATAATACTCCTATTATAAATTCAAATTTGCCTCCCGTATAACGCAGACGGGAATCCCTTTCTCGCTATTCAAACGGGGGAAATTTTAAGCCTCCTGTACCAGAAGATCGGCCATTTCTTTTTTCGGGCACGTTCGGCAGTAAAATTATACTGGGCTAGATAGAAGGGATGAATTAGCGAGGCACGTATGGGCGAGTCATGTGTCCTCCGCGAACAATATCATTGCCCTTATCACTAGAATAGTATTATCAGAAATGTCGCGAGCCCTACCATCTGTAATAATAGAGTACGATTTAAAGCCTCCTCTATAACTTACTTTTTTAAAGGTATCTTTTATCCTTTCGTTTTTTTAAGCAAGAAAATTAATAGGGTCCATGGGTGCAAACTTTTTCAAATTGATTTTTTGTGTGTAAAAATCTTAAAACTTCATCAAGGGCAATATTTTGTTTTGTCTCATACTTAAAAAAAGTGATCCAGAAATTATTGCCAAGTCTTCCTCTTTTCTAACGCCTTTTCTACCTTTTTTAGGAGTAGAGATATGGAAAGATCTACCTTTTTATAATTAGAGATAAGGAAAGATCTACCTTTTTATAATTAGAGATAAGGAAAGATCTACCTTTTTATAATTAGAGATAAGGAAAGATCTACCTTTTTATAATTAGAGATAAGGAAAGATCTACCTTCTACCTTTTTAGGATTAGGGATAAGGAAAGGTCTACCTTTTTAGGATTAGGGATAAGGAAAGGTCTACCTTTTTAGGATTAGGGATAAGGAAATATCTACCTTTTTAGGATTAGGGATAAGGAAAGATCTACCTTTTTAGGATTAGGGATAAGGAAAGATCTACCTTTTTAGGATTAGGGATAAGGAAAGATCTACCTTTTTAGGATTAGGGATAAGGAAAGATCTACTTTTTTAGGATTAGGGATAAGGAAAGATCTACCTTTTTAGGATTAGGGATAAGGAAAGATCTACCTTTTTAGGATTAGGGATGAGCAAAGGTCTACCTTTTTAGGATTATGGATTACTAAAGGTCTACCTTTTTAGGATTATGGATTACTAAAGATCTACCTTTTTAGGATTATGGATAAGGAAAGATCTAACTTTTTAGGATTAGGGATAAGGAAAGATCTACTTTTTAGGATTAGGGATAAGGAAAGATCTACCTTTTAAGGATTAGGGATAAGGAAAGATCTACCTTTTTAGGATTAGGGATAAGGAAAGATCTACCCGTTTTAGGAATAGAAAATAGAGATAAGGAAAGATCTACCGTTTTAGGATTAGGGGTAAGGAAAGATCTACCTTTTTAGGATTTGGGATATGGAAATATCTACCATTTTAGGATTAGGGGTAAGGAAAGATCTACCCGTTTTAGGACTAGATCTACTAGAAGATCTACTTTTTTTAGGAATAGATAATAGTTTTTGGAAAAATAAAAAATTTGCCATGTTAAACTGTTAGTAAAAATCTAAAAAAAAAAAAAACTTCATGAAGGGCAATATTTTGTGTTGTCTCATTCTTAAAAAAAGTGATCCATTGATCCAGAATTATTGCCAAGTCTTCCTCTTTCCTAACGCCTTTTCTACCTTTTTTAGGAGTAGGGATATGGAATGATCTACCTTTTTAGGATTAGAGATAAGGAAAGATCTACCTTTTTAGGATTAGGGATAAGGAAAGATCTACCTTTTTATTATTAGATATAAGGAAAGATCTACCTTTTTAGGATAAGGGATAAAGAAAGATCTACCTTGTTAGGATTAGGAATACTGGAAGATCTACCTTTTTAGGAGAGATCTACCTTTTTAGGATTAGGGATAAGGAGAGATATACCCTTTTAGGATTAGGGATAAGGAGAGATCTACTTTTTTTTAGGATTAGGGATAAGGAGAGATCTACCTTTTTTAGGATTAGGGATAAGGAGAGATCTATCTTGTTAGGATTAGGGATAAGGAGAGATCTACCTGTTTAGGATTAGGGATAAGGATAGATCTACCTTTTTAGGATTAGGGATAAGGATAGATCTACCTTTTTTAAGATTATGGATAAGGAGAGATCTACCTTTTTTAGGATTATGGATCAGGAAAGATCTACCTTTTTAGGAATATGGATAAGGAGAGATCTACCTTTTTAGGATTAGGGTTAAGGAAAGATCTACCTTTTTAGGATTAGGGATAAGGAGAGATCTACCTTTTTAGGATTATGGATAAGGAAAGATCTACCTTTTTAGGATTATGGATAAGGAAAGATCTACCTTTTTAGGATTAGGGTTAAGGAAAGATCTACGTTTTAGGAGTAGGAATACTGGAAGAACTACCTATTTTAGGAATATCAAATAGAGATAAGGAAAGATCTACCTTTTTAGGATTAGGGGTAAGGAAAGATCTACCCGTTTCAGGAGTAGGATACTGGAAGATCTACTTTTTTTAGGAATAGAAAATAGAGATAAGGAAAGATCTTTTTTTTTTGGTCTTCCTCTTTTCTAACGCTAGCAATGGTTCACTAAGGGAGTTCAGAAAACAGGAAAAGTCCTCATAAAAATCAACAATTCTGAGAAACAGCAAAAAAACCTAAAAAGGCCACATTGTTCACGTCGACTTGGGACCTAAAACAAACTTTTTTTTTTTTCTTTTTTGCCACATCTTGACCATTTTCATAAAATTAACGATATATAGATCCTGAAGAGATGAAAATGATACAATCTGAACTAATCAACTGAAAAATATCTTTTATATTATTTTATCGTATTAATTTTAATATATAGTGCATCATAGAGGAGGAAATTACACACAAGCCGGTATTATTAAACTTAAAAAATTAGTTTTTAAATTTTTTTTTTTGCTTGGAGCTCCTAAAACGTAATTACCATTGTTTTTATAGTTAATGGTCAAAAGTGGAGAATAAAGTGAGAGAGGAAAACTAGAAAGAGTGAAAGAGAGTGAAATAAAAAGATGTTTTAATGGCGCAAAGTAAATTGGCTGCAGAGAAAATGGACGTATAAAGGTTTTAAAAAAATAAAAAGGGCGAGAGAGGGAAAGGAAGGGGAAATGAAAACAAAATTAATGAAATTCGAGCTTTTTCTCGCATTGAGGGACTCCCTTTAGTGCCTTCTCTTAAAAATAAAAAGAGAGGGAAAACGTGAGCGAGAAGGAAGAAGCAGGGATGAAAGGGGGGCGGGATGAAAAATACATTTATTCTGGACAAAAGACGAAAATTGAAAAGAGATGGAAAAGGGAGCCAAGTGCCGGCGATTTCGAAGAGGAGGAAAAAATGTCACGACAAATCAATGAGAGTTGATGGCTCTATCAAAGTGGTTATCTATACTCAGCTCCGTAGATAATTAAAAGTATTGGTCCTGGAGCTTGCCCAGAGACACGAACTTTCTCAAAGGTCTACAGATTTCGGGGGATCCATAAATATCACCCAAACACATTATAATTATTTAATTAGTTAATTAATTAATTTATAGAAAAAAAATTTTTTTTTCAGTCATAACTTGAATTTGGTGATAATTTTGTGAAAATGGGACTAATTTCACTTACCTAAACACATTATAATTACCTAATTAGTTAATTAAATAATTAATTTAAACAAAAATTTTTTTTCTATCATAACTTTAATTTGGTGATAATTTTATGAAAATGGGACTAATTTCACTCAAACACATTATAATTACCTAATTAGTTAATTAATTAATTAAATAATTTTTGAGAAATTTTTTTCAATCATAACTTGAATTTGGTGATAATTTTATGAAAATGGGACTAATTTCACTCAAACTCAACATAATTACCTAATTATTTAATTAATTAATTAATTTTGAAAAAATGCAATCATAACTTGAATTTGGTGATAATTTTATGAAAATGGGAAAATTAAGTTAATTAGTCATAATTACCTAATTACATAATTAATTACCTAATTAGTTAATGAAATTTAATCGGGATCACGTGAAGATTATTTGGTTAAAATTTGGTGAAGATCGGACCGGTAGAAAGGCCGTAGCACATTTTTGCAAACTTTAGACAGACATATCTCCGCCATTTTGTCGAATTTCAAAAATCGCTCTCGTCACTTTCAAGATAACCACGAAAGGAAGATTGTGTGAAAATTTCGTGAAAATCGGATGAAAATTGTGGCCGTGAAGTGTTCCGGAAAAAAAGGCGACGGACGGACGGCCGGCACCACAGTCAAAGTCATGTCCGACAAAGATCAAAAGTCAGTTTGACCCTAGGGGGTCTGGAAGACCCTTCCCCAAAAACCCGAATCCGACGGTATTACAATAACTTCTCTTTGAGAAAGTTAAAAAAATATAACCACAATATCAACATTTTAGTTTAGTTTTTTATCAATTATTTTGAAAAAATCATTTCTCTTAAGTCGGATTTCTTCAATGCGTCAAAAGGAGGCAATTTATCAGCGCTACAAAAGAATTTATTGTGAAATAGGAAAAGGGTTGACTCGTTTTACAAGACCGTAAAGTTGAACTATTATTGTGATAGTTATTGAATCCTTCTATTACTTTTTTTTTTCTTTATCCCTAACCCGGAATTGTCACCCCTCCCTTCACACTAGACTATAACTAGTTTAACCTATGAATCAGGTGAACCTCCCCTAAGTGTTTGCATAACACCGTAATAATCATCACGTAAATCACATTTGATCCCGGATGTAATCCGCATTTGAACCCACCACTTTCTTAAAAGTACTTAGATACCTGATTGCAGGCAGCTTTCTAGGTTCTATGAAGGAGTACTATCATCTGGTACAACAACAAGGGAAAAAAGATGAAAGTCACTTTTTCGTCCATTTTGAGATATAAGAGCTTTCTAGTGGCTATGAAGGAGTACCATCATCTGGTAGAACAACAAGGAGAAAAAGATGAAAGTTACTTTTTCATCGTTTTTGAGATATTAGAGCTTTCTAGGGGCGGAACATTTAGTAGAAAAACAAGGGGAAAAAAGATGAAAGTCAGTTTTCGTCGATTTTGAGATATAAGAGCTTTCTAGGTTCTATGAAGGAATACTATAATCTGGTAGAGCAACAAGGGAGAAAAGATGAAAGTAACTTTTTCGTCGATTTTGAGATATAAGAGCTTTCTAGGTTCTATGAAGGAATACTATCATCTGGTAGAGCAACAAGGAAGAAAAGATGAAAGTCAGTTTTCGTCGATTTTGAGATATAAGAGCTTTCTAGGTTCTATGAAGGAATACTATCATCTGGTAGAACAACAAGGAAGAAAAGATGAAAGTAACTTTTTTGTCGATTTTGAGATAATAGAGCTTTCTAGGAAGAATGAATACTATCTAGCTTTCTAGAATGAATACTATCATCTGGTAGAGCAACAAGGGGGAAAAGATGAAAGTTACTTTTTCATCGTTTTTGAGATATTAGAGCTTTCTAGGGGCGGAACATTTAGTAGAAAAACAAGGGGAAAAAAGATGAAAGTCAGTTTTCGTCGATTTTGAGATATAAGAGCTTTCTAGGTTCTATGAAGGAATACTATCATCTGGTAGAGCAACAAGGGGGAAAAGATGAAAGTCACTTTTTCGTCGATTTTGAGATATAAAAGCTTTCTAGGGGCTATGAAGGAATACTATCATCTGGTAGAACAACAAGGGGGAAAAAGATGAAAGTCACTTTTCGTCGATTTTGAGATATTAGAGCTTTTTAGTGGCTATGAAGGAATACTATTATCTGGTAGAACAACAAGGGAAAAAAAGATGAAAGTAACTTTTTCGTCGATTTTGAGATATTAGAGCTTTTTAGTGGCTATGAAGGAATACTATTATCTGGTAGAACAACAAGGGGGAAAAAGATGAAAGTCACTTTTTCGTCGATTTTGAGATATTAGAGTTTTCTAGGGGATATGAAGGAGTACCATCATCTGGTAGAACAATAAGGGGGAAAAGATGAAAGTCACTTTTTCTTCGATTTTGAGATATTAGAGCTTTCTAGGGGCTATGAAGGAGTACCATCATCTGGTAGAACAACAAAGGGGAAAAGATGAAAGTCACTTTTTCGTCCATTTTGAGATATTAGAGCTATCTAGGGGCTATGAAGGAGTACTATCTGGTAGAACAACAAGGGGGAAAAGATGAAAGTCACTTTTTCGTCCATTTTGAGATATTAGAGCTTTCTAGGGGCTATGAAGGAGTACCATCATCTGGTAGAACAACAAAGGGGAAAAAAGATGAGAATCGTCCGAAAATCTATGAATGTTACACGCATTACAATAGCAAATTACAAAATGATTAATAGAAATCAAACTTTTTTTTCATTTTTCTCGAAATCACTTTTTGCTCACTTTCATCATTTTCAACCTGGCCCTTCATATGTTGTACATATGTATTATGTTGTATTTGGATATGGTATTTGAAGTCCACGTTTATTGTTTATTGAACACTCTTACCCTGTATACATGAAAGAAAGTTATTGCATTATTCTAGATATCACGAGTTTAGAAAATGATCAAGAAGGGTCAAAAGCTCGGAAATAACAAACCGGAAATTTCTCAAAAAGTGGAGTACCAAGGCCCTATGTATGAAGAAAAGGTGAAGATCTGTGTTTTACTGAAATTTCAAAATTTTCCGACCTGCATCACTTGGACTTTGGTAGTAAACAGTGCCACACTGGCACCTTTGATGGTGTGAAGCTGAAAGTCTCTTTTTCGTCGATTTTGAGATTTTAGAGCTATATAGGGGCTATGAAGGAGTACTATCTGGTAGAACAACAATCGGAAAAAAAGATGAAAGTCACTTTTTCGCATATTTTGATATATTAGCGCTATCTAGGGGCTGTAAATGAGTGCTATCATCTGGTAGAATAACAACGGGTAAAAGAAATAGATGAATGTTACAATATTATATTACAAAAGGATTAATACAAATCAAACTTTTTTTTTCATTTTTCACGAAATCTCTTTTTTTTCCCATTTCATTTAAAAAAAGAAAGATTTTTACTTTTTCCCTTTGAAGGTGAAGATCGCCTCATTATAAATTTCAATAAAAAAAAGGTCGTTTGATTTGACTAAAATCCTAATGGGAGCTACTTTTGGTTCGAAATTAATTAGAGGGGCAATCAATAATGAGAGAAGGGTTACCGCAAGGAAGCGCTTCTTTTTTCCAATATGGTGGCGTCCTTTCGTCTCCATGGAAAAGCCCTTCGATACAAATAATAAAAGATGGGAGATCCGAAAGTGGGCCCTCTCCACCCCTCGGAAAGTCCGAGCCGATCTTTCATAACGCGCAATTATTTCGGAATGCATAAGAGGAGGGGAAATTGATCATGATTTATGTACCCACGCGTCTTGGCATTTCTGCTAACGATAGGGTAGTGAAGAAGGGGGGGAAGGGGATATTAATACGAGGGCGAGATTATTTTTCCATCCCTAAATACTGCATCGAAGGGGGTGGAAACGGGACCGAAGGCGAACTGCGCACACGCAGCTTTTCTCTGCAAACTTTTCTTCTGGTGCATTAAAAATGGCGGCTAATTGAGCTTGGATACAGAGCTTTCTTTATCGAGCGGGGCGCCCCAAGCCCGAACCCCACCCAGAACCCTTCCATATCATTTCCACAATATTTGTTTATAATTTGAATATCCAACGTTAAAGAGCCTTTTGCTTTTTTTTTTTTCCAGGCTAAAGATCTCGTTTGAATTTATTTATTTATTTTATCTTAAACAATTTTTTTTTTTGAAATTCAAATCGAACTCATAAAAAATATTTTATGCGCCAACCATTGATTTCTTTTTCAACTCTATCTTCTCAATAAAATATAAAAATTCAACCAAAAAAGATTTGCATTTGATCGCTTTTGTTTCAAAATTTTGTTACCTTGTACAGTTTTTCACGATTGGAACTCAGGAGTACTTGAAATTTTTAGGGCTTCTTGTTATCTTATAGGATATTTGTGCCTCTCGAGTCTAGAGGACCACAGAAAGATAAGAAAGTCATTTTTGAATTCTTGACTCATACTATTTTATTTAAATACCATATCTAATATATTAGCTAAAGAACACATTTTAAAAAGCGATCAAAATTTAAATATAAAGCGACCTGTGTGCTAAAAAGACACTAAAATATAGGTTTTGAGTAAATATTGGTTTTGAATATAGGTTTTGGATTCTACTATGCCTTAGGCAGGGATTCTAATATGCCTTAGGCAGAGATTCTACTATGTCTGAGAAAGGGAGTCTACTATGCCTGATGCAGGGATTCTACTATGTCTGAGAAAGGGAGTCTACTATGTCTGAGAAAGGGAGTCTACTATGCCTGATGCAGGGATTCTACTATGTCTGAGAAAGGGAGTCTACTATGCCTGAGGCAGGGATTCTACTATGCCAGAGGCAGGGATTCTACTATGTCTGAGAAAGGGAGTCTACTATGCCTGAGAAAGGGAGTCTACTATGCCTGAGGCAGGGATTCTACTATGCCAGAGGCAGGGATTCTACCATGTCTGAGAAAGGGAGTCTACTATGCCTGAGAAAGGGAGTCTACTATGCCTGAGGCAGGGATTCTACTATGCCAGAGGCAGGGATTCTACCATGTCTGAGAAAGGGAGTCTACTATGCCTGAGAAAGGGAGTCTACTATGCCTGAGGCAGGGATTCTACTATGCCATAGGCAGGGATTCTACCATGTCTGAGAAAGGGAGTCTACTATGCCTGAGAAAGGGAGTCTACTATGCCTGAGGCAGGGATTCTACTATGCCAGAGGCAGGGATTCTACTATGTCTGAGAAAGGGAGTCTACTATGCCTGAGAAAGGGAGTCTACTATGCCTGAGGCAGGGATTCTACTATGCCAGAGGCAGGGATTCTACCATGTCTGAGAAAGGGAGTCTACTATGCCTGAGGCAGGGATTCTACTATGCCTTAGGCAGGGATTCTACTATGTCTTAGGCAGGGAGTCTACTATGCCTTAGGCAGGGATTCTACTATGCCTTAGGCAGAGATTCTACTATGTCTGAGAAAGGGAGTCTACTATGCCTGAGGCAGGGATTCTACTATGCCTTAGGCAGAGATTCTACTATGTCTGAGAAAGGGAGTCTACTATGCCTGAGGCAGGGATTCTACTATGCCAGAGGCAGGGATTCTACCATGTCTGAGAAAGGGAGTCTACTATGCCTGAGAAAGGGAGTCTACTATGCCTGAGGCAGGGATTCTACTATGCCAGAGGCAGGGATTCTACCATGTCTGAGAAAGGGAGTCTACTATGCCTGAGAAAGGGAGTCTACTATGCCTGAGGCAGGGATTCTACTATGCCAGAGGCAGGGATTCTACTATGTCTGAGAAAGGGAGTCTACTATGCCTGAGAAAGGGAGTCTACTATGCCTGAGGCAGGGATTCTACTATGCCAGAGGCAGGGATTCTACCATGTCTGAGAAAGGGAGTCTACTATGCCTGAGGCAGGGATTCTACTATGCCTTAGGCAGGGATTCTACTATGTCTTAGGCAGGGAGTCTACTATGCCTTAGGCAGGGATTCTACTATGCCTTAGGCAGAGATTCTACTATGTCTGAGAAAGGGAGTCTACTATGCCTTAGGCAGGGATTCTACTATGCCTTAGGCAGAGATTCTACTATGTCTGAGAAAGGGAGTCTACTATGCCTGAGGCAGGGATTCTACTATGCCTTAGGCAGGGATTCTACTATGCCTTAGGCAGGGATTCTACTATGCCTTAGGCAGGGATTCTACTATGCCTTAGGCAGGGATTCTACTATGCCTTAGGCAGGGATTCTACTATGCCTAAGGCAGGGATTCTACTATGCCTTAGGCAGGGATTCTACTATGCCTTAAGCAGGGATTCTACTATGCCTTAGGCAGGGATTCTACTATGCCTTAGGCAGGGATTCTACTATGCCTTATGCAGGGATTCTACTATGCCTTATGCAGGGATTCTACTATGCCTTATGCAGAGATTCTACTATGCCTTATGCAGGGATTCTACTATGCCTTAGGCAGGAATTCTACTATGCCTTAGGCTGGGAGTCTAATATGCCTGAGGCAGGGATTCTAATAGTCCTGAGGCTATTACCTAAAGAACACATACTTAGTAAAAAGCGATCAAAATCTAAATATAAAGCGATCTGTGTGCTAAAAAACACTAAAATATAGGTTTTGACGAAAAAGGATCGAAAAATCAACTTAAAACTCCATTGATAAAATGGAGCCAAATCTATATGATAAGGGCTCCTTTTGTCCAAAGAGGTCACAAACTGCCAGTTAGGTCAATTTATGGCCAATTTGGCTTATTTTTAAGGCAAAATCTGGCAACCCTGGTCTGTAGTAGGCCATAAGATTCAATTTTTTTTAATTTTCCTCCTTTCCGATCTTCGAATTGACAATTTTTCATATTAGTTTATTCTACAACTTGGCTGCCCTTTACAAACCATATTGATCAATGGTTGGCAGCTTTTTCAATTTGCAAAACTCGAAAAAAGGTTATTAGCATTATTTAGCATGTTTTTTTTTATTTTTCAACCACTTCAGAAGTTCGGAATATTAATTTCCAATTTGAAAACTAAAAAAACGGTGAGACATTTTCATGGAGATTGAATCAATCAAATCCAATTACGAAAATGAGTAAAAACCTCTAGTTTTTTTATGCATGCATGGAGTAGAAGCTTTCGATATGCCGGGAGAATGAGTGCTAGGCCCGCTGAGTTTATTGATTAAGAGTGCACTCGATGCTTTTAGACTTTTATAAGCTTTATGCATTCGTTTTCATGGAATATCCGTTTCTGGTTGTTCTCTTAAAAGCGTGAGGTAATAAATGTCGAATTCAGAACTTAAAATGAGGGAGAGAGTCTACTATGCCTTAGACAGGGAGTCCACTATGCCTGCGACAGGGAGTCTACTATGGCTGAGAAAGCTAGTATACTATGCCTGAAAAGGGAGTCTACTATGCCTGAGGCAGGGAGTCTACAATGTCTGAGGCAGGGAGTCTACTATGGCTGAAAATTGAGTCTACTATGCCTAAGGCAGGGAGTCTACTATGCCTGAAAAGGGAGTCTACTATGCCTAAAAAGGGAGTCTACTATGCCTGAAAAGGGAGTCTACTATGCCTGAAAAGGGAGTCTACTATGCCTGAAAAGGGAGTCTACTATGCCTGAAAAGGGAGTTTACTATGCCTGAGGCTGGGAGTCTACAATGTCTGAGGCAGGGAGTCTACTATGCCTAAGGCAGGGAGTCTACTATGGCTGAAAAGGGAGTCTACTATGGCTGAAAAGGGAGTCTACTATGCCTGAGGCAGGGAGTCTACAATGTCTGAGGCAGGGAGTCTACAATGCCCGAGACAGGGAGTCTACTATGTCTGAGAAAGGGAGTCTACTATGCCTGAGGCAGGGAGTCTAGTATGCCTGAAAAGGGAGTCTACTATGCCTGAAAAGGGAGTCTAATATTCCCGTGACAGGGAGTCTACTATGTCTGAGAAAGGGAGTCTACTATGGCTGAGAAAGGGAGTCTACTATGCCTGAGGCAGGGAGTCTACAATGTCTGAGGCAGGGAGTCTACTATGCCTAAGGCAGGGAGTCTACTATGGCTGAAAATTGAGTCTACTATGCCTAAGGCAGGGAGTCTACTATGCCTGAAAAGGGAGTCTACTATGCCTGAAAAGGGAGTCTACTATGCCTGAAAAGGGAGTCTACTATGCCTGAAAAGGGAGTTTACTATGCCTGAGGCAGGGAGTCTACAATGTCTGAGGCAGGGAGTCTACTATGCCTAAGGCAGGGAGTCTACTATGCCTGAAAAGGGAGTCTACTATGCCTGAAAAGGGAGTCTACTATGCCTGAAAAGGGAGTCTACTATGCCTGAGGCAGGGAGTCTACTATGTCTGAGAAAGGGAGTCTACTATGCCTGAGACAGGGAGTCCACTAAGCTTAAGGCAGGGAGTCTACTATGCCTAAGAAAGTGAGTCTACTATGCCTACGACAGGGAGTCTACTATGTCTGAGGCCGGTACTATACTATGCCTGCTATAGGGAGTCTAGTTACATTAACTAGTTATAGTTACAAACTATCATTTCTAATGTTAAATGATGACGCTGATTCCAAATCTGGCACCTTCAATTTGAAATTATTAAGGAACCTTGAGATATTGTAGGTTTTATGTGAAAAAAACGTGTTTTTAGCGAACAAATCTTTAAAAAATCATAACTCCAAGACGGATTGAGATAGAAACCCCAGAAAACGGGATTTTACTCAGTTTGGTGTGCCATTTAAAACATAAATTTTTTTTTACATACTAAATCGAACCACTTAGCTTCTAATTAAGGACTAAAATATTTTGGTGAATTCATAAAATGGAGTAAGAGAGGCCGAAATTTGCGATGGTTACCTTGAAGCCTATGTATATCTATAAAAAGGCATGACAACCAAGCACGGTTTGGAAGGGAGCGTCCGTGTCCACAGATGGATATCCTATGTCTTTTGCAGACACCCTCGTTTTATCGTCCCTTTCCAAATTTATTTGATCTCCGCAAACTCTTCTTTCCTCCCAATTTTTAAAAAAAACCAAACCATTTAAACAATAATGTCAACATTTATAATATATCATTTTATTTTATCGTTAGTTCCCGTCCTATTAAAATTTCTAGCCCATGAAACTATTTATTAATGGAAATCGGTTTATCGGTAAGCCGGATTACAAGCATTAATAAATGGGACCGGATCGTGGAATTATTTTCCAAGCTACGCAAGAATTATCCTCGTCCGAAGTTAATTAATGAAACTAACGGCACCAATTAACAAACCCTTCTGACCATTTATAAATGGTCTGCGATTTATAAAGAGACCCTAGCATATAAAATTACTATGAAAAGTAGATCTATAAGCAATGTCAGAACTTAAAATTTCAATTCTTGGGTAATTTTTAGGGTACTCGTAATCGGGGTTTTGCTTGGCTGGGCGAAACGCTACCTTCCTAGATAAACTATATAAATATTTTTGGCATTTTCGAAATTTATTATTAAAAAAAAAATTCAATGAATTTTTAAAAATTAAAAAAAAAAAAATTATTAGGTATTTGTAATTTTATTCAGAATTACATTATTATTTTTGTAGATGAAAATTTGAAGGCTCCAAGTTAGAATAAACCAAAACTATCGCTAGGTATTGAGGGGTTGCCTATTTGCCTATCCGTCACGGCGCTCAGTTACTATTATATCTGCCAAGGATTTGTTAGGTGATACAGGGTGGTTCGATTTAGTATGTCAAAAATTGGTCAAATGGCACACTAAACTGAGTTAAACCATGTTCGCTAGGGATTCCTTTCTTAAAGATTCACCAAAAACACGTTTTTTTCACAGAAAACCATCAATGTCTCAAGTTTTCTTAATAATGTTTAGATTTCTGGTGCCAGATTTAGAATCAGCGTTAATTTTATGTTAGAAATGATAGTTTATAACCATTCCTGATAACCACAAAGAGATTTTTTATAGCCTTAAACAACGACAAATTTTTTTTTTCTTCAAAAAGTCGCCAAAAATACAAATCAAATGCTAGAAATTTCCAATTTTCTGTAAAAAAAGCCTTAAAATGAAGACTTTTTTAAAGAAAAAATTGCCTATCATTTCAACTTGGGTAGCTATTTAGCCTGAAACATCAAAAAACCTATTTCTTTGTACTTTTTGGTCATCATGAATGAAAACTATCATTTCTAATGTAAAATTTAACGCTGATGAGCTACTCAAGAGGTAAAAATTTTTTTCAATCAATAGAGTAGAGAAATAGTGTTTTTAACATGAAATAAATTGAACTATTTTGATGAGATAATTAATTATTTTAAAATAGGAGGGTAAAACGTACTGAGTAATGCATAACCGTCAAATCCAGGGAAAGATCTGAAACACAATCGGATAGCGAAAGTTCAGTCGTTTTCGTCTCTGATTTTGCAACAATTAAGCGTGTCAGATCCCTAAATGGTTTATATTTTGAAAGACTCAGATCCAAATTAATTGAAAGATGAATAGATACACGAGAGTAGTGACGCTATCTCCTGTATTCCCGTGTTATATGGCATTAGTGTAATTTTACTGTGGGCCAAACCAATTAACGACTAATGTATAGCCTCTTGCTACCCTTCCGCCAACTCCCAAAACCGTCTAACTGGTCATTAGTTGCTAATCTGAAATGATTCCGGATACGAATACTTGGTAGGATTCTATATTTGGAAATGCATCAATCGATCAGTCTTTTTTATTTTTGTATTTTCCAACCCTCTCATCACCAAATGTTTTCTACTTTTTAAGCCAAACGCAATGTTTGTCCTGCATTATTATGGATTTTTACTTTTTCCAACTATATTGTAATTTCGAGAATTTAAAAGTTACTTATGGAAAATTTATTTTTTATTTTTTAATCTTAATAAAATTTAAAAAATTTACGTTTTTTTGGGTGCTGAGTATGAATATGATGTTGCTTTTAACGAGAAAATTTTTTCTGGGGTAGTTTACTTAGTTCCAAAAGCTGTTTTTTTGCGATAACTTGAAAAATATTGGTCTTAAAATTTTTTAATTAATTTCATTGTATTTCTCGTGCAATTTTACATAAGAATCGATATCTTATTTGCAAATTTTGGAATATTCATATTTTTAGAAGTTAGGGTGAAAAAATGAAATTTTGGGATTTTCATTTTTATGAGTATATTTTGACAGCATCTTTGACTTCCTGTGAGGAAATTTCGAATCAAGAATTTTGAATGGTTTTTACGCTCGGTTAGAGAGAGAGTATAGGAGAGTGAATAGAAGGGCCTTTCATTATAAATAGAGGTACATCTAAATAGTATCGTGGGCGGCAGCGTGTGAGCATCACCGAAGCGTTAGCTCTCGATAAGGGTGTCGGGATGGTGGATCTGGTTTTGTGCCCCCGCAGGCTCGTCCCCGCTTTGAAAAACATCGCTCGGGCCCAAGAAGAGAGAGCGAGTGAGGGCGAAATCGCCCCCTTCCTCCCGTCCACCCTATTCCTGCAGTAACTACAGGATTTATGCCCTATGCCTCGTCCAGCTAAAACGCCCCCGATCTTCCAGCCAATTCTACGTCGGAATAAACCACGACATATATCAAAGAAGAAAAGCGCTTACAAAAACCTCCTCTTTATATTTCGAAATCGTGAATATTTTCCTACTGAGCAGTTTTATTCGTTATATAAATTATTATAAATTCTTATTCCTCCACCTACATAAAACATACATAATCATTGTCATAAAATGGCTTAAAATAGTAGAATTTCAAATTTCCTCCTATTTGTCCTTAAAAAATTTCGTTCTAAAATGGCGGAAAAGAGAAAAGTTGATTATTCGTCCTAAAGATAATTTAACATGCCTACAACTCGACATAATCGCTTTTTATGACGAGATCAGAGCTCTTGAAATTCATAAACGAAACGTGCTTATCTCTTGAAATTCAAAAGTAAAACTCATGAATCTTTTGAAATTCATAAATGAACCATGCGAATCTCTTGACATTCATGAATGAAACGTAAGAATCTCTTGAAATTCATAAATGAAACGAACGGAATCTCTTGAAATTCACAAATAAACCGTGCTAATCTCTTGAAATTCATAAATAAAACGATTACTCTCTTGAAATTCATAAATGAACCGTATAAATCTCTTGAAATTCATAACTGTAACGTGCGAATCTTTTGAAATTCATAAATCACAGTGCAAACCTCTAGATATTCATAAATGAACCATATGATTCACTTGAAATTCATAAATGAAACGTACGAATCTATTGAAATTCATAGATGAAACGAACGAAATCTCTTGAAATTCACAAATAACACGTGCGAAACTCTTGAAATTCATAAATGAAACGTACGAATCTCTTGAAATTCATAAATAGAACGTGCCAATCTCTTGAAATTCATAAATAAAACGTGCTTATCTCTTGAAATTCATAAATAAAACGTGCTTATCTCTTGAAATTCAAAAATAAAACTCATGAATCTTTTGAAATTCATAAATAAAACGTGCGAATCTCTTGGAATTCATAAATCAAAGTGCAAATCTCTTGATATTCATAAATGAAACGTACGAATCTCTTGAAATTAACAAATAAAACGTGCGAATCTCTTGAAATTCATAAATAAAAAGTGCGAATCTCTTGAAATTCATAAATAAAACGTGCGCATCTCTTGAAATTAATAAATAAAACGTGCGAATCTCTTGAAATTCATAAATCACAGTGCAAACCTCTTGATATTCATAAATTAACAGTATGATTCTCTTGAAATTCATAAATGAAACGCACGAATCTCTTGAAATTCATAGATGAAACTAACGGAATCTCTTGAAATTCACAAATAAAACGTGTGAATCTCTTGAAATTCATAAATAAAACGTACGAATCTCTTGAAATTCATAGATGAAACGAACGGAATCTCTTGAAATTCACAAATAAAACGTGCTAATCTCTTGAAATTCTTAAATGAAAGTACGAATCTCTTGAAATTCATAGATGAAGCGAACGGAATCTCTTGAAATTCACAAATAAAACGTGCGAATCTCTCGAAATTCATAAATAAAACGTGCAAATCTCTTGAAATTCATAAATAAAACGTGCGAATCTCTTGAAATTCATAACTAAACCGTGCGATTCTCTTGAAATTCATAAATAAAACGTGCGAATCTCTTGAAATTCATAAATAAAACGTGCAAATCTCTTGAAATTCATAAATAAAACTTGCGAATCTCTTGAAATTCATAAATAAAACGTGTGAATATCTTGAAGTTTATAAATCAAAGTGCAAATCTCTTGATACATATTCATAAATGAACCGTGTGAATCTCTTGAAATTCATAAAGAAAACGTATGAATCTCCTGAAATTCATAAACAAAACTTAGGAATTTCCTGAAATTTATAAAGAAAACTCATAAATTTCTGAGAAATATGAAAGTAGAGTGCAAACATATTTAAATTCATGAAAAATAGAGTTTAAAAAAATACTGATTTTAGTTAAATTCATAAATTTATACATGAATTTATAGAAATTCATACTCAAAACCTATGAATTTCTTATATTTATGAATATGACCGTATTACCCACATTCATATGTTTTAACCTTGTGAATTTATTCATATTTATGAATATTTTGTATCTGTGAAAACTAGTTTTTCGAAGTCTTAATCTCAAACCTCTTTTCACTGATCGAATTAAAATTTTCAGGGATTCCTATCGTAGTAGACCAGATATTTATACAATTTTATAAAAGGAGATCCGGAGAATCCAGTAAAAGGAAAAGTGTGAAGACAAAATCTTCGAAAAATTTTAAATGGAATGGAAAGATAAAAAAGACTACAGGTAACTTTTGAAATCATTGTAATAAGTTAAATTAAAATAATTCACCATCTCTTATTTGCCATAGGAAAGCTAAGATCTTCACTGATGGATTGACAATTTTTAAACATCATTTTGTGTAAATCCTATAGGAATTTGAGGAATTTTGATCAACAGAATAATGTCTATTTTAACCCAAATGCTGTAAACTATTAATTATATATAAATAAATAAAACTATTTAAAAGGTTCAAAATTAACTTTTTCCATAAAAATTCTCAGTAAAAATAAGATAATATATCAAGTAGGTGGATTTTTTTTAAAATTGAAAATAAGTACGTACTTGGATTCACCGATGAGAGTAACGTATTTGCATAAACATGAATTACCACTTTGTTTATGCATTATTGAAATAGCCCTGAGGTCATCATTTAAACTCGAAGTGAAAATAAGTTTTTGATATCGAATTCCTTACATTTCTAGTAAATAAAATGTTAAGACGTCATGCACAAAATTATATGAAGGGCCTGGGGGAAAAAAGATGAAAGTGACTTCAAGAAAAATGAAAAACAACGATTTCTATTAATCCTTTGGAATATCCTATTAATGTAACATTCATCTATTTTTTCCCCTTGTTGTTCTACCAGATGATAGTACTCCTTTTTAGCCCCAAGATAGCGCTAATATCTCAAAATCGACGAAAAAGTGACTTTCATCTTCCTCCCCCCTTGTTGTTCTACCAGATGATAGCACTCCTTCATAGCCCCAAGATAGCGCTAATATCTCAAAATCAACGAAAAAGTGACTTTCATCCCCCCTTGTTGTTCTACCAGATGATAGTACTCCTTTTTAGCCCCAAGATAGCGCTAATATCTCAAAATCGACGAAAAAGTGACTTTCATCTTCCTCCCCCCTTGTTGTTCTACCAGATGATAGTACTCCTTCCTAGCCCCAAGATAGCGCTAATATCTCAAAATCGACGAAAAAGTGACTTTCATCTTTTTTCCCCCTGGTAAATTTAAATTTTTGAAAAAGTGAGCGATTACGAGATGAGGAGATAAACAAGTCATTGAGGAGGGAAGATCGAAAATCAGAGGACGGAAATAAACGTAAAATTCACCTCTGGGTTGGGAAATAGAACTATTTTCAGGGCTGTACCACAATGACCACAATAGGGTTACCAGTTATTAGTCTCTCTGAATCACATTCCACCCATTACGGGAAAATGAAAATTACGGGAGTGGACAAAATGTTGGGTTCCCGCCGTTTAGCGCATCACGACAAAATGTCTCTTTAATAGGTATTGTTCAATAATTAACCTGCTCTTAATCGCTCGAGGCTAAGGATGATCGAGTTATTTGTTTTTTCAAAATTTCATCCTCAAATCCGATATTTAGGAAGAGACCCTTTGATCTTTTATAGGGTGTAGGCTGGTTTTCATCAAATTTTCTTCATCAATTACCTTAGAAATGTCACTAAGTAGGTTATAAGAGACGGTGTTCACGCTGATTTTGGGGTGGGGAGCGGTATTTCATGGTTGTGGAGAGGTCTGTAGATTTCTGAATATTTGATAACATTTGAGGTGCTTACAGGGTCGGGGATCGGGAAATTCCTGAAGTGCCGGTCATCTCGATTTAGACCCTTTTGGACTCTAGGGACCCTTTTTACCTTGATTTTTGAACATTGGGTCTCTTCTGGCTGGATTTCGTTAATTTTCGGCAAAAAAGGCCCATTTTGATCATTTTTGGACACTAGAGGTCATTTTTATGACGATTTTTGGACATTAGGGGCTCTGCTGACTAGGCTTCGTTAATTTAGGACAAAAAAAGGCCATTTTAGGTTGATTTTTGATCATTTTTTGACACTAGGGGCCATTTTTATCACGGTTTTTGGACATTAGGGGCTTTTCTGACTAGGCTTCGTTAATTTAGGACAAAAAAGGGCCATTTTAGGTTGATTTTTGATCATTTTTTGACAATAGGGTCAATTTTTATCACGATTTTTGGACATTAGGGGCTCTTCTGACTAGATTATGTTCCTGTATGACAAAAAGGGCCATTTTAGCTTGATTTGTGATCATTTTTATACACTAGGGGCCATTTTTACCACGGTTTCTGGACATTAGGGGCTCTTCTGACTAGGCTTCGTTAATTTAGGACAAAAAGAGGCCCTTTTAGCTTGATTTTTGATTATTTTTCGACACTGGGGTCATTTTTATCACGGTTTTTGGACATAAGGGTCTCTTCTGACCAGGTTTCGTTATTTTACGACAAAAAAGGCAGTTTTAGCTTGATTTTTGATCATTTTTCGACACTGGGGGCCCTTTTCACCTCGATGTTTGGACATTAGGGGCTCTTCTAACTAGATTTCGTTCCTGTAAGACAAAAATTGTTTTTTTCGCTTCATTTTTTATCATTTTTGGACACTAAGGGCAATTTTTATCACGATTTTTGGACATTAGGGGCTCTTCTGACTAGATTACGTTCCTTTATGACAAAAAAGGCCCTTTTAGCGTGATTTTTGATCCTTTTTGTACTCTAGGGGACACTTTTAGCTTGATTTTTGATCATATTTTGACACTAGGGGCCATTTTTTCCACGGTTTTTGGACATTAGGGGCTTTTCTGTCTAAATTTCGTTCCTTTATGACAAAAAAAGGCCCTTTTAGCTTGATTTTTGATAGTTTTTGGACACTAGGAGCCATTTTTATACGATTTTTGGACATTAAGGGCTCTTTTAACAAGATTTTGTACCATTCCGACGAAAAAGGGCCCTTTTAGCTTGATTTTTGACCCTTCTCGGACACTAGGGGCCATTAATTTTACCACGATGTTTGCACATTAGGGGCTCTTCTGACTAGACTTCGTTCCTGTATGACAAAAATTGACTTTTTAGCTTGATTTCTGATCATTTTTAAACACTAGGGGCCATTTCTACCTCGATGTTTGGACTTTAGGGGTTCCTCTGACTAGATTTCGTTAATTTACTACAAAAAGAGCCCTTTTCGTTCCTTTTTGGGCACTAGGGGCCATTTCTTCCACGATTTTAGAACATTAGGGGCTCTTCTGACTACATTTTAGCGGATTTTCGTTCCAAAAATTGCCTTTTTAGCTTGATTTTTGAACAATTTTGAATGTATAAAGGTAAAATAACATTTTTGATTTGAAAATTGAATGCCCTTTGTTGTCAGGAATCGTTAGTTGATGTGTATTTACGGAGTCTTCTATTTTGATCTGATTATTCACCGAAAGTAAACATAAAGGATGTTTCGAAATAGCGATTGGTGGCGAAATTATAGGCTGTTAGGGGTGGTGGGGGAGGGGAGGGGGAGGAGAAATATCTATTTTGATGTGAACATAAACAACCTTAGTTCTTCTACAATAGTTTACCTTTCTCTCGAAAACGCGGCTTCTCTCTAAAGCTAATAAACGGTTTGAGCCAATACCCATAATTGTGTAATATAATTAATTAATTATTTTGTATAAACACATAATTGGGAAGTACTGTTAGATCGAAATGCTTTTACATCAACAACCCCAATCGACGTACACTTTTATTTATTTGAAATCCTTCTCTTTTATTATCATCATGTAATTTACTAAAATAGGCAAATTATAATTTATAAAACACGAATTTAAATATTGTAGTAGGATAATTAAACAATATATTTTTTAAAATTAAGAATAAGGGTGATATTCAGAGACGAGCATTAGTGCACCAAGAAAACAAAAAGGGAATTTTTTCATCTCCATTTAGAATGATCGACTTGAAATTTTCAGGGCTCTTTTTTCTTATATTAAAGAAGGTTCGCGGAAAACTTCAGGACAATCCCCTGTTCCCAGAGTGTTTTTAACTATAAAACTTTTTTTTTAGGTTAGGGGCAGTATAAAACTTTTTTTTTCTTCTTCTTTGGAAGGGCTCAAAATTTCATGTCTTTTTTCTTTCATATTTTTAGGGTAACAGGGACAATTTCGGAAGAAATAATGATTTACTGATGGAGTCCTCCCTTTAAATGAACAAGGCGAAAGTTAAACACTTCTGCCTTGCTTTTGTGTATTGCGGGTTCTATATTTTTCTTAATATTGCTCTCCTGGCAATTTTCTCTACTAATTTCATAATTTTTTTTTTTTTTTTAATACATAATTTTTTCGTTAAAAAAGAGCCTCTCGTGCCCAAAAAAGACCAAAAACCAAACTAAAAAGGGCCTTTTTTTGTCTTAAAGGAACGAAATCTAGTCAGAAAAGCGCCTAATGTTCAAAAATCAAGGTGAAAAGGGCCCCTAGTGTCCAAAACATATTAAAAAAATCAAGCTAAAACGGCCCTTTGTAGTCCAAAAAGTACAAAATATCCTCACAAAAGCCCCTAATGTCCAAAAATCGAGGTGAAAAGGGCCCCTAGTGTCCAAAAAGGATCAAAACTCAAGCTAAAAAGGACAGTTTTGTTGTATAGGAATGAAATTCAGTCAGAAGAGCCCTAATGTCCAAAAATCGAGCTAAAAAGGGGCCCCTGGTGTCCGAAAAGTATCAAAAAGCAAGCTAAAAGTGCTTTTGTGGTCGTAAAGGATAAATCTAGACAAAATACACCTAAGGTCCAAAAATCGAGGTAAAAAGGCCCCTTTTGTCCAAAAATCAAGCTAAATGTGCTTTTGTAGTCGAAAGGTTCAAAACTCTTGTCAAAAAAGCCCCTAATGTCCCAGCATCGTGGTAATAATGGCCCCTAGTATCCAAAAAGGATCAAAACTCAAGCTAAAAGGGCCCTTTTAGTCGTAAAGGTTCAAAATAAAGTCAAAAGAGCTCCTAGGGCCCAAAAATCGATGTAAAAATGGCCTCTGGTGTCCAAAAAATATCAAAAGTCAACCTTAAAGGGCCTTTTTTTGTCGTAAAGGAACAAAATCTAGTCAGAAAGTCGCCTTATGTCCAAAAAACGAGGTAAAATGAGCCTCTAATGTCCAAAAAGGATTTAAAAATCAAAGTAAAAAGGCCCTTTGTAGTCCAAAAAGTACAAAATGTCGTCACAAGAGCCCCTAATGTCCAAAAATTGAGGGAAAGAGGGCCCCTAATGTAAAGGCCTCTTTTTGTTAAGGAAATTCAGTCAGAAAAGCCTTAATGTCTAAAAATCGTGGTAAAAATGGCCCCTGGTGTCCAAAAACGATCAAAAATCATGCTAAAAATGCCCTTTTTGTCCTAAAGTTTCAAAATCTAGTCCAAAGAGCTCCTAGGGCCCAAAAAAGTTAAAATTGGCCCTGGTGTCCAAAAAAGATCAAAAATCAATCTAAAAAGGCCTTTTGTGGTAGTCATAAAGGTACAAAACCAAATTTTTATCATATATTATAGGACCAGACCATCTTTTTAATGTTAAAGCTTAAATGGGAATATAAGTTTAAGTAATAACTAATAAAGAAAATGTGACAAGTGAAAAGCGATTGGAGCGAAATCGTTGGAAATAAACAGTAATGAGAAGTAGGGGCTTGAGAGTATTTAACTGTTTGGTCCCTGTTTGCACTATAGCCGGGGATTTAATTAATAAATAGATTCCTATGTTCAGTTTAAACAAGGTAGGAAAAGGGAGTTTTGCCGTCTCATGTAAAGGGTTGGTGACATTTTCAAATTAGAGCCCCGTTTGCTAGAGCTACTTTTGTCCATTGGGCTTAGTAGGCTAGTTGATATTTAATTAACATTTTGAAACGTCATTATCAAACTATTCCATGACCCACTTTATTCATTGCTCTCCTCTCATCACTTTGGTTTCACTTGTTCCCTTCCCTGTTGTTTTATTCGTTTCAATAAACTCCTTTATTAGTATTTCACCTATTATATATTTGGTCGAATCAAATATTAGGATGTTTTCAACTAGAAATTGATAAAGCAGTCTTTTTTGGTGTTGAAATTAATAGTCTGTTGAAAATTTCCAAAGGGAGTCAACTTGCCTCACCCCCCTGAACTGCTGGATTGCAAGTTCCAACTGGTCATATGGAAACCAAAGATATTTTTTTGATCCCCAGAACGTCCTGATCATGGCTTAAATGGCATAATAAACTGAGCAAAACCCCTTTTGCTAGGTTTTCCTGTCTTTTAGTTTTCACTAAAAACACGTTTTTTCGGATAAAACCGTCAATATATCAAATTCCTTTAATTATTTCAAATTTCTGGTTCCAGATTTGGAATCAGCGTTAATTTTTACATTAAAAATGTTAGTTTTTAACCATTTATGATAACCACAAAGCCCATACACGATAAAATAGGTTTTTTGATGTTCAGCTCCCCAAGTAGAAATACTATCAAAATGTGCAGTTTTGGCAAAATTTTGAAAGAAATTATTGTTTATGGCCATAAAAAGGTGCTTTTTGATCATCATAAATGGGTAAAAACAATCATTTCTATTGTAAAATTTAACGCTGCTTCCAAATCTGGAACCAGAAATCCTTAATTATTAAGAGAAATTGAGATATTGAAGGTTTTATGTGAAAAATACGTGTATTTAGTTAATTTAGATTGGTTAAAAACAATCATTTCTATTGTAAAATTTAACGCTGCTTCCAAATCTGGAACCAGAAATCTTAAATTATTAAGAGAAATTGAGATATTGAAGGTTTTATGTGAAAAATACGTGTATTTAGTTAATTTAGATTGGTTAAAAACAATCATTTCTATTGTAAAATTTAACGCTGCTTCCAAATCTGGAACCAGAAATCTTAAATTATTAAGAGAAATTGAGATATTGAAGGTTTTATGTGAAAAATACGTGTATTTAGTTAATTTAGATTGGTTAAAAACAATCATTTCTATTGTAAAATTTAACGCTGCTTCCAAATCTGGAACCAGAAATCTTAAATTATTAAGAGAAATTGAGATATTGAAGGTTTTATGTGAAAAATACGTGTATTTAGTTAATTTAGATTGGTTAAAAACAATCATTTCTATTGTAAAATTTAACGCTGCTTCCAAATCTGGAACCAGAAATCTTAAATTATTAAGAGAAATTGAGATATTGAAGGTTTTATGTGAAAAATACGTGTATTTAGTTAATTTAGATTGGTTAAAAACAATCATTTCTATTGTAAAATTTAACGCTGCTTCCAAATCTGGAACCAGAAATCTTAAATTATTAAGAGAAATTGAGATATTGAAGGTTTTATGTGAAAAATACGTGTATTTAGTTAATTTAGATTGGTTAAAAACAATCATTTCTATTGTAAAATTTAACGCTGCTTCAAATTGGAAACCAAAATCTGTATTTATAGAAAAATCGAGATTTAGATTGGTTAAAAACATCATTTCTATTGTAATAACGCGCTTCAAATCTGGAACAGAAATCCTTAATTATTAAGAGAATTGAGATATTGAAGGTTTTATGTGAAAAATGCATGTAGTGAAAAAAAAAAACTAGGATACCTAAGATAGGAAACCCTAGCAAACGAGGTTTTACTCAGTTTAGTATGCCATTTATATATATCAAAAAAGTTTAATTTTGAAATAGAATGTTAAGTTTCATAAGGGAAGGCATTTTGAATAATTTATTTTTGTCCTGAAGTTCTTCAGTGGTATTGATTAAGTCCGAGGTTGGATTATTAAAAAAATAAGCTTCCCCTCCTGACAGTGTCATCCTACTCTTTCGTTGCCTTTGCGCGGTCGCTTCCTCCCCTGCGTATGAGTAAATATGAGACTTTGGCGTTCCAGGGTGTGAGTAAGGGTGAGAGGGGTGGCTGTGTGAGTGTGTGTGTTTTTGCTTGTGTTTGTACTGTCCCGAATGGAACGTCCGTTGGCTTTTTGGGAAGAAAACGAGAGAGATTCTCGGCCAATGAGTAGGAAGTGGGAGGGGTGTGTCACTATAGAATCGGAGCCCTTTTTTTCAAAACCCTCTCCACATAATAATATATAAATGAAACATATGTATATTTTCTACGTTGAAAATGAATAAAGCATGCACCTTCCCTGTGCATGGTACACACCACCCGCCCACCGCCCCTCTTCTCTTTACATGGCTACTCTTTTGCCCCGTTTGGGAAAAAACGCACTTCCCTGAAGGCAAAAACTCGACTCTGAAAAGAATTCCCCTTTTGATATCTACCCCTCACCCCTTCAAAGCGTCCCTCCCCCTCATGTTTTCTAATAATTTATAAAATTAAAAAAAAAAATTCCCATATTTTCTCTAACTTTCAGCTAATTTTTTCACTAAAAACACGTTTTTTCAAACAAAACCGTCAATATCTCAAGTTCTCTTAATAATTTCAAATTTCCGCTTCCAGATTTGGAATAAGCGTTAAATTTTACATTAGAAATGATAGTTTTTAACCATTCATTATAACCACAAAGCCATGATAAAAAAAAAAGTTTTTTGATGTTTTAGGCTAAATAGCTCCCCAAGTAAAAATGCTAGGCAATTTTTTCTTTCGAGGTTAAAAAGGTCTTTAAATGAAGAATTTTTTACAGAAAACTGGAAATTTCTAGCGTTTAATATGCAATTTTGGCGAAATTTTGAAAAAAACCATATTTCGTAAAAAGAAATTTTTGTTTATTTCCATAAAAAGGGGCTTTGTGGTCATCATAAATGGTTAAAAATCATAATTTCTAACGTAAAATTTAACGCTGATTCCAAATCTGGCACCGGAAAATTGAAATTATTATGGAAACTTGAGATATTGAAGGTTTTAAGTGAAAAACACGTGTTTTTAGTGACAAAAAAAATCTTTAAAAAAATCATATCTCCACGACAGATTGAGATCGGAAACGCAAACGGGTTTTACTCAGTTTAGTGTGCCATTTAACTTTTTTTAATTTTTTTTTTGTTTTTTTGTTTTTTTGACGTATTTCTTAAATCGAACTACCCTGTATATCAAGAAAGTAATTTTCATTTATTAGTAATAAGAAAAAGTAGTAGTAGTAGTAGTAGTAGTAGTAGTAGTAGTAGTACTAGTAGTAGTAGTAGTAGTAGTAAAAAGAAAAACGATATTTTTAACCCTATGCAATAAATCAGAATTGAACCTTTTATATATAAAACAATGAGTAATAAATTAATATTCTACATATGGAGCCTTTGATATTAAAGTTATTATCCGGACTCCAGAGCATTCGATAATTATAATGGTAGGCATAGAAATGCCTATCTTCAGGTTGCCCTGTGATGTCCAATTAGTTGATTGAAACATATCTAACCTCGTTCAATTCTTGCATGCCAGAATAGTTAGCAACTTTACGTTTAATTATTAAAAGATTTTTTATTTTATTTTTTTTTTTTTTATTTTTTTTTTCTGGTAAAAGTTGGGTTTTCGTAATTGCCAAGAAATTTTTTTGAAGGTAAAATATAATTTTGCTTTTTCAAGTTGTTTTCAAGAATGTAAATTTTGAAGAAGAGGGGGCTTAGGGAATTAAGTATGCAAAACTATTTTACCTCCCCCCCTTTTTCAAGCACCTTTATATTAACATGTTGAGTGGTGGGAACCAGTTTTGAAATCCAGTCCACTCGTACATAGTTAAGTCTTTCCAGTTATGAATATGGAACTTCTCAGGTAGGATCAGAGCTAGACTCAACCTCAAACACCACGCTCGACGTAATTAATTAGAGCCACCTCCCTTGGTATTGCCATACTCTCAAATTATGCTGAGGAAAATCAATAATCTAGTAAAGTGGAACCACCTTCTTTTTCAGCATAAGTGTATTACCTATAAATTTTTCTCTTTTAAGGTAGGTAAAAAATTTTATTTTAAAATACATTATAAGGTTAAAAATGCAATTTTATTACAATTAAATATAAATTCAAAAAAAGTTACTTTTCATGATTTTACGGTGCTTTTTTATTTTTTTTTATTTATAAATTATCTATTGTAATTTTAAATAATAAAAAAAATTATGTTGTAATGAAGAATCCTTTTGTTTGAATGAGGTAAATTGTTCAAAAAATTCATTTTTGTTTTTTTAATCTTATAATATTATTTAAACATTTCCGCTCATTTTCCAAGTGGTCCCATATTTTTAATATAAGTTGAAGTATTTATTTTTATTAAAAGAAAAAATTTTTTTCAGGCATATCGCTGCTGTTGATATCAACTTCAATATCTCCTGAAAAGTTCTAGTTTTCTTAACAAAACTATGTAGACTGTAGTTATGTTTTAATAGGTCTCTTTATTTAATTTTTTGCCATTAAAAAAGTTTAAAGAAAAGAAAGCGGGCAGTAAAAAACTTTAGTTTAATAAAGGATTTTGAAGGGAAATGTTGGAAGAGGTGGTTCAGTCAAAGAGGGGGTGTGAGAGTATGGGTGTTGTGTTTGTGTGTGTGTAAAGAGTGTTCGGAGAGAGGGAAGGGTTGGCTGGAGTATGTGTGCGAGTGTGAGTGGTGGGTGAGTGGGTGTGCGAGTGTGAGTGGCCTGTGAGTGTGTGCGTGTAAGGGGGGGGGGAGGTATAGGGAAAACGGGAAAGAGGGTTTCGAGGGGGAGAAAGGATGAGGGTGAGTAAGAGTGGGAATGATGGAGAGAGAAGAGCGAGAGAGAAAAAGAGATAGTGAGGAACAGAAGTATCGTGATGAGGGGGGTGAGAGAGGGTCCTAGGGCGAGAGATGTAGGCGGGACCACAAATTTAAAAAAAAAACCGTTAAGCTTAACGTGGGCACCACGTGAGGAGGGAGCAAATCTAGGGAAAAACAATTTATGTGTTTTTATGGGGAAGAATTCCTTAGGGCCGGGGAGACGGGGTTGGTTGATGGGCGGTCCGTTTTATCGACTATAGGCGGGGTCGGGGCCCAAAAGGGAACGCCCTACCCTCCTCTACCACAATAGAAAACTACAACCCTCGTTGCGAAGGAGGGGGTTGTCTTTTATAATTTTTCCAATTGTTTTCAGGAGAGGGGGGATTTCCCGGGCTGCCCTTTGCAAGAAATCCAGTATGGCCGCTATTTTCTGCAAGCATAATGAGGGTGGCTCGTACCGGGGGTTCTCACCCCCTCACCTTCATCCCTTTAACCAGACCAACCCTTCCACTCCTCTTTTCTAAACTTGTACATTTTGAATAATACCGCAGCTTGCATCTAAGCCTCTTTGATTAGCTATAGTTCGACGCTTTCCCACCAGCAGCACTCTCCATGCAAATTAAAAACTCCCGGATAACACTGCGCTCTGCAGGAAACGCTCCCTCGAACCTTTTTTTCACCAACGAATCCACTTTATCGCCACTCCCCTCGGCCGCAAATACTTTCTACCCTGTAACACAGCGGCATCATGCCGAATTTTTTCCAACTAATTTCTTTCTTCGCACTCTTTCTGCCTTTTTTCCTCGATAGTACCCAGTATATCCGCTGCACTTCTTTAGCTGCTTCTTTCAGGAAAAAAAGCGTTGAATATTTTTGTTGTTTTCGAAGAGATGGAAACATTTTATAAAACTATAAATTCGTGCAATTTTGAAAAATTCATTCCAATCACCGCTAAGACCAATTCAAAATTGGTGTTGATTTGTCTTCATCTACTTGATTTATTGATGTCCTCCTCAAGCTGCCAAACCACTTTCTTGATATGAATCGTTTTTAACACCAGATCAAGCCAAGGATAAATCTGAATTGATTCCCAGCCTTGTTCTTGAATATGTAGAGTCCATATTTAGGTATTTTATGCTAAAGGTTGTGTGGTCGTTGTTATTTTAGAATATAATTTACCGGTCACTATCACTTATTCAATCTTTTTGTTATCAGTACGATGATGACAATATGGCGATATCAAAAGGTACGTTAATTTGGTGAAAGTCCTATTTTAAGGAAGATTCCATCTCAGGGGAGTGAGGCAATGTACCTTCCATTTGGTACGAAAAGGTCAAACGCTTCAATATTTTGTGTAAAAAGTTTGACCACCGGCTACGAAGATTAGCCTCCCGGAAGCTAAAAGTAGCACAGTGTAGATAATCTAAGTTATCTATGCCCGTAGGTGGAAATTGTTTAAAAAATTCATTTTTGTTTTTTTAATCTTATATAATTTAACCATTTCCGCTCGTTTTCCAAGTGGTCCCATATTTTAAATTTCAGTGGAAGTATTTTTATTAAAAGAAAAAATTTTTCAGGCATATCGCCGCTGTTGATAACTTCAATCGCCTCTCCTGAAAAGTTCTAGTTTTCTTCCTTCGGAATTTGTCTCTCCTAAATGGCTGAATGAAATCGAATTAACTGTTTTACTTTTCCACCTGGTGCCCATTCTGAGACAAAGCGAAGAAAAAAATTTGAGAAAACCATCATTGAGCAGGATTCTTTCAATCAGCATCGCCCAAAAAAAGTCTGCTTCTTAAAACGATCGTTTTTGTTTATTTTGATGAAAATGAAAAAGCAAAAATATTCCACAACACCGAACGGATACCCTTCCAAAATACTTCAATACACGTCCTCAACATGTTTGACGCTCTATTTAACTGATGGGTGTAAAATTATCTCCAATCAAGTCTAAAATAACCCAACCCCACGGATGGTTTGATCGTAAACATCTTTTAAGAGGCGTTCAATATATAATTTTTAAGGTAAGTCATCCAACCATGTAAGTGGTTATCTATCATATAACTTAAAAATTGAAATAAAATTTTTGTAAATATTTTTCTCAGTATATATTTTCGCTATGAGATACATCCTAAAAACAAATTTCCTTACGTTAAAGATTCCGGCAGCCTTTCCTTGTGTATAGCAAATGGGCTGCCTGTACCAGTTGTCTTGGTTACGAACCCCTGCTCTGGTTTAAGTCATCCACATCCTTCAAGTTATCGATTCGCAAATTTCTGTTTGGAACTTCTTAAAACATTTAGAAAATTCAACCGATTGTATTTTTTTTATCTTTAATTCAACAATTCATTAAAAATTCTTTATTATTTCAAATTCTTTAATATTGTAATGACAATACTTTGACAAAAAGTCAGTTTTTAAAAACAAATAACGTATAAGTGTTTTTTTCTTATTTTATTATTTCCAAATTCTTGCATCAGTTCCAGTATCTCCAATAGCAAAAAGTGAGGGGGAAAAAAAACTGCCTGCTAAACTTCTTTATTTCCATACATTAATGTTAAATTGAACAAACCTATTATCGAGTATATAATATATAATAATAAGTGTTAGTAAATGTTTAATTAACAATAATTACGTATCTGGTTTTTAGGTATTGGTAAATTATGTGGGTAATTAAGGATTTCAGCCTTATTCACCAATACCTAAAAACCAGAATTCAAAAATAAGTTCAATAACACGCAGATGCTACAATAATAGCTGTTCTTCATATTTGGCTAATGGATACTCTAGTTTACTATGCTGAAGCTTAGGCCTAGTTAAAAGGTGTAAAAATTAGGTAGTCAAAAAAGGTCAGTATCTAGTTAAAAGAGCCAAAATCTAGTTAAAAGGGCCAAAATCTAGTTAGAACGGCCAAAAAACAAGTTAATAAGGTTCAAAATCTAGTTAAGAGGGCAAAAATCCAGTTTAAAGGGCAAAAAATCTAGTTAAAAGGGCCAAAATCTAGTTAAAGGGTCCAAAATTTAGTTTAAAAAGTCAAAATCTTGTTGAAAGGGCCAAAATCTAGTTAAAAATAGTCTCATTCTAGTTAAAAGGGCGACAATCTAGTTAAAAAGGCCATAATCTAGTAAAAAGGCCCAAAATCTAGTTTAAGGGCCAAAATCTAGTTAAATGGGCCACAATATAGTTAAAGGGTCAAATTCTAGTTAAATGGGCTATAATCTAGTTAAAGGGGTAAATATCTAGTTAAAAGGGCCAATATCGAGTTAAAGGGTCCAAAATGTAGTTAAAAAAGTCAAAATCTAGTTAAAAGGGCCAAAATCTTGTTGAAAGGGCTAAAATCTAGTTAAAAGGTCCACAATATAGTTAAAGGGCCAAAATCTAGTTAAAGGGGTCAATATCTAGTTAAGAGGGCCAATATCTAGTTAGAAGGGTCAATATCTAGTTAAAAGGGTCAATATATAGTTAAAAGGGCCAAAATTTAATTTAAAAAAGCCAAAATCTAGTTGAAAGGGCCAAAATTTACTTTTTAAAGGTCAAAATCGAGTTCAAGGGCCGAAATCTAGTTTCAGGGCCAATTCTAGTTAAAAAGGGTCAAAATCTAGATACTAGTTAAAAGGGCCAGCAACTAGTCTACGGTCCAAAATTTAGATAAAAGGGCCACAATCTAGTTAAAATGGCCCAAATCTAGTTAAAAGGGCCAACATCATGTTGATGGGCCAAAATCTAGTTAAAAGGGCCACAATCTAGATAAAATGACAAAAATCAAGTTAAAAAGAGACCAAGTCTAGGCTATCAAGAGCAAAAATGGGCAAAAAATTGCAACTTAATTGTCTTAACAACTACATTATTCTCTAGAAAACCCTATTTTTGAGGAAGTTCCCGTTTTGGGAGATCAACCTTCATGACTACTAAGCCAGACACGTTAAAAAAAAGATGAAGATTTTTTTCCTTTTTTGTTTAATCTAAAATTTAATTTTTAGCGAATTTATTAAATTTTTTGTGAAATCATAATGAGTAGGGATGGAAAGAAAGAGGTTTAGGGGGAAAGCTTTTGGTCGAAGTATTTCTGCATGGCGGGATTACTTGCAGGGATGAACGGAGTTTTGGGATTGGCTGGAGTCTTTCTCACACACGAACACATAGAAGCCCCACACGGGCTCATACACTCACACACTGTCAACACAAATTGGCATTTCATGTATTTGCCCAGCATCGGGGCCCCTGCATTCCAAATGAGCTCTCCATATACCTATCCGAATGTTTAAGGTTTTACATACTAAGTGTGCATCTAACTCCGTTATTCCACCTATCTTTCCCTGGGCACCGCAACTAAATTATTTAATTAGATTTTTAATTAAACAAGGCTCCATAAAACCCTCATAGAGCGAGAAGTTGAGGGGAGGCAACGGTTTTTCACTTCGAATTAATTCATTATCGGAGCTTGTTCTACAAGCTACTGGTTGGCATAGAGGAAAAACACGTTGGGTTGACCCAGCAATTAACATAATAAAAATAAAACCCGTAACCCCTTTCCCCCACTTCAGCTTTTTCTCTGAGTGAGATAAACTCTTTTCCTTTACAAACAACCCTAAACGAACTTAACGTTAATTCCTTCATTTAATTCGTTCCATACTCACGCTCAGGGCCAACAAGATTTTCCATTATCTTTTATTACCTTTCCCGCTTTTTTTAAACCTCTATTTTTATTCAAAGTTATTTTTTGGGATCTTTTTATTACTTAATTTCTTTCAATGACTTCGACATTTATTTTATATTGACTCGTTTTATCTAAATGTTGTTAAAAAAAAAGGGTAATTGATTCTTCAGAACGACTTTCTTGACATTTCACTATCAACTGGCAAAATATATATATATATATATATATATATATATAATAATATATATATATTTCTCTCAGTTTTGGGAAATTCTATCATAAACCAAGTTTAAAAGAAAACTCTGGAGTATCTAGTTAAAAGGGCCAAAATCTAGTGGAAAGGGCCAAAATCTAATTAAAAGGGTTAAAATTTAGTTGTAAGGGCCACAATCTAGTTGAAAGGGCAAAAATCTAGTTGTAACTGCCACAATCTAGTTAAAAGGGACACAATCTAGTTAAAAGGGTAAAAATCTAGTTATAAATGGCCAAAACCTAGTTAAAAAGGGCCCATATATAATTAAAAGGGCCAATATCTAGTTGAAAGGGCCAAAATCTAGTTAAAAGTTCCAAAATCTAGTTAAAAGTTCCAAAATCTAGTTAAAAGGGCCACAATCTAGTTAAAAGGGCCACAATCTAGTTAAAAGGGCCACAATCTAGTTGAAAGGGCCAAAATCTAGTTAAAAGGGCCAAAATCTAGTTGAAAGGGCCAAAATCTAGTTAAAAGTTCCAAAATCTAGTTAAAAGTTCCAAAATCTAGTTAAAAGGGCCACAATCTAGTTAAAAGGGACACAATCTAGTTAAAAGTTCCAATATCTAGTTAAATGGGCCATAATCTAGTTAAAAGGGCCACAATCTAGTTAAAACGGTCGAAATCTAGTTAAATGGGCCAAAATCTAGTTGTAAGGGCCACAATCTAGTTGAAAGTGCCAAAATCTAGTTAAAAGGGCCACAATCTAGTTAAAAGGGACACAATCTAGTTAAAAGGGCCAATATCTAGTTGAAAGGGCCAAAATCTAGTTAAAAGTTCCAAAATCTAGTTAAAAGTTCCAAAATCTAGTTAAAAGGGCCACAATCTAGTTAAAAGGGCCACAATCTAGTTAAAAGGGACACAATCTAGTTAAAAGTTCCAATATCTAGTTAAATGGGCCATAATCTAGTTAAAAGGGCCAAAATCTAGTTAAAAGGGTCAAAATCTAGTTAAAAACGGCCAAAAACTAGTTAAAAAGGGCCCATATCTAATTTAAAGGGCCGAATCCTAGTTTAAAATGGTCAAAATCTATTTAGAAGACCCAAGTCCCAAATCAAGTTAAAAAGGACTTATTTGTCGTTAAGGAACCCTAGTTAAAAGGGCCCTTGGTGTCAAAAAAGGGCCAAAATCTAAGCTAAAAAGGGCCATTATTGCCATATAAAGGACAAAACCTGGATAAAAGGGCTTCTAGTATCCAAAAGTGGTCAAAAAACCTAAAAAGGGCCCTTTTCATCATAAAGGAACAAACCTACTTAAAAGGACCCTCAGAGTCAAAAAGGGTCACGAATCAAGCTAAATTAGCTAATTTGTGGTGAAGGAATAGTAGGTATTTAGTTAAAAGCGCCAGATTGGTAGGGAAACAAATAAAATAAAATAAAATTTAAAAAAAATGTCAAAATCGAAGCTCTGGAAGGCTGTCCACCCCAAAAAGATAAAAAAGCAAATTTTTTTATTCATAAAAAAATCCAATAATAACAAAATACACTGTAATAAATAAACGTAAAATTGCCAATTAGGATTTAAAAATATATATATATCCGAACCATCTGTAGGTATGAGTTTTACTATTCGTCACAAGAAACTCATCACAATATTCATCCTAAAATATAAAAATATTATATTTCAACTAGAAAGTGTCCTGGATATTCATACACCTTCATCGGTTCATTTTTACCTAAATTATGTTTCCATCGAAGATAAATACAACAGATCACAATGAGGATTGTTTTGTGATTAAGTCCGTGAGAAAACCTAATGAAGTTAATTCATCATTCGCAGTCCGGAAGGCACGTAAAAGGCACTGGCGAACTGCCATCATTCACTGAAAAGCCTTCAACAGATGTCAAGTGGTGCATCAGCTCTATGGAATTAACTTCACGTTCGATAATGTTGCCAAGGAGGTTAATTTTTTACAAAAAGATGGGTAAATTATGTACTAAGAAAACAATATATGTACTGACCAGGGTAAACAAAGTATCTAGTGAGAACAAACGGATTTAATTTTTTCATTGAACTGGGAGATAGGGCGGCGAACGAGAAAATCGTGTCTGTGGTAAAACTCACCCTCCACCCACCTGGTCTCTCACACCACATTTTTTTTCCCTTAAGTCAAAATACCCCCAGCAGGGTCGTTCCCCTTTAAAAGTTGACCTCAGACAACTTTTTTCCTCTCCCCTCATTTTTTTTCCGAGGCGAAACTTTTACCTTCAACCGGTTAAGAGATGAGGGTAGAAAGTGAGGTGAAAAGAGAGGAAGTGAGGAGGGAGTGGAGTCGGCGAGGACGATTTCTAAGCTTAGAGCTTTATTGATCTTCTGTTCCTTTCTTTCCCCCTCCCTTCACTTACTTTACTCTGGATAATCCTCGCAGATAAATATTCATTTCTCGGGAGGGTCGGCATAAGGGAAAATAAGGTTTTAGGTGGGGGTTTATGGTGGGAGGGTTCGAAAAGGAGGCGAGGGTGTTTCTTTTTTCTCTCTTTTCTCTCGACTTTTCTTCGGCCACCCCTCGCTCGGAAGTTTAATCCTTTTCTCCCCTTCTAGGAGGGAGATTAATAAGGACCAGGGACTCGCCAGCCTCTTTATTATAAGGGGGAAAAGCGGTAGAAGGGAGAACTCTCCGTATTGATCGCCACGTTTAACTAATTTCATGTTGGATCTATGCAAATGGTGTCTTGGCTGATACGATTACCTTCAAGGAAAAAGTCCGAGGATGAGGCAACCCCTCCGCCGCCTCCAAGATAAAAAGGTGGGCTTGCGCTTTTCCAGGAAACGAAATCGAGCAAGCGCTCTCATTACCATCTCGCCCCCCGAACCCTCATCCCGCTTCTCCTTCACACGATTCCAAAAACATCTCTACCTCGAATACCGAATTATAGAGAAATTAAAGGCATTTCAAAATGAACTCGACCCTAGTAATGCTACTCGAGCGACTTAATTCAAAACAATATTATATCCTCGTATATTGTAGTATGCAACCAATTATGAACAACCTACGTCCTCTCAATCACAATGCAAAATAATAACAATAATAACTTGTAGAAAATTCTGGTCTGTATGGCGCCCGAACAAATGGCGTCCACCACGAATGACGTCTTCTTTCATTCCCTCATACTCTCAAACCAATAAATTGCATTCCAGACATAATGTAGCTAAACGTGCCCTTTTGGACACGTCCGAGTAGGTCCTTTTGGGCCAAAAAACGCTATAAACTACTCTATTTCGACCTCATCTTACTCAAAGATCATTGTAGCGTCATACCTCTCTCTAAAAATAATTCAATTATTGTAGAAATGATCACTTCATTTCTGATAAACATGCAGCACGATAACTATAGAGGGTTAATTTTTTTCCTCTCGCAAGCAAAGCTCCTGGTATATACAGTATATAGGGTGGTTTGATTTAGTATGTCAAAATAAAAATTGTTTTAATGGCACACTAAAATGATTAAAACCCATTTTTCTAAGGTTTCCTATCTCAATCAATGAGTTATGATTTTTTGAAGATTTTTTTCTCAAAAAAACACGTTTTTTCATATAAAAAAGTCAATATCTCAAGTTTCCTTAATAATTTCCAATGTCTGGTGCCAGATTTGGAATCAGCGTTGAATTTTACGTTAGAAATGAGAGTAATTTCATCGTTCTATGGTCGGATCTTGCTAATTTACAAAAATGGAACACCTATAGGTAATCACTCTCATTTCCAGAGAGGACCCTCGTCTGCAGTTTTAATCTCAACTATGGTATCGTCAGCTTCCCATCAATGTCAACATCTTCAATTACCCAAGTCTTTAATCCCTCGTGGAACAGCATCGCTCAATGTCGAGGTGGGAAAATTGACTGGAAAAATAGCTTAAAACTTTAGAGGGGAGAAATAAAATATAATAAATTAAAACGTGACTTATCTGGACTGTGTGAAAAGTTTTATCTAAAATTGGAAGGTAGTCGCCATGTTGAGAACGAAAACCTAATCCGGAATTAGGACGTACACCAAAAGTGTCAGAAGGTAAAAAATGATTGAACAAAGGAGTCATCTCCTCTATTTGATCCTTTACCTCTAATCTCGTTACCTTGTCATGAAATGAATTTAAATGGCCCACACATCCGTATATAGGTAACCTCTACATTCATCTATAGGTGGCCTCCACATCCATCTATAGGTGGCCTCCACATCCATCTATAGGTGGCCTCCACATCCATCTATCTGTGGCCTCCACATCCATCTATAGCCCTATAGGTAGAGTATTTGGTGCAAAGGTGAAGATCAGAATGTTAGCACCATGTCCGTAGCACCATCTTGTAGACTGCAGACGTCATTTGACTTACCTCTGCTATTTTCGCGAATTTCAAAATTCTTATCACTTTCAACATAACGAAAGGAAAATGTGAAAATCGGATGAAAATTGTGTCCGCAAAGTGTCCCGAAAAGTGACCGCCAGAGACAAATCAGTTTGACCTTAGGGGCTAAAACCGGCTCCTGACGTTCTCTTTGAGTAAGTTAAAAGACAAACCTGCAGAAAAAAAGGCGAAATCTTGCAAGACTTTAGCAAGTTTACATGAAAAGAACAAACTAAAACTTTGATTTGAGAGAGTGGGAATACTGAGCAGGGAATCTCCATTTTGAATTTGCTTAAAGCTTGAAAACATCCGAAATAAACGAGGCTTTTAGGTGAAGATGGGACCAATATTGCTGCCGTAGGGCGTTGTGGACAGATGTGGCGAAGGCATTAATTCTTATCCGATTAAGATCATTGGCCATTACGACCCTGCGGTGCCTGAAAAAGTGGAATGGAGTCTTTTTTTCAATCATGAAGTTCAAAAGTATTACTTCCTCACGAGCCTCAATTCAGGTCGATAACTCTAGTTTTAACTAGATGTTTGATATTAAACATAAAAGTTCGTTTCGAGAGAAACGGCTAAAAGGCCAATGAGTTTCTGAACTGAAAAGTGAGTAATACATTCTCTTGAAATGACAGAAAATTATAGCGTTAGATTAAACATACGGGAAAGTTTAATTCAAAACAATGCGCGAAAACAATTCGAAAATGGAACATTTTCCTTCAGAGTTACTTGTAAGTATTCAGACCGTTATGGGATGTCGGGATTTGGTGGTCGGCCGATGTTATATCGCTCGGGCAAAAGTTTTAATGAGTTCTGCCGATAAAATCGTGTATTTTAGAAGCCCAACAACTTTTGCCCCGTCCGACAGAAATACAAGCAGACTGATTTAACTGAAAGAGGGGAATTAAGAACTAAAATCAATATGACCGTATACCAAGTAAAATCGTTTTTAAAACAATATTTATTATTTAAATATCTACTTTTTAAACTATAGTTTGTAATGCCGCAGGTAAGCCAAAATACCGTTTTTTTCTCTTCTCCCAATCTGGGAGGTTTCCCCTGGACTTGGGACCAGGCTAAGGAGTTTAAGCTTTTTTGAGTACTCACTCTCACTCCACTTTGGGAACGCAATTCTCAATTTTTTTTTTCTTACATGGGTTTGAAAAAAAAACGGCAAATTTTTTGACCTTTTGTGATTTTTTCTACGAATTTAGGGCTTCAAATTACAAACCGTTAGGACTTTCCTAATACATTATTATGAACTTAAAAAAATTCAATCGATTTCATTCAACCATTCAGGAGATACGAATTCCCAAAGAAAGAAAACTATTACTTTAAGGAGAATTGAAGTTATCAACAGCGTCGATATGCCTGAAAAAAAAAAATTTTTTTTCTTTTAATAAAAATAAATACTTATACTTAAATTAAAAATATGGGACCACTTGGAAAATGAGCGGACATGGTTAAATAATATTATAAGATTAAAACAACAAAAATGAATTTTTTGAACAATTTCCACCTACCTAGTAGGTGGTATCGAAGAAATTTTTTCGTCTAATATCTAATTGCCATAAGAGCAGCTGCAAAGGCTTAAAATATTCCAAAAAACCGGACGGATAGTAACCCTCACCTCTCCCACTATTTTGGCTACTTGAAAAACCTGTTATAGACTCGCCACCCTCCTCCCCCACCTATTTTGCTATCGGTGTTGAAAGAATTCATAATGAGGATAAACTAGGACCAGTTTTCTAGGGTTGTTAAAAAACTACGATAGTGCAGTCTAGCCTAGAAGTCCAATGAGTCAACAACCAGGTACGCAGAAAAGATCAAAATTAAACTTTTTATAAGATTCCATTTAAAAACCAAAGAGAAAGTGATAAAACGATTGAAGTGAATTTTACAACGTGATTGAGGAATGTATTGGTGGAGGGTGGGCTATGAAATGTGGCTCTACTTGGGGTAAAGAGCCCCGTGTTTTTCCGATACGCGACCCCGTGCAACCCCTGCCTAGGTCAAGGTTTTTTTTCCCCATTCAAGGTCCTTAACCGTCCACCCCCTCGTAGCGTATGGTAGACAAATAATCCATTAACTAATGCTTGTTTACATTTTTTTCCTTCCCTCGATTTTCAATCGATTATCAACTATTGAAATATGAAATAAAAAGAATAATGAAGTTTTATTTATTTATCAATAATTATGTTCATTGAGCAACAACAAAAGGCAATGAGTTTTAATGAAATGAGAGAAGTTGCCTTTTGGAAAAGGAATTTCTCGTTTTTGAATTGTTAACAAATATCGAGTTTAATACGACGTAAGAGTCTAGAGGAGAATTAATTAGTTTGTTGTTAATTAGGAAAACGTTGAGGGTAGAGGAAACATCTTTTTGGTGCCCCTCGGTTATTAATTATAAAGTAGAAGGGGCCCTAGTGAAAATCCCGCTTCTCAGATCAATTAAACATAAAACAGGGAGTTATGCGAAGGGTTTTGAGGGGGGAAAGGAGGGCGGAGGGTAGATGGTATTGGGGGGGCGGCGGCGGGGAATGAAGGGGAAGCTTTGTGAGGAACCAAGATGGCCGACAGCAGGAGGGTATTACTACAGAATTAGTGAGCCCTAAACTCCGGCGGGGGTGGCCCTTTTCCTTAGGCAGGGTGGGGGGATGCTTCAGGACCTATTTACTTAGCTTTACACACCCTCCATGTTCAATCACACGACCATAGTTACAAGATCAATAGTGTATTACGTCTTCTTAGTCATTCACCCAGCTATTTTAGAAAATTGTCCATTAAGACCACCTATGGAAAGGCATTTTTCAATCATTTACCCTAAACACTTTCGCTTTTTGTAAAATATATGGAATTTCAACACTTTAATACTACAAGGAACTTTTTATGGCGAGACTCGTTGAACAATAAAGAGATTTATCGTTTACCCATTTTTTTGGCTAGAAATTAGCTTTGTAGCTCGATTTTGAACCATTTTGCAAGGAAATGGCACCGGAGGAAAATGTTCAAAAAATTCATTTTTGTTTTTTAAATCTTATAATTTAACCTTTTCCGCTCATTTTCCAAGTGGTCCTATATTTTTACTTAGTGGAAGTATTTATTTTTATTAAAAGAAAAAAAATTGTCAGGCATATCGCAGCTGTTGATAACTTCAATCGCCTCTCCTGAAAAGTTCTAGTTTTCTTTCTTCGGAAATTCGTCTCTCCTAAATGGCTGAATGAAATCGAATGACATTTTTTACACGTTTATAATAATGTATTACGAAGTTTTTAATTCGCGAAAATGCATTGATTAGCATAGGGGCGGATTCCACCTACGGGTGCCCTTAATTACAAATTATGTACCATATAAATGAATTTGGCAAAAGAATTTTGATATGGTTCACCCACTAGAACCTAGTGTTATGCAAATGCGGACACGTTAGTTTAAAATGAATCGTTTAAGCAATTCCTCGACTAGTCGCGGTTGGTTATAGAGCGACGAGTTTTGTCGTTAGTGTGTATGTGAGTGAGGGTGGGGAGTATACCAGAGCCGTTAGAATTATATTCGACTTGTCCACCTAATGCAAAGGATAGCTGACACGAACAACCACTTCCATGAATTTGGCAACTCTCTCCTCTTCACAACGCCCTGGAACATTTCGACCTCAAAACAATGTCAATTTATTATAATAGAAGGTGGGGTAAGATGACTTTTCATGTCCCGAAACCGAATTTTCGACATATCATAAATGAAAATCAATTCTTTAACCCTTTTTCTATTACCTTGAACTTTCTCAATTGACCCCCTAAACTGTAAAGATGCACAAAAAAACACATTTTTTTTTTCTTTAGTTGCCATTATTATGGAATAAATATCTTTTTATCTGGGGAAAAAATTTAATTACATCTGGATTATTAAAATCGATTAGATAACATAAACGGAGGTAGGAGGTCATTTCGGGGTGGCGATGAGCTTCCTATGAAGGGGTCGAAGTGAGAGTGGGAATGAGAGGGAGAGAGGTAGAGTTTATTCAGAAAGTTTTAATTCATGTGAGCAGGAGGACGACGTAAAAGGGAAAAAAGTGGGGCAATGTGTTGAGGGGTTGGCGCTTCTCAACCCCTCCGCTCCCACATATAAATAATTTTCAGAATACTCATGGAAATGTGTCAGTGAGACCGAGAACCGAAAGGGTCCAAAGACGAAATTCCAATTGCCAAATAAAAGATACAGGCTGTTATCACCGATGTTTTCTTATTTCATTGAACTATCTATGTAACATCAAAACTAACATAGGGACCTTTTCGCCGAAACCTAAAACTCATCTTTTATTGTGTGTTTTATTCTCATCTTTAATACATTTGTGTACTGGGTACTGATCCCATGGTGGCTACTTACTCTACTTAAGGCTGCTTACTCTTGGAGCTTTGTTCGCGAGAGGAAAAAAAAATCCCATAGAGTGATCATGCTGCCTATTGGTCAAGTTTGCTCTTGATAAGGGGATCTCTTTAGCCTAATACATATATCGTGCTGCATATTCCTTGTTCACTTCTACATGATACTTGGTTCCTAATATACTAATGAGTTATGACAGTCCTATGGAAATGGGATTAATACTCAAAGAATGAAATTTTTTGCATAATACTAATATGTAGTGATTTCCCAAACTTAAACATTCGTGCAATGATATACCACCTAGTGTAGTAAAGAGCTTAAGTATTGTTGTTATAAAATCGTGAGAAAAGACCACCTATAACCGGAAACTGGGCATAGTTCCTGGTAAAACGAGTTTCTGCAAAAAAGGGTGTTTGAAATTGCCTAAGAATGCCCTTAATTGCTTTCGATAAATAATATTAAAAAGAGGCCGTTTTTTCATAACAAAGACTTCGTGACGCTAGAGCGGATTTCCACACGCCCTCAAAAGTCGAATTCTAAAAAAATGCTAATTCGCGTACAATAACGAGGGCGAAAGAGAAAATTTTGTTAATAAAAAACCGGTTCTTCCACATCGGACCGTGACATAGAAGCCCTCTTATTTATTCAATTTTTTCGCATAACCCCCATCGCGGAACCCTTTAATAGGAAGAGGCATTCTCCCTCATTTCCGTATATTGCATAAAACTTTAAACCAAAAAATATGAATTCTTTTGAAAATCCAGGGGGAAAAAAGACGAAAGTGACTTTTTTCATCGATTTTGAGGTATTAGAGCTATCTAGTGGCTATGAAAGAGTTCTATAATCTGGTAGAACAACAAGGGGGAAAAAGATCAGAATCGTCCAAAATGTGCATGAAAAAGATGAATGTTACATGCATTACAATTATATCTTATAAAAGGATTTTTCATTTTTCTCGAAATCACTTTTTGGTCACTTTCATCTTTTTTCCCCCTTTCCCTTGAAATCGGTTCCATACAGTCATAATGATCATACAATCTGTTTACTTAATTTGTTTTCGTTTTTTCAAAGTAGTTTGCCATTCTCGGGCCCACTTCCAACGGTTAATTTGCTTAAAGGCTTAGGCTAACTATCAGAGGATACACTATCCCAACCTCACCGTTTGTCACGTTTTGTTTCGTTCAGTGAGCACGAGTGTAATTAAAGAGTGATTACTACCTAGAGAGAGAGAGAGAGAGTGAGAGAGAGACGGACGACTGATTAATTGCGTTCATGTACTGGCCCCCTTCCATCATTCGCCCTCTTCCATCTCAAACGAAATATTCTCAAAATAACGCGTAAATCGCAGTCTTTTTTTGCAACGTCTAAAATGGGATTAAAAACAATAAAGTAATTCAACAAAGGGGAAACTCCGATACGGATTATAAAATGTAGTATGGGTTTTTCTCGGTATAATCGCTATATTGTTACTTGCCCTGATGGTGTTCCTGAAAGCAAAGTGCAGGGGAGAATGCATTTTATGAAGACTTGTATCCTGTTCTTTGTAAAAGTGAATAAAAGGGGGTTTAGGGCTCGTGTCCTCATCAAAAGGGTTGAATTTTCACATTCATTCTTTACTGCCATTATCAAGTTTATTTCACTTTTTTTTTTAAATCCTTTACGCCTTCATATTTTAAATCTCAGAAGTATTTTTTATTTCATATATATTTATTGCGTGGATGATTTTATTAGTGCTAATTGACCTTTTTCGCCCCCTAGACAGCGTCAATGATGATAGTGTGTAGGTAGTACGAATCATGAATGAAACTATCGATCACATTCAGATTTCGTCACACTATCGTCGTTAATCACCATTAAAAGAGAAAAGTAAATTAATTTTTTTTTAAGTAATAATATTTTCATTACATAATTTGTAAGCTCTATCTTGAAATTTCTGGGGGAAAAAATGAATATTTAAGTTGAAATTTTCATCAAAATTCACTTTTTTATTTATTTATTTATTTATTTATTTAGTTATTTAGATCTTATAAGCAATATATTAACCATCTCCGCTCATTTTCCAAGTGGTCCCATATATTTAATTTCAAACGAAGTATTTATTCTTATTAAAAGAAAAAAATTTTTCAGGCATATCGTAGCTGTTGATAACTTCAATTCTCCTGAAAAGTTCTCGTTTTCTTTCTTCGGGAATTCGTCTCTCCTAAATGAAAGAAATCGAATAGCACTTTTTACACGTATTACGAAACCCTGGCGTTCTTTATTTAAAGCCCTAAAGGAGGGAAAAAATCACAAACGGTTCAACCTACGAGTGCCCTTAACTGAATTTATCTTCTTTTTACGATCAAAACAATGATTAGGTAAATGAAAAACTGTCTCTGCAGACCCCCATTCCACCACCTACCATCACCTTCACAACCCTCCTTGACCCTACCTGGGGCAGGAAATTACGACAAAGGAACGATTCCAGGTCTATTTGACCATACAGAGTCTCCTTCACAAAATACTGCATTTGTGCAAGAAAAATTCAAACTTTCCGGTGAAGTAATTCAAATTTTTTAGCTGATTTCTAAAGGTTGATCCCTCTAAGGAGAACAATATATTCGTGATTAGGGGATCAAGAAAATATAGGACTTTCAGTTTATTTAATTGACCCTTGCTGAGGCAGAGGATTTTATGAAATACGGCGGTCAAACGGGAGGCCTTTTATAGCCAAATGTGGACTTTTTTGACCAAAATGTAGGCTTTAAAATTTATCCCAATTTCTCCTACGTAATTGACTCGTTTTTTTTAATTTTCAAGTCTAGATCGGATAAAAATCTAGGTGATTGAGATTTTATTTTTCTTCTTTCCTAGTGTTTTATATGATTATCTTTTTCGCTTTTTAAAGTCTCTGGTCACTTTAGGACTATTTTGGCTTTTCCTTTGACTCTTTTTCTGTCAGTTTTAGTTGAGGTTTACGAATTTAGTTAGAAAATGCTATTATTCCTTTTTCTTTTTTTTGTGAGAATTTTTTTTTAACAATTTTTTTTTTTTTAGGTAAGGAATGGACGATTTGGAGTTAAAGCGTAGTAGAGCATAGCCGTCTAGTTGAACAAAATGGTGCCAACCAACGAACCTATGTCTTAAGTGGCGGTGGAGGGCGGGAGGATCAATACATGCTAGGCTTGGGGGTGGGAATGGCGTCCTCATCTGCATGCGGTCTAAAGGGGAAAACACTCCCCCACCCTCAATCTTGGGACTGTACAGAACCTCTTCACACCAGGTACACTCACCCTACAAACACAAACCTCCGCGCACTTAAGAGAACGAGTGAGAAAGATTAAAAAAATAAAATAAAAAAGAAGAAGGAAAAAAAGAAAGAAAAAACAGAGGGAAAGTCTTTAAAAGAGGGGAGAAAAAAGGCCGTGTTTACTATCTCCTCTATACCCCTGATATTTTTTATAATCTCTCACATCCCCGTCCCTTCCACCCCTGTCCCGCCAAAACCTGTTGAAACACTCTTACTTTTTCTACCACCACCGCACCCCCCGAACCCTTCCCACTCAGCGACCTAGCCTCGTTCCGCCTATTAGTTTTTACACCGAACCTTTATTTAATTACCACTTTTTTTTTTCTTTTTTTTTTTATCACCCTATCAAGATAAGCCAATTATTACGTGGATCTTTTATAAATCACCTAACGTTTCAGAAATCCCTTTTAACTTTCTCAAAACATAAATTTTCTATTTTCTATTGTATTGTGAAATTAGCAACAATAAACTGAATTTTCGCAAAAAAAAAAAAAAAAAAAAAAATCATAATGAGCTTCGAAACTAGTTTCTGCAATTAGCCAAAAAATCAGATCAACCCTATCTAAGGGCTATAAAGGAGTACTATCATCTGGTAGAACAAAAAAAGGGAAAAAAGATGAGAATCGTCCGAAATCATGAAAAGATTCGGGATAAGGGGAAAATAGATGAATGTTACAATTACAATATTAAAAAAGGATTAATAGAAATCAAACCTTGTTTTTCATTTTTCGATAAATAAATTTTTAGTCACTTTCATCTTTTTCCCCCTGGTTCTTCATATAATTTTAAAATCAAGAGATCCTTTCCATTTTGGATACACGAATAGAAAATAGTGTTTATCGATTCGTTTCGTTGGATGGAGAAAAGAACAATTAATGCTCCGCTGAGAATAGTTTCTATTAGATCTGGACCCTCTTTTCCTTTTTACTCTCCCTCACCCTTTTAGAAGCAACCCCTTCGTCTTTTTAATTCGTGTCGAGCCCCATCTCCCCTGTAATCTTTAACAGAACAGGATTGTCTGGACTGGACTTAAAAGGCGGATTCCCTTTGAACATAAGAGATATTACATTTTGATATTAAACAACAACGTTTTCCTTATAAATTATAATAGAACTTCTATTTTAAATTTTTGTTCCAGCTTTTGCTGAGGAAACTTGCAAATTACTAACCCTTATTGAAAACTTAACCTTCATTATTAATAATAAATGCAGTTTTTTTTCCCTATTTAATCAATTTACTATCTTATCGATGATAGAAAAGCTTACAAACAACTTTGGCAAAAATTGATCAAGTTATCCCAATTTTTCCAGAGTAATAAACTAATAGTTAAGGTTTTTGTCGTCATACAATGAAACGATTTAACAAGGGCTGATTATTGAAGTTCATTCTTGCTTTACTCCCCTTAAGCTTTTTTTGTTCACCTCAATCAGATTTTTTTAATGTCAAAACACCCCTTTTTTTTTTCTTTTTTTTCCGTGCCTGATTAATATTAATTAGAAATGGGTCAGTGCCCCAATTTTTGTGTTAAATTATTTATGATTTTTGTAGGGATTTTTTTGTCTTCAAGTAGATATGTACTTAGTTATTAAATTGCTATTGCGCAACTTAAGCATTAAATAACATTTTGTTGACGTAGATCTTAAAATACGTCATATCAAGTTTATAAATATTATGTAAGTAATATTCTAAATCGATCAAGCTGTGTAGGTAGATTCGTCAGTGATCATATAAAAAACGTTACTTAACCTCAGTTGCGTAATAAGTTATAATCAATAAATGTAAGACTTTTTTGATAATAGATTTTTAGTTGCATTTTATTTAAAAAAATTTGGAATGTAAAAGACACTATGGATTGAGAAAATAAGGGGGGATATCGAGCGAGATAGGTGGCGTTGACATTCTGAAGTTATGAGATAGAGGTGTTGCATCCGTGGTTTTGAATGCTGAGATGTCTTTTATAAGCATGATGCATCTCTCTAAAAACCATAGCCTGACACAGTTGTCATCTGTGACGTTTGTGCTCGTTTCATACACTCCGTTACCTTGTACATTACATCTAGAATAGTGTTAGTTCTTATTTCTTGTTGTAAGTTGGTATAATTAACGGGCAACCTTTAATTTATCATTTTCAAATCGTAGCTGTTGTATATTAACAAAATCTATTTCGCTGAATCATTAAGGAATAGGTGGAATCCGATATTTTTTTTCACTATGCTAATCAATGCATTTTCTAGCTACTTAATTCTCAATATATATATTTTTTAATTTTACAACCACGTTTACTAATGGTATTGTATATCAAAGCCCTGACGGAGGGGTTTTTGAAAACTGCATTTTTTTACCCATTAATTTTATTAATATTAATTTATTCAGCCATTTTGGAGAGACGAATTCGCGAAGGAAGAAAAATAGAACTTTTCAGGAGATTGGAGTGAAGTTATCAACAGCAGCGATATGCCTGAAAAAAAATTTTTTTTTTCTTTTAATAAAAATACATACTACCACAGAAATGAAAAATATGGGACCGCTTGGAAAATGAGCGGAAATGGTTAAATATAAGATTAAAAAACAAAAAATTTTTTGCACCCACAGCATAGAATTGATTCTCTTCTTGAAAACTTATGAAAAAAGACAACGATTTCTCAGCTCCTAGTGTTACAATCGACTTGAAATTTTCAGGGTTTTTTTCCCAGGCCCTTATTGGAAAAGAGTCAGTTGGGCGTTATTTTTAGTTTGCTTATGGACTGTATAACGTGTCCGAAAGCACAAAATAGCAAAATCTCTCGAATTAAAAATTCATGCACCTTAATATATTTAAAAGGTGTTTTTTAAAACCCTTCTTTTCCTCTTTTTTCGAATTATTTCCTTGAGAAAATGGGTGGGGTTCGAGCTGGGGAAATATTAAAGGGAGTAATATTTGAGACGAAGGTTTTCCTTGGGGGGGTGGGCGTGGGCTAAGGGTGGGGTCCCAACCCTCTACTAGTTATGGAGGTGTATTGATCAACATCTTCCCCTTTCGTAAGACCTTACACTCAGTTACCATATTGATCCCAGGGCCCCTCTCTCCCTCGCAAATAAGATTACCATTCCTCCCACAATTAAACCGTCCCTCGGCCATTTCCCTTCCTCCAGCATTCTTCACGCCATCCCACTTTCGCTCTTCTTATTTTCAGTCACTATTTCGTCCAAAACAACCAATTTCGGTCAATATTGTACACATATTAATTACTGAACGGTCTTCATGATCACCCGAGGAAATATTTAATTTATTTAATTAACTAAAGAGGGCTTCAAAGAGGATTAGCTCTTTTTAAAGTAGATTGGAATTTGGCACATTCTCGGGTGAGGAGAAAAACAAGCAGGGGAAAGAATAAGCAAACAATTGCCTGAGGAAAACACACAGAGAAATATTTAGCCTGGTTTTCTATAAAGTAAATATTTAACCCCATACCATTACTTTTTTTTATTTAACAACTCTTTTAGGTTTTTTCTCCTTTGTTTTTCTGTAGTACGTACATAAGACTATACTTAAAATTTTTTTTAAAATTCCTTATAGCTATTTTTGTTATTATTGTGAATTATGAAAAATTGAAAATTTTGATAAAATAATTGATAGGTAAAGTAGTTGTTCGGTCCTTGAAAGGTGCTCTGGAGTGGGGGGTTTTGAGTTTTCGCTGCTCGAGGCGGTACACTAATCGATTCCTCAATTTCCTTTGGGGGCAAAATTCCACCCCTGTCCTTATTGAAACGATAAACGTGGATCGGTTCAAAAATGGTGAATATCGTGGACGAAAAGGGAATGAAAGATTCGATTATTTCAAAATAATCGACACGTTCTTGAAAGATAGCAAAGAAAATCGTTATATTCCCTCGGGAAAGGGCAGAGAAGCGTCGGAATTCCGGATAAATATTCCTGGTCAGCCAGACACCGCAAAGACCGATAAAGTTGAAACTTGTGAAATTGAATTCCATTAGAAAATAGCACATTGTAAGAACAAATTTTCCGAATTTCAAAATTGATTTGAAAAAAAAAGTTCAATTTTTTTTTTTTTTTTTCTTCAAAGGAGCCTAAAATTGAAGGGCGAGAACCCCTCGTTTTTAGGCACCTGTGCCGGGTGACCCATTCCAGAAACTTGTCCTGTTTGAAAGTGGGCACGTTCCAAACTAGAAATAGGGTCAGAATATAACAATGAGTTTTTTTTAACTTTATTAAGAGCACCCGTAGGTGTAATCCGCCTTGGAAACGTCACGGCTTTCGTATATCATTATAAACGTGTAAAAAATTTCATTCAGGAATTTAGGAGAGACGAATTTCCGAAGGAAGAAAAAAACTTTTCAGGAGAATTGAAGTTATCAACAGCGGCAATATGCCTGAAAAAAAATTTTTCTTTTAATAAAAATAAATACTTCCACTAAAATAAAAATATGGGACCACTTGGAAAATGAGCTTAAATGGTTAAATAATATAAAAAGATTTAAAAAATGAATTTTTTGAACAATTTTGAACGGGAAGAAGAAAATTACGGAACTTGGTCCGATCATGGCAAAATTAAATCAGGAAAATCCCTTTACCCAGATAATTGAATTCTGGATCTTCGTGACTGGGATTATTGAAATTATGTTGGAGGGGGAAAAAAAGAAGAAATTTTTGAAAAAATTAAAATAAATTACTTAATGAAAACGAGACAATAAACTCTTTAATTCTTTTAAATTAAGCCAAGGGAATTCAGCCTTAAAACATAGCTGTTTTTCTTTGTTTCGAATGGAGCTTTGTGCTCTTTTTTTCTCTCTCCGTTTAATTGCTTGATAGATTTTTCTTTAATGACATTAATCAATCAAACGAGATTCAATTTGATTAAAAAGCTAGAGTAAAAAGTCTGGGATAAATTGAAATTCGTAAAAGTTAAACATATTTACGTGGGTAAAAATAAAAAAGAATGCAAATAATGGAGATGAATAAATCTGGAGGTGTAGGGGAGAAAGCAAGTTCATAGATGAAAGGATGAGCGTGACCGCTCACCTTATTTAGCATACCTGTCGGAGTCTGGCGCTGAGGATTTTTCTCACGGCCTCTTTAGAAAAGGCGACAACTGAATTAATTACTTAACGGTCAAACCCCCACCCCCAAGAGTAAAATGTAATTGAGGAAGAGTAAAAAGGAAAAGCGCGTAAACAGACTAACTTTAAAGAGAAAAGAGTGGTTTGGGGTGGAAAAAAAGGGTTGAGTGAACGTTCTAGGCGGAGGTCAATTAATTGAACTCGGACAGGTTGTTCCCTTTGTCGAAGCCCTTCTGGATCGGCTCCCTTATTCCGATGTCCTGTTTTCGAAACCTCTGCCCCGTCCGAGAAACCGGATCTACCCTTATATTCGGCCACTCGCCGCAAAAGATGTTGCCGGAAACCACTCACCCCGAACAAGTGCCAGGGGTGCTTCCAGGGGAAAAAAACTACATGGTCGAAATCAATATTTGAAACGGCATGGATATAGCACTCAATAGTCTTTTTTCATTCAAATATTTACTACAAAAATCAAAAATAATCTTAACAATAAACTAAGGGCCAAAAATCGGGGGGGAAAAGTTTCCATTTTTTGTCAAAAATCACAAAATCAACATTTTAATACTATTTTTCGTCTCAAACATTAAAATCAATAATGTAAGAGCCAAGTTTCTCAAATGGTGCCAATGTTTTTGCCAAAAACATCAATATCAACTTTTGAGGGTCAAATTTTCGTCAAAAACTTCAAAACCTACTTTTGGAAGGTCAATTGTTTTTTTTTGTCAAAAACCTCAAAATCAACATTTTCTGTGACAAATTTTCGTAAAAACCCTTAAAAACAACATTTTAAGAGCCAATTTTTCGTCAAAAACATAAAGATCAATATTTTTAGAGTCAAATTTTTGTCAAAAATCTCAAAATCAACATTTTATTAGGAAATTTTTCGTCAAAACATTAAAATCAATAATTTAAGAGCCAAATGTATCTCAAAAACCTAAAAATCAAGGGTTGAAAAGCCAAATTTTTTGTCTAAAACCTCAAAATCAACATTTTTAGAGACAAAGTTACGTAAAAAAAACAACCTATAAATCAACATTTTCAGAGTCGAATTTTCATCAAAAACCACATTTTAAGAGCCAATTTTTCGTCAAAAACACCAAACTCAGCAATGTAAGAGCCTTCCTCAAAAACCTCAAAAAGCAACCTTTGAAAAGTCTATTTTATGTCAAAAACCTCAAAATCAACAATCAAAAATCCTAGACCTTATAAGCTATAGAAGGGCATTAATTCTGATAAGTGAAATTTCGTGTTTTTTTTTCATAGATTTTTAGCGTAATTATTAGAACCTACAGAAATGCATCTGATTTTGGCCATCCCGTCCATGTTATTTTTCGAAAGGCCTCCCTTACGTAACGAAAGAGGGGTGGAGGGAGAAAAAAAAAATTAGGGTTACCCCAACCACCCACCCGGTGACCGGAGACGAATTTATTATGCGCAGGTGTTAAGAGACCATTGGAAAGAACAAGTTTGAGCCTTTAGTTAAAAAGGACACGTGTACAATTTCAAGTTAGAAGGCTGAATTCATTGTTGGTGTTCTAACGGATGCTCTGCTGTGTATATTACTCCCCCACAGTTAAGTAACGCTAGGGGTGAGAGCCACCCTCGCATACATGCATACATACATACACTTGCACGCGGGAACACCTGGCCTCAGCCGGATTGACCGGAATTTTTGGACCATCTTCATCACCCTTTACTATTCACTTAAGGGCACCCTTGGTTGAAAGATCAAAAAAATTCATTTTTGTTTTTTAATTTATTTAATCATTTCCGCTCATTTTCCAAGTGGTCCCATATTTTTATTTTGAATGGAAGTATTTATTTTTATTAAAAGAAAAATTTTTTCAGGCATATCGCTGCTGTTGATAACTTCAATCCGCTCTCCTGAAAAGTTCTAGTTTTTTCCTTCTGGAATTCGTCTCTCCTAAATGGCTGAATTTTTTTTCTTCCACGTTTTTTTCGACACCTTGATAATAACTGCTTTTTATATAATAAATTGAAATCCTACATCTTATTTCTACGGTCTCATTCTCCATATAAAAAATTTTAGAAACGAGTTTTCTCCACTTTTATAAATTATCCGTTGCTTTTATCGCAAAGTTTAGATGCACGTTCAAAAGTCGTAAGGCAACAAAGTTTAAAATATTATATTATATTTATAGCCTCCCTAGTGGACTTTTCGCTTAACTCGAACGTTACAATAAACTTTTGTTTTGAAAATGAACCTAGATAAATTGCATCGTGATATTATAAAATGTGTTTAATTTATTTGATTTACCATCATATTGCTTTTTCTTTACCATTCAAGTATGAAGGTAAAATAGGATTATTAGGAATCACAAAAAAACAAACACAAAAAGGTCTTTGGTAGTTATAGAAGTGGAACTCCCAAAATTTCCTCAAAAAGTCGCCTCCTAAATGGTCCAAATGTAATGAAGATTGGTATGGTTTTACAGAAATCTCCATTTTTGGAGATCTTTTGAGAAATTCGAAATTTCGCTTCGTTGTTTTCAAGATAATATGTTGAACTTTATTTTTGTAAATTTTTATACAGATCGGACCAGAATTGTGACTGTAATTTGCCTCACTTTCCCTCGACTTTTTCATGTCCTATAAAGATCATAGGTCAGATTGACCCAAAGGGGTCTCCTTGACTCCTTCCCGAAATCCCGTTTTCGAGGGTATTAACTTTCTTTTTCAGAAAGTTAATTTATTATATTATAGACTTTGCAAATGTTGATATTAATTTATTGATTTTTTTATGTTTTAGGTCTTTTTTTGGAGAATTAAACATTAAGAAGAGGAAGAAAGGAGGTCCATCCACGTTGTTTAGATATGAAACCACGGAGGTCGATAATCCATGCAGAATATAGCCAGAGGGGGTGCTTTTCTCTCCTACATCCTTAGCAACAGAAAACCATCATAACCCTTTAGTGTACGAGGGCTAATATAAATCGTCCTGAAACACAAAATTTTGTCAATAAATAATTTTTTTCTTTTTGTCTTTTTATCTGCCCCAAAAACGTTTTCAAATTGAAAAAGTTCTCATATATTTTTTTTTAAATCAAATAAAATAATTTTTTTTATCTGTACCAACTAAATAGTACCTACATAAGGTAAGTAAATAATAAATTAATAGGTGGTACCTAAATTATGGAGAAAATCTATTATAAAATAGAAATGAATTATTTGTTATACCTATCAAATAAACATCATTTTACTCTGCGTATGAAAAACATGGAAAATAATTGGTCGAATTATTTTTTAACGCTATCATTTCACATAGATTTAATTACAGATCATTATTTAATTCAGCGAGAAATCGGATGCCTTTAGATTTCTATTAGTTTCATGTTATATATATAAAATGATTTAGTTCATTTAGGGGGCCTGAATGTTTAAAATAATTAATGGCTTAAATTGAGCTCGATTTATACGGTAATGAGTAGATAAAAAAAATTTCTACTAAGATTTTTTAAATTAAAAACACCATGCAGTGATTAAAACTTATAAAAAAAGGTGCTCCCGCGGCATCAGGACTTAAGAGGTAGATTTCTTTTGTGTGGTTAGATCGAGAAGTTTCTAAATTAAAAAAAAAACAGCTATAGCTTCTAAACGGCTCTACCGAATTAGACAAATAATTAACGGATTTTTAGGTAATTTTATAAGCTTCCTTTTTCTACTTAACAATTAAATCGCTGACACCTATAGTTTTTGAGATATAATCAAAAAACACAAAAAAAGCCAATATTTTGACTTTTTTTTTGCGTTTTTGACAGGTTTCCAGGCAAAATTTTTGTTAACAAACTTCAGATTCGTAATCAGCGACCCAAAAAACATAAAAAAGATTTAAAATTTTCCCTAAATATCTTAAGATGCCTGGTTTTTGGTCACAGAATCCACATATGAGATTGGTGGTTTGAAAGGGAAGTCCATTTCTTGGCTTTTCAAGAAAAATGATTTTTTTTTAAAAATTAGATTTTCTTTCCCAGATTTTCGCAGATTTTTGTACTTTAGTGCTTATTTGAGAAGCACACATAATCGCAATCGGAAAAAGGCCCGGAATACCGGGCGCCATATCATTTAAAGTAAAAACGAGTGGCGTTAATTACCGCGTTAACTGGATTATGTTGATTTTTGTAAATGTTTACTAACGCGGCGAACAATTTTCGCCATTGCACCAACACCAGACTCCGCTTCCCATGAGCATGAACAACAAAGTCAAGCTTAGAGTTTTGTTTTGTTTGTATTTCGGCAGAGATACATTGTACACATACTTCGTAGTCTATGAGAGCTCATGATACTGTCTCATTCCTATAAATTAAAGCAAAACGAATAATACCTACTAATCTTTTCAACTTGGCTTGGGTACTTCAAAAATCAGTATGGATGCAGGAAGAAGAAGAAAATCGATCGTTTATACATCTGGGAATGACAATGAATGGCTCAAGCAATGGTTTTTCGTTGGCTCTACTCAAAAAACGATCTTTGTTGATGTTTTGACGTACCTATTTCTCCTAAAAAGAAAAGATAAAATATGAAGCAACGATTCCGAAGAAATTTCATCACTCATGTAGCATCAGCTCGGCGATCTGAAAGGAAAAGTAAAAAATTAGAAACCAAAAAGACACTTCCTGCTGTAGATTTTAACAAAAAATTCTGATAAGTAAAGTTAAAGTTAAAAGGACAATTTTTTCTCCTAGTATTTCGGATTGAATTATCCGTTGATTAATTCATAATTTAAACAACCACCTGCGTCCAGCTGAGGCTTTCAGGACTTTTTTCTTCCGTAATACATTTCAAACGAGTTCTCGTATTTGTCATTTGGAGCGCCACAATCCATTGCTACAATACTTCCTCATTATAGGCTCCATTTTAAGTTTTATAACAATTTTAATTTTTTTTTTCTCAATTCCAAAAAAACAAAATGAAAACTAAAAATTTGTGACTTACCAAAGTACCTTTTGATTTAAATTTTGACAACCGAAAAGATAAAAATTATTGAAATTTATATTATCTGCTTTATAATATATGAATAATGATAAAACTGCTTGAATTCATTGCTCACTTCAGATAGGAATAAAATAAAAAATTAAAAGAAAAAAAAAAAGGACGAGACCGTATTCATAATAAAATGGATGCCCCGCATTCTAGTAGCGAAAGAGGGGAAGCGTCATCTCTCCCGTAAGGTATCGCCCCTGGTGCTCATTTTATGAAACAATTCTCTCAGTGGAATTTCGTATTTTATTAACGAAGCAAAAGACAGGATTAACCAGGACCCCAATAGGTACCCATCGTTTTAATTTTCCTAAGTGATACCAAACTCTCTTTGTTAATTTTTTTTTGTCGTTTAAATTAATTAAATTCAATGTTTGCTGAAACAAATACGAAAAATCGCAGTTTCATTTCACTAATTTTATTAATTACTAGTAATTATCCAACAAAATTATTGAATTAATTTTTTTTTTACGTAAAGATTTTTAAGTTACTATTATTTTTTCCCATATATTTCCAACTTTTTTGTATATTCATATTAATCAATAATTTTTGTTATTTTCGGTTCGTGGAACAATTTTAAGTGTTGCTGACATTTCATTCAAGGTTTCCATGACAACTCAAAAATAAAATAGACTTCAATGATTTATTTTTTGTTACTAGGCTGGAATCTGCTATAATTTATTTTTGTTTAGGGAATGTAATTGGAGGGGGGATTTTAGAGAAAGTTGGAGTATGATCCATACCAGAAAATTTTAATTTTAAATAGTCCATTTGAAACTGTAATTTATTTTAAGTTTCAATCTTGAAGAATCCTAATAGGGGCAAGAATAAGTAGGTATATAGCAATGTTTAAAAGCTTCTTTTCAATTAACACTTTTAGACAGTAGCTTTTTGAGAGGGTTGGAGTATTTCCTGCTGACATTGCTCCAAAAAAGCATTGTTCTAATACTTTTCAGGAGTGTGTTTGTCAATGCTATTTGACCACTGACTCCGTTTTTCGCCGGCAAATAAAATCAGAGGTTACCTTCGCCAATAACTGCCACTGCAAACATTTTTCTAATAACAAAACTTACCCATGGGCTATAGGTTTTGTATTTATAGGTGAGTATCTTTATATATGTGGTGGCAAGGATTTTGCCAACTTGGTTGAAATGCACGGTGAATGCTAAGAAGGTATTCAGGGGGGAAAAAGATGAAAGTCACTGTTTCGTCGATTTTGAGATATTAGCGCTATCTAGGGGATATGAAGGGGTACTATCTGGTAGAACAACAAGAGGGAAAAAGATAAGAATCGTCCGAAAAGTGCATGAAAAGATTCGGGGTAAGGGGAAAAATAGATGAATGTTGCATTACAATAGGATATTACAAAATGATTAATAGAAATCAAACTTTGTTTTTCATTTTTCTAGTAATCACTTTTTGGTCACTTTCATATTTTTCCCCTTATCCTTCAATTAGAATCTCTCTTTTTATTTATTTATTATTTTATTTATTTATTATTTTTTTATTTATTTATTTTTTTTTTTTTTATGATTTCCAAAGAAAATGAAGCTATTGCGGTCGATGCGATGGAGGCTTTAGGCTTAGAGACCTATATATTCGTGATCAGGGTGTTCTGGGGATCACGAAAATATGGAACTTTCCAATTTTTTTTTTAATTAAGCAATGAAATGTTAAAATTTTTGAATATGTAAAAATAATAGTGGTGTTGTCCTTTCACTCCCTTGAACTTTAATCCTTCGAATATCCAAGCTTCAAAAGCATAAGCTTTCATAGAGGGTCTATGCTCTGATGTTTTTCCCTCCGGGAACGTCGCGGTCGCCTTTTCATCTCCCAAATCCCATTCTGTCATTCTCCAGGGCTTCCAATATCTCCTAAATAATAATTGGCGAAAAAAATCTAAAAAAACTTTTTTTTTTTAATCTTTCTCAAAAAGAACTAACCTCAAGCTGAATTTATATTCAGTTCAAATATGTCTTTTATGTAAACGTCTTTTATATAAGACCTGTCTTTTATATAAGACCTGTCTTTTATATAAGGCCTGTCATTTATATAAGGCCTGTCTTTTATATAAGGCCCGTCTTTTATATAAGGCCTGTCATTTATATAAGGCCTGTCTTTTATATAAGGCCTGTCTTTTATATAAGGCCTGTCTTTTATTAAGGCCTGTCTTTTATATAAGACCTGTCTTTTATATAAGACCTGTCTTTTATATAAGGCCTGTCTTTTATATAAGACCTGTCTTTTATATAAGACCTGTCTTTTATATAAGACCTGTCTTTTATATAAGGCCTGTCTTTTATATAAGGCCTGTCTTTTATATAAGGCCTGTCTTTTATATAAGGCCTGTCTTTTATATAAGGCCTGTCTTTTATATAAGACCTGTCTTTTATATAAGACCCAGGACACTTTCGTACGGGTAGTTCGATATAAATTATGTAATTTTTTATTTATTTTTTTAACCAAAAGAATTTATGTTCATTGTCTGGTTTCTTTTGGTATTATGTGCCCCAGGGTATCCCTAGTTCGACGTGACGTTGAATTAAGGAATTTGTTTGGAGAGAGGGTTGTTTGATTGGTGTTTTTATTGAGGCTTTAGAGGAAAGGGCAATGGCTGCCTTCATCAATCAAGATTGTTTACCTAAACCGACCTGCATCCCAATGAAGGATAAGATTAACTCTGATGTATTAATATCAGGCAGGTTATGTAAAAAAAAAAATCATAATTTATAATCACCATCAATATTGGAAAACTTGCTCCATTTGACAAAGCAAGCCATTATCTTACGCGATTGAGGGAAGGGGGGAGTATGAAAAGTGTCTGTGACCGATAATTGTCCGTTTTCACTTTTCTCCTGTCACATTCATCTCTTTCCTCGCATTATTCTCACTCTGCCGAACCCAGAACGGATGATGTTTGCTTTTTACGCACCTTTCAACGTTATTTCGTTTCATTCTATCCACACACTAAAAATTAATGATTAGAATCGTAAAGACTTTTCCCTCATTAGTTATAAAACAAAAGATGAAAGTGAGCACTAAGTGATTTCGAGAAAAATGAAAAAAGTTTGATTATTTATAATATCCTATTGTAATTGTAACATTCATCTATTTTCGATCCGAATCTATTCATGCACATTTCGGACGATTCTCATCTTTTTCTCCTTTGTTGTTCTACCAGATAGTACTCGTTTATACACCCTTGATAGCGCTTATATCTCAAAATTGACGAAAAAGTGACTTTTATCTTTTTTCCCATTGTTGTTCTACCAGACAGTACTCCTTTATAGCCCCTAGATAGCGCTAATATCTCAAAATAGACGAAAAAGTGACTTTCATCTTTTTTCCCATTGTTGTTCTACCAGATAGTACTCCTTCATAGCCCCTAGATAGCGCTTATATCTCAAAATCGACGAAAAAGTGACTTACATCTGTTTTTCCCATTTTTGTTCTACCAGATATTACTCCTTCATAGCCCCTAGATAGCGATAATATCTGAAAATCGACGAAAAAGTGACTTTCATCTTTTTTTCCCCTGTCCTTTGAAAATTGTATGAAACTTCATGGAGGCACCAAGTTTTTCGAATTTCTCTCTCAATTTTAGAACAGTAATTCCACTATTTTCAGGGGGGAAAAAATTGGCAACGTTGAGAAAAAACTTTTAATTGGTTTTGAACAATTAGGATTTTTGTTGAATCGAATTTATGTTACTGATCCATGAATTCTGAATATGAATATAAAAATAAAAATTTCCAACATTTCACTCTTTTCATCTCGTTATTTTATTGCAAGGGGAGCAAGAATAAGGGGCTAAAAATAGCCCAAAACCAATTTTTTCTAGCTAATTTTTTTTCTTATAATATTAGTCTCTAAATCGCTTATTAGGGTTCGCTAGACCTAAAAGTTTTTTTTTTTTTTTTGATCGAGTTAAAATTTTGTAATTCGAGAAAAAGTGTTCCTCGCCCCAAAAAACATTTGAACGTGAATATGAGAATATTATAGCCTCTGAAAAGAAAAAAGTAAAAATTACTTAAAAAAAAACATTGATTAGACCTTTATATTGGTCTGCTTCTATAGGTACTGTTCAATTTCTGACTGTTGGACCTTCAAATATCAAAGTAATAAATGAGTATTGTGAATTTAGTTGATGTAGGATAAAAAGGAAGAGGGATTTGGTATTATTTTAGTATTCGTTTTAGCGAAGGGGAATCCGGGAAGTTCCTAGGTCTTTCCAGCATCTAAGCTCATCTTACTAATCAATATTTAATGCCTCACCCTTTTGCCTCTGTTTCAGCCCAGCCCCCTCTGTTTCCAACCCACACCATGGCAAAAAGTCGATTAAAAATTCAAGCTCTTTAAAAAAGAAAAAAAATTTTTTTTTTTTTTGCCCGTTAATAAAATTGATTAAATTCTTCTTATTCTTGTGAAATTAATTAGGGAAAAAGAAAAATGACTAGATGTACTGCGAAATAATAAATTCGGGGTTTTAAGTGAGTAAGTAGTGCAATTTAGAGTGGTGATTGGTTTAATGAATTTGATGACACTGTTGAGGGATATTTTTTTCCTCTCGCTAGTAAAGCTCAAGCCAATAGCCGCACTGTAGATCATTTTTTTCGTCCATTTTGGTGGTTTTTAACCTTTTTTAGGGTGAAAAACAAAAATCTTAGGCCGTCTTTGGGATATAAAAACTTTTTTTTTTCTTGTGGGGACCCTTTTTCACTTTTAAGACCTGAAAATTTTTATTTTTCGATTTCATCCAAAATGTGGTTTTTGACCATTTTAAGGGTGAAAAACAAGAATCTGAGGACTTTTTCTGGATAAAAAATATTTTTTTCGACCTCACCAAAGGAGGGACCCTTTTTCACTTTTTGGGCACGAAAAATTTCATTATTTGATTTCATCCAAAATGCAGTTTTTGACCATTTTTTGGGTGAAAAACAAGAATTTGAGGTAGTTTTTGGGATATGGAAACATTTTTTTAACTCAACAAAGGGGGGACCCTTCTTCACTTTTTAGACCTGAAAATTTTCATTTTTCGATTTCATCCAAAATGTAGTTTTTGTCATCTTTAAAGCTGAAAGAATCTGAGGTCTTTTTCGGGATAAAAAAATATTTTTTTTTCACCTCACCAAAGGGGGGACCCTTCTTCACATTTTGGACACGAAAAATTTCATTATTTGATTTCATCCAAAATGTGGTTTTCGACCATTTTTACTGTGAAAAACAAGAATTCGAGGTCGTTTTTGGGATATGGAAACATTTTTTTTCGAACTCACTAAAGGGGGGACCCTTCTTCACTTTTTAGACCTGAAAATTTTCATTTTTCGATTTCATCCAAAATGTCGTTTTTGTCCTCTTTTAATCTGAAAAACAAGAATCTGAGGTCTTTTTCGGGGTAAAAAAATATTTTTTTCGACCGCACCAAAGGGGGGACCCTTCTTCACTTTTTGGACACGAAAAATTTCATTATTTGATTTCATCCAAAATGTAGTTTTTGACCATTTTTACTGTGAAAAACAAGAATTCGAGGTCGTTTTTGGGATATGGAAACATTTTTTTTCGAACTCACTAAAGGGGGGACCCTTCTTCACTTTTTAGACCTGAAAATTTTCATTTTTCGATTTCATCCAAAATGTGGTTTTTGACCATTTTTAGTTTTAAAAACAAGAATCCAAGGTCTTTTTTGGGATTTAAAAACACTTTTTTTGACCTCACCTAAGAGGGGACCCTTTTTCAATTTTTCGACCTGAAAATTTTCATTTTTGTTCTCATCCAAATGTGGTTTTGGGCAATTTTTAGAGGAAAAACGACACTAACATGAAATTTCACTAGTTTTTAATGGTTTCGGTTTTTTTATTGTATATTTTTCTTTACTTCCAATATCAGTTTATTTTATTTTATTTTATTTTTTTTCGGAATTTGTATTATAAATAATTCTTTATCAGACGGAAAAGGGTTAGTGTTGGTAGGGGCATAGGTAGGTAAAGGTATAAAGGGAAAAGACGATGAAGGCACGTTTGTTCTGATTTCAAAGGTTCGCCTTTTAACCGGTTGATTCAAAGTACTTTTTTATGTCTTTGAAAGCCTTTAGTTTCCTTTTTGACGGGATGCGAGTAAATTTTTAACAATTCCCAGTACTTTTTTGCCCCGACGTCCAGGCCACTCCCACCTTTAGAAAGTGTTTGGTAACGTTTGAAAGGACCGAAGTTAGCTGATTATGCCTCTGTCTCCCTTGGACCTTTGTCGCAGTAATTTAGAACACAAAAAAAAGTTCAAAATTGCTAAGTGGTCACGGTTGAGCGAACATGGTAAAATCTTTGTTCTTTTTAGCTCTGTGAAAATGGGGGCTTGAAAGAAAACCAATGGGGAACTTTACTTTTCTATCATTCAACGGTTTTTTAAATATTTTATTTTGGGCATTTAGTATTTTATCCTCGGGGACAAAGTACGGTGGCATTAATTGCAAATCCTTGGTGCATATAGATACAGGGCGGTGCTGTGGAGGGGGGGAGGCTAATATATGGTTATCCACGGCTCCTTTTTCACCCACCCTCATTTCCTACCCTTTGTTTATTCCAGCTTAGGGATTTTTTCTCCCCTCTCAGCCTGCCATTGTGGGACATGCGCGCAATCTTTTTTTTTCCCCCTTTTTTTGCGCTGAAAAACCCCAAAAGAGTTGGGCAATGGAGCAGGTGGCCTTTAATCACACGTCTTAGCCGCTAAGATAAACCTGCCCCTAGCAGATATAACTCGACTATTATAAATTACAGCTCCCTCGACAATACCCGAAGTGCAATTTTTAAACCCGGTTCGGGGGGAAAAAATGAGCCACCTAAGTGATACATAGTAAGGCCTTATAAGCTCGTAAATTCCATTTATCTAAGCCCTTTCATAATGACCCTACCTTATCTCGAGGCATAAATCAACTTCAAAAAAAGCTCCAATTCCCTACTAACATTAAGATGCTCATTTTTTCACCTTTATAATAATAATATATAATATGTAAACTCAGCAAATCCTTATACCTGCTTTTAATCCCCTATGTCCTCAAAACTTCCAAATAACCGAAAATGTAATCTCCGCCAAAATTCGAAATGATCGAAAATGTAATGTCCCCAAACCAAAATAATTTGCAGTCTGTGAAACCGTTTTACGAGTACTGATACGGGAAGAACGACTCGATTGACGAGTACTGATACGGGAAGAACTACCCATTTTACGAGTACTGATACGGGAAGAACTACCCGTTTTACGAGTACTGATACGGGAAGAACTACCCGTTTTACGAGTACTGATACGGGAAGAACTACCCGTTTTACGAGTACTGATACGGGAAGAACTACCCGTTTTACGAGTACTGATACGGGAAGAACTACCCGTTTTACGAGTACTGGTACGGGAAGAACTACCCGTTTTACGAGTACTGATACGGGAAGAACTGGGTACCCGTTTTACGAGCACTGATACGGGAAGAACTACCCTTTTTCGATTACGGATACGGCAAGAACTACCAGTTTTACGAGTAATGATACGGGAAGAACTACCCGTTTTACGAGTACTGATACAGGAAGAACTACCCGTTTTACGAGTACTGATACGGGAAGAACTACCCGTTTTACGAGTACTGATACGGGAAGAACTACCTGTTTTACGAGTACTGATGCGGGAAGAACTACCCGTTTTACGAGTACTGATACGGGAAGAACTACCCGTTTTACGAGTACTGATACGGGAAGAACTACCTGTTTTACGAGTACTGATGTGGGAAGAACTACCTGTTTTACGAGTACTGATGCGGGAAGAACTACCCGTTTTACGAGTACTGATACGGGAAGAACTACCCGTTTTACGAGTACTGATACGGGAAGAACTACCCGTTTTACGAGTACTGATACGGGAAGAACTACCCGTTTTACGAGTACTGATACGGGAAGAACTACCTGTTTTACGAGTACTGATGCGGGAAGAACTACCCGTTTTCGATTACTGATACAGGAAGAACTACCCGTTTTATGAGTACTGATACGGCAAGAACTACCCGTTTGAAGAGTACTGATACGGGAAGAACTACCCGTTTTACGAGTACTGATACTTGAAGAACTACCCGTTTTTCGAGTACTGATACTGGAAGAACTACCCTTTTTCGATTACGGATACGGGAAGATCTACCCGTTTTAAGAGTACGAAAACGAGAAGATCTACCCAAAAACGTGTAGCTGAAACTCTCTATTAATAATATTCTGCTTTGTATTTACTAAAATTTTCATTTTGAATTTTGTTTTTAATTACTAAAAAGAACTCTATAAATAATTGGGGTTAAAATACTTTTCGAATAAGAAGGAAGGTCTCATAGAACGAGCACTAAACACAAACTAAATTGCCGACAACCAAGCCTGTACACAAACAAGTATTTTCATATGTAAATCCATTGTCTCCATCAAAGATATTTGCCTTTCGTGTTGTCCAAACAGGGAGGGATAAAGGGCTCTACTCGGGCTAGGAAGTGCATAATATGTTAATTAATTGGCATTTCATGGGCTTGATTGTATGAAACTTACGTCAACGTTTGGCCTATCCTAAAGCCTTTAATAGGATGCTTAGGTGTACACAAATAGAATTCGCATTTTTTATCACTGCTTTCTGTAAATTTTTTTTAACTTTATCAAAGTTGGATTACATTTCCTCCTCCAAACCTCATTTTTTATTTAAAATAAAAATTAATAAAAAAAAATAAATTACCCAAGAATGTTTTTTTTAATATTAAATTTTACCTTTTAGGTTAAAATGACTTCATCATTTGAAAGTTGGTTTGATTAATAAACCTTTCATCTGTTTACAGGGTGCAAATGGATATAGGAGTTTGCATCTGGCTTGGAATCGAAGCCTATCTTCACTACACAGTAAGCTTTTAATCAATTTTATTTTATCCCATACCGATGTAGAGAGGGATAGGAATTTTAAAAAACTGATTTAATATCATTTTTTATGAAAAGATTTAAAATTTTCCACTTCTACATTTAGTTTTTGCCCTAAAAATTGCGAAAAACCTCATTTCGGATGAAATCAAAAAATGAAAATTTTCAGGTCGAAAAAGTGAAAAAGGGTCCCCCCTTTGGTGAGGTCGAAAAAAATATTTTTTATCCCAAAAAAGACCTCAGATTCGTGTCTTTCAGCTTTAAAGATGACAAAAAGTACATTTTGGATGAAATCGAAAAATGAAAATTTTCAGGTCTAAAAAGTGAAGAAGGGTCCCCCCTTTGGTGAGTTCGAAAAAAATGTTTCCATATCCCAAAAACAACCTCAAATTCTTGTTTTTCACCCAAAAAATGGTCAAAAACTACATTTTGGATGAAATCAAATAATGAAATTTTTCGTGTCCAAAAAGTGAAAAAGGGTCCCCCCTTAGGTGAGGTCGAAAAAAATATTTTTTTATCCCGAAAAAGTCCTCAGATTCTTGTTTTTCACCCTTAAAATGGTCAAAAACCACATTTTGGAAGAAATCGAAAAATGAAAATTTTCAGGTCTAAAAAGTGAAGGGTCCCCCTTTGGTGAGTTCGAAAAAAATGTTTCCTTATCCCAAAAACGACCTCGAATTCTTGTTTTTCACCCTAAAACTAGTCAAAAATTACATTTTGGATGAAATCAAAAAATGAAAATTTTCGGCCCCAAAAAGTGAAAAAGGGTCCCTCCTTTGGTAAGTCGAAAAAAAAAATTGTATATCCCAAAAACGACATTTTGGATGAAATCAAAACTTAAAATATTGAGGTTTCCCCTTTAGTGTAATAGTATTATTTTTGTTAAAACATAGATAAAATGATAGAGAAAGAATATAAGACAGAAAAAAGAGTGACGAAAACCTAATCCAGGATTTACAGTTGGAAAAAAAAGCTTACACAGCCTTAACGCTATCCATCATGAAATAAAAGTTGTTCTGAGCTCTCCTAACGGATATTGCAAGTCTCATAAGACCACCACGACCATTCATCATTTATGAGTTTCCCTTGTTTTCTCTATCTTCCCATCCATTTCACATTTTTTACAACATTTTTCGTCCCTAAGAAGATAGAAAATCTATTTTTAGTGAGCAATTAGGTGAACAACGAATCACGTTTCGTAAAATACCCAGCGAAGTGGTGCAAAAAGAGACGAAATCAACTGTTTTGTGCATTCGACGTCAACAAGAGTTTAATGAAAAGCTTCAAAATTGACAATACGACCTTAATGAGTGTCATCAATTAGCACACAGGTAACTCTTAATTACATTTTCTTTGTTTCAAAGGCGTGAAGTACGCTATGTTGAGCCCTAAAGACGAAAAACTAGAATTTGAGTCAAATCTGGCAAAACTATACAGATATTGTGCTCGAAAACCATGAAGGGCAAGGGGGGAAAAAAGATGAAAGTAACTTTTTGGTCGATTTTGATATATTTTGAGAGCTATGAAGGAATCTGGTAGAACAACAAGATCGAAAAAATATGAAAATCGACCAAAATTTGCATGAAAAGATTCGGGGTAAGGGGGAAAATAGATGAATGTTATAATTACAATAGGATTTTACAAAAGGATTAATAATCAAACTTTGTTTTTCATTTTTCTCGAAATCACTTTTTGCTCACTTTCATTTTTTTCCCTTCATATGCCTTTAGTAGTATTTTTAGCGGATTTCCGTTTTCTTTTTTTTAATTAATTTGATATTTTTTACATTCCCCCTTCGGAATTCTTTTAGAAATAATCAATTTAAAAATCATATAAAACCGATACCGAGGAAATGCCAATAAAGTGACGATTTCCCGTAGCCACGTAGTGATTCCCTAATGGCCGGAAACCATGTTATAATATGATTTGTCAACTCACGACCGGCTCATCGGTTGGACCTCAAATTATGTCACTGAAAAAAATGTGATATCGAGATTTAAGGATCAAATTATCATGATGATTATTTATTAGATGACGCATCACACAGGAACTGAAAGAAGCCAAACACAAGAATGCCACCTTATAATGGGAATGATATAACTGAAGGGAGACTGGGAAAAAGATGAAAGTGAGCAAAAAGTGATTTCGAAAATGAAAAACAAAGTTTGATTTCTGTTAATCATTTTGTAATAACCTATTGTAATTGTAACATTCATCTTTTTTCCCCCTTGCCCCGAATCTTTTCATGCACATTTCGGACGATTTTCATCTTTTTTCTCTCTTGTTGTTCCACCAAATGATAGTACTCCTTCATAGCCCCTGGATCAGTGGTTAACAAACTTGCTGGCGTAAGCTGTTCCCAGGGGAGGGAGGCGTTGGCAGGCTTAAGATTTTTTTTTTTCAAATATTCCCCAAATTTTCTTTCTGAACATATTTTAAAGCTATTTTTCATCAAAAAACCTTAAAATCGGCATTTTAAGAGTCTATTTTTCTTCAAAAACCTGAAAATCATCATTTGTAAAGATTAATTTACTTCCAAAAACCTCAAAATCAAAGTTTTATGAGACAATTATCGTCAAAAACCTCAAAATCAACATTTGTAAAGCCCAATTTTTGTCCAAAAACCTCAAAATCAAAGTTTTAAGAGCTTTTGTCAAAAATCTCAATATCAAGGATTTAAGAACCAATTTTTCGTCAAAAAAAACCTCAGAATCAGCGTTTCAAGTGCAATTTATTTTCTCAAAAACCTCAAAATCTACATTTTTAAAACCCCAATTTTCTTCAATAACCTCAAAATTAACATTCAAAACTTTTTTTTTGCACAGGTTTTCATTTGTTTAAAAGAGGGGCGCACTTTGAAAAAGTTTAGGAACCTCTGCCCTAGATAGAGCTAATATCTCAAAATCGACGAAAAAGTGACTTTCATCCCCCCCCCTCTTGTTGTTCTACCAGATAGTACTCCTTCATAGCCCCTTGATAGCACTAATATCTCAAAATCGACGAAAAAAGTGAATTTCATCTTTTTTCCCCCTGGTCGATGCATGTTATTTTGGATGTAGCCTTCGAGTTATGTTGTTAAAGCCACAAAATGAAAAATTTTGATAATCAAAAACAAATGGAAACATTCTTCTCTCCACTTGAAATTTGAAAAACGAAAAGAAAAAAGCTAACATTTGCTCTGTCTCTACCGCAATAATTAAATTAAAGTGATAATAAATATGACTTTTGTACGAAGAGAAAGAGTCAAGGGTAAAAAATTTTAAATAAATATATTTATATTTTTTTTTATTATTAATAAAGAGACAGAAGGCTTTGTCTGTGAAATGTTCAGAAAGGGTAAAGAGTGTGGGGGGGGGGAGGGAAAAGAGAAGTTACGGCGTAATTACATTTGGAGTTCGTACTGAATTATGTATTCACAGCATGGTTTACGCTCGACGAAGACTGGCTTTTTTTGATGCTCTTTTCCTCTCTTGAAATCTACTTCCAAAACTCGTAAAAAATTCAGATCCTCAATCCGTAGGTTTGTGACTCAAGCTGAGAGGTCTAAAATATTGTTGCAAAACTCCAGGTTTAAAACACTCAAAAAATTGAAGGGCCAGAGGGAAAAAGATGAAAGTGAGCAAAAATTGATTTCGAGAAAAATGAAAAATGTTTGATTTCTATTAATCCTTTCGTAATATCCTATTGTAATTGTAACGTTCATCTATTTTTCCCCTTACACCGAATCTTTAATTGCAATTTAGGACGATTTTTATCTTTTTTCTCCCTTGTTGTTCTACCAGATACTCCTTCATAGCCCTAGGTAGCTCTAAAATCTCGGAATTGACGAAAAAGTGACTTTCATCTTTTTTCCACTTGTTTTTCTACCAGATGATAGTACTCCTTCATAGCCTCGAGATAACGATATTATCTTAAAATTGACACAAAAAAAGTGACTTTCATCTTTTTTTCCCCCGACCCCTTTTACTAAAATAAAACCGTGAGCTGGTATTAATATTTTGATAATTTACCTTTTTCAATAGCTTTAATGGCTTTGGCTTTTAAAAAAATTCCCACATTTTATTGATCGAGTCAATTGGTTTATTATAACTGAGACGACATTAAGGAAGCTGGGAGTTAAAATATTATTTTTGGAATTTTATGACCTAGGGTCCTTCAAGCACCGACCTCAAGTGCTTATTTCTTTTGGAAATTTGAAGATGTATAATTTTTTTTTTTAAATGCGTATATAGACACAAGATTTTCTTAATTGTTAACGTCTTCTCAATTTTTACATTAGTAAGATTGAAACAATTTAATTTATTAAAGTTCGTTGCCTTTAATAGGTAAAATTTATAAAATCAATTTAAAAATTAAACCTTTGAAACGAGAGAGATATTCGCGATTCAATTTTATATTACGAGCACAATTGGTTTTTAGAACAGCGCAAATGAAAATCCGAAGAATCCTACTTCATTGATGTCAATTATTTTATTAAAGGTACCATTTGAATATGTTTCAAATATAAAACATCGAAAATCCAAATTGAACTATTGCATTTCAAAATCAGAGTGACAATTTCGAGCGAAATTAATAAATGAAACAGTTTTCAGATTTTTCCTATATAGGGTGCTTCAAAAACCAGCCAAACAGCCAAACCGCCAAAACCAGCCAAACTAGCAAAAGCACCCAAACCAGCCAAACTGGCCAGAGACAGCTGACATTGCCTGAATCAGCCAAACCTGGACAAAGCAGCCAAATCGGTCAGATACGACCTAAATCGCCGAAACCAGCCAAACTAGCCAAACCACTCAAACCAGCCAAACTGGCCAGATACAGCTGAAATTGCCTGAATCAGCCAAACCTGGACAAAGCAGCCAAATCGGTCAGATACGACCTAAATCGCCGAAACCAGCCAAACTAGCCAAACCACTCAAACCAGCCAAACTGGCCAGAGACAGCTGAAATTGCCTGAATCAGCCAAACCTGGACAAAGCAGACAAATCGGTCAGATACGACCTAAATCGCCGAAACCAGCCAAACTAGCCAAACCACTCAAATCAGCCAAACTGGCCAGAGACCGCCGGAATTTCCTGAATCAGCCAAACCGCAAAAACCAGCCAAATGAGCCGAACCTGGCCAAATGAGCCAAACCGGCCAAATCGGTCAGATACGACCTAAATAGTTAGAACCAGCCAAACTAGCCAAACCACTCAAACCAGCCAAATCAGCCAAACTGGCCAGAGACAACTGAAATTTCCTGTATCAGCCAAACCTGGACAAAGCAGCCAAATCGGTCAGATAAGACCTAAATCGCCGAAACCAGCCAAACTAGCCAAACCACTTAAACCAGCCAAACCAGCCAAACTGGCCAGATACAACTGAAATTTCCTGTATCAGCCAAACCTGGACAAAGCAGCCAAATCGGTCAGATACGACCTAAATCGTTAGAACCAGCCAAACTAGCCAAACCACTCAAACCAGCCAAATCAGCCAAACCGCAAAAACCAGCCAAATGAGCCAAACCTGGCCAAATGAGCCAAACCGGCCAAATCGGTCAGATACGACCTAAATCGTTAGAACCAGCCAAACTAGCCAAACCACTCAAACCAGCCAAATCAGCCAAACTGGCCAGAGACCGCGGGAATTTCCTGAATCAGCCAAACCGAAAAAACCAGCCAATCAGCCAAACCTGGCCAAATGAGCCAAACCGGCCAAATCGGTCAGATACGACCTAAATCGTTAGAACCAGCCAAACTAGCCAAACCTCTCAAACCAGCCAAATCAGCCAAACTGGCCAGAGACCGCCGAAATTTCCTGAATCACCCAAACCGTAAAAACCAGCCAAATGAGCCAAACCGGCCAAAAACCGTCTTAATGGTAGTTTAATTACTGTGTTGTCTCCCATAAGAGTATTATATATTATACTTGAAAGAAAGCAAACTACAAAAGAACTTAATGAAATTTCTTTTGATAATGCGACATTCAATTTTTCAGTAATTTCCCCCATTATTTAGGAAAAATGAGATAAAATATGATCACTACAAACCTCAAGTTTAACCCGCCGCTTCCAAATTTAGTTAGACATGACATTGAATGAGTCATGAATGACGTTTGACTTATGTTCAGTTGGTAGCTTTTGCCGAAAAATTGAATATTCAATTAATATCGTAGTTTGGTATCTAAAATAAAAGTTTAAAGCAATTAATTTTTAATTAAGAACAAAAAACCTTAATAATAAAGTAAATAACTATAATTGGCGCAATATTGTAAATTAATGTTATATCAATAAAATTCATTGAGGTTTATTTAGAAGGAATAAAGAAAAAGAAATGTGAACGAATAAAAGTTAAACCTGGAAGGCGGGAGACGGAAATTTTAGCCGTGTAGCCGACCATCTCGCCCCCGCCAACAAACCCAACTTTCTACGGCCCATCCAAGCAGCCGTTCCCGTTTAGGAATTTTTATTTTTGGTTATCTTCAAACCTGATTAATGATTATGAGGGCAACTTTTTACCGGATTGATTGAAATATAAAAACCTCACAAAACTGAGCTTTTATTCTCTCTTTTATGAGTTTAACAATAATAAACGTCCAATAGGAGTATTATAGGAGTAGTTACATAAGTAGGTAATTTAAAAATGACATAAAAAAAATCATATAAAACCTAAAGGCCCTATTCTATAAGAAAGAAAACTGATGTTTTATAATATGTATTAATTTATTTTAATTTTTTGGATATTCTAACTTCTTGGGCTTTGTGTACTCTCTGTCTGTGGCTCTGTGTATGAGAAAGAAAAAATTTTTATACTGATTTGACAGACCGCAGCATCTTTAAAATTTTCGAGCACCATAAAAATATTTTAAGATTTTTTTTCCTCCGCAGCATAAAAATATTTTTGTTCCACTCAAAAACAATCCTTAAACAGAGAAAATCGATTTTTTAAATTTCGCACCGCATCGGACGCATGTCCCCTCCATGCGTTCATGATTAAAGGGGGAAAAAAAGCGGGCATCAAATTCTCAGATGCAAATACTTTACACAATATTTTGAAAAAGGGATGAAAGTTAAAAAAACATTTGCTTTACGTACATGAAATTAACGGTAAAACATTTCATATGGAATGTATAAATCGTAATTTTGTAAGTAGGTAAAATATTTATCAATGTTTGTTTCTTTTATCGTACTTTTAAAACAGCTAAAGAACACGTTACATCATTTATAATCCCTATACGTTTAATCTCCGGGATTTGAGCCGGGCCAGATTTAGTAGACAGTCTGAGCCACATGTATAGTTGAATGGTCGACTGACAGGAATTATCAGAATTACTTTCCGCTGAAAAGGGACGATTTTGTAATTTCTTGTTTAATAAGAAAAAAATTACAAAAAAAAAAAAAAAAATTAAAAGTGTTGACTATTTTAGTGAATTTGTCGGAAACAGGTTATCACTAATAGGGGAAAATAAGACTAAAAAAACTGCGTGGGAGAACATTAACATACCTACTTTCCCATGAAGGGTCGCAAAACTTGGCTTTTAAGATTTTTTTCCCTTTCCTTAGTACTCAATAGAGGGGACTTTTTTTATAGATAAATAAATAGAAGATGGACTTGAATTTTTTTTAACTCTAGGATCTATTGTGAATCCAGAAAAAAATTGAAAAGGTTTTTTTTTGTATTGGAAGGGTCTTGATCGAAAAAAAAAAATCGGTTTTTGGCTCTTATAATCGTGAGAAAAACGAGTTATAACAATGATAGACATGGGGTTGCCAACTTACGGGGATATTCCTCAAATTGTAGATACCTAAACTAATACAATAAATAATTTAATACTATAATATTATTTAACCATTCCCGCTCAGGTTTCAAGTGGTCCCATATTTTTATTATTATTAAAAGAAAAAATTTTTTTCAGGCATACGCCGCTGTTGATAACTTCAATCCCCTCTCCTGAAAAGTTCTAGTTTTCTTATTTCGGGAATTCGTCTCTCCTAAATGGCTGAATGAAATCGAATGAAATTTTTTACACGTTTATAATAATGTATTACGAAAGCCCTAGAAAAAAAAAATCACAAAGGCTCAAAAAATTGCGTTTTTTTCCCCCAACCCATATAAAAAAGAAAAACGAGGAATTTCATGACAAGTTATAAAACGATCTTATTGCATTATTGTGTTGAAAATGGCGAGGGAGAAGAGGAGACATGATTAAATTATACGCCTTTTGTATCGAGTGGTAAATGTTTCTCGTCTGTTTCTGTTTACGTTTTCAATTCGGTCGACCTCTATGTCTCATAACGCGGGGGAATGAGAGCGTGTTTGTGCAAAAGAGAGGAAAACGCCCCGGGAAAAAGAGAAAGAGATGGAAAAACGAAGAATTTAGTGTATCGTGAAAAGAAGATATTTTTCACTCGGATGGAAAACTTGCTTATATACACTGTGTTTAGTGGTACGGCTAATTTTTCCTTTGAACCGTCCTGATGGCTTAGAAAGGGTTTAATCTTCCAAAGGATAAAAAAAAAAAATTATTCTCCCTCGACGCGAGTTTCACGACCTGAAAATATCCTTCGTAAAATAAAAAAATTTATCACACTTTTTATTCCCACAACGTTAAATACTATTAAAATCAGAAAGAATCAATGTGATATTAATAAAGGTATTACAGTCCCAATTTAAACGAAATGGTTTTACACATTTTCCCTCTAATTAGTACAAAACGGTTGATTTAACAGCCATTATTAAAGAATTCATGTTTTAAAGCGCTTATAATTAGGAAACAAGCAAACAAAATAATAAGGCTAATTTGAACGGATTTTAAAAGGAAAGGAAGCTATTGAGGTTGTCGCGACGGATCAGGGTGCTTTGGGATCGCAAAATTAGTTTACTTATAGGAAAAAGAGAAAAAAGACAGGGGTGGCCTTATTTTTGTAATTTGAGCATGATTTGAGATATTTAAGGATTAATTTTAAAAGTAAAAGGTTTTATAAGGTTCTCCAAGTAGCAGCCTTGAGTTCTTCTTTCTTTATAAAGCAACATTGCGAAGCACTGTTTACCCAAAGAAACTCTTTTACAGTAAGAAGGGTGGCTTGAAAGAGCTGTGACAGGATCTTGAGTAACAATTGAGATCTGAAAGGGCCATTGAATAAAATTTGTGGTCGCATAATCAAACCGGATAGTTCCTCATTGCGAAATAATCACACATCAACACTTTGGTAAATTGTGCGTATAATAACGAGCACGAAACCAGCGTTTACAGTTAAGTAACATCGAATGAATAATGAGAGATCCAGTTTAGATCTATGGGACTGTACTTTCTTTGGAAAAGCTCTTAAGATGGAAAAGAAAATATCCTGAACTATAACGAATAATATAATGGTGGCCTCTACATTCATCCATAGGTAAGACATACATCTATCCTTATGTGGCCTCTACATCCATCCTTAGTTGGCCTCTACATCCATCCTTAGGTAAGGAATACATCCATCTTTAGGTAAGGAATACATCCATCCTTAGGTGAGGCCTACATCCATCCTTAGGTAAGGAACACATCCATCCTTAGGTAAGGAATACATCCATCCTTAGGTCACCTCTACATCCATCCTTAGGTAAGGCCTGCATCCATCCTTAGGTAAGGGATACATCCATCCTTAGGTAAGGGATACGTCCATCCTTAGATCACCTCTACATCCATCCTTAGGTAAGGCCTGCATCCATCCTTAGGTAAGGAATACAGCCATCCTTAGGTGAGGCCTACATCCATCCTTAGGTAAGGAATACATCCATCCTTAGGTAAGGAATACATCCATCCTTAGGTAAGGAATACATCCATCCTTAGGTGAGGACTACATCCATCCTTAGGTAAGGCCTACATCACACGAAAAATAGGAGTTCCAGGGTTCTTCTTCTTCAGGACTTCAAGATTTTTGTATGCATTGCATTTCCCGATAAATTTTTAGGAATAAAAAGCTTCCATGTGGTAAAAGGTGGTGGTAGTTGACAATATTGTGGAATTCATGGGGAATTAGACAGACTGAAAATGATGTAGAACAAATGGAATGTGCTTGAGTTGACGTTTTTGTCTTTTATAGTTTTCGTTTATTATATTTGAGGGTGGGATATGCACTTTTGTGTGCATCATGAAGTTTTGTTTGGGTTCGCGTTATATGGGGCCAATGACATTGTCCCCCCGACCTTGCACCTATTGATCTTGACACGTGAGGGGGATGGTATGGGGGGGTCATTTCATCGCAATAAACAGTGCAACGATCGGCCGATTGAGCAATTTCCATAAGATTTGTTCTGCATAAACTTAGGGGGATGGCGAGGGGTGGTTGGCGCGGTCGAGAGGTGTGGGGAGTTGAGATGAAGAGGGGCGGCGGAGGTGAGGGTGGCATCATGGAAGCCTAGGGCGGAGCCGCTTTCGGTTTTTTGTTGTAAATTTTATGCCACTAAGGGACCAATGGAGGGATTTTACACTTGGCGAAACCCTAGGGGTTCATTTACAAAAGGGTGAAAAAAAAAGGTCCGAGGGACGGGGGTGGGAGGCTTTGAGGGCGTGGCTCAGGCGACCCAGCGAATCACAAGGTCTGCAGGAAAAAGGTCGGGGGTTGCTTTGTCAGGTGAAACCCACCCCCGCACTAAACCCTAATTGCAAACCTCCCGGCCCTGGTCATTACTCACATCTGACTTATACACCCGCTTTTCCTTCCTCTCAAAAACATTTTATTTTTTCTCCTGTTACCAACAAAAAGTACATAAAAATACTAATTATTCCACCTCGGCCCACCCTTGTTGCAATTGTGTCCTGCAAGAACACAAGAATTGCCCTTTTTTACCTCTTTTCCTTCCCTTTTTTTATCATTTTATTTACCTTCCTAATTTCAGAGAGAAAACCTGCCTTGATTGTTTGCCCAGTTCAAAACGCTCTCAACATAATTTATTCCCTCAAATTACCATTCCAATTCGAATCCTCTAAATAATTTGAAATAAGAGCTGTTACGTCTACTATTAAATATTCAAAATATGAACCTAATTAAACATTCACCTATTGCAATATTGAATAAAAAATATCCTCTTGGCTTTATTCAATTGAAATTCCAAATCGATCGTTTGACTGTATAGAAAGCCCTACCTAACAATTCGTGACTCACACTATAGCTGATTTCCAAAAGAAAGAAGCTCTAGAGGTCGGTGCTTGTAGGCCCTGGGGACATGAAACTTAAAATTCACTTTTAGCTCTGATTGTGTAAACTTCTATATATAAACACGAATTGGAAAGTCCTAGATTTTCGCGATCCTCAGAACCCCCTGATCACGAATATATAGGTCTTTAAGCCCGGAGCCTCCTTCGCACCGACCGCAATAGCTTCATTTCCTTTGGAAGTCTCTGTTGATGAAAATAAAGCAAAATTGCTATAACTAGGCGAATGTCATAATTACACTATACTACCCAAAATGTCGGCAAATATGCGGTGGAAAAAAAATATATACGCAGGTGGCTGCTATTATGTTAATGTTTTAATTACTATAGTCTTTTGATGCTTTATAGGTTAAATGAATAAAATATTGTAATTTTAAATTTGTAAAAATAAACGATATAACTGTAAGTTCATTATAAATGAAAAGCTAGTTTTAATATTTGAGGAGTGAATTTTCTAGTCGTTCGGGAACGTCAGAGATATTTTCAGCTTTAACGCCTATTAAGCTGTTAGTTGCCAGATCAATGAACCGGTTAACGAATTAACCCATTAAATAAAGCATTGCGAATGGTCGAGGGAGGGGGGGGGGTGCGATTGTATTCGGCGAAACGCTTTTTAAAAGCTTTAATCATCCAGTAATGAGCGTCTCTTCAAAGACATTAAACGGACGATTTTCAAGAAATTTTCGAATTCATTGATTAATTTATATGATCGTTAATGTCCCAGTTGGACACCGTACACGAGGGACTGGGTTCAGAAAAAATATTTAGTTTTTGAAGGCTCTAGCTAGTCTATGAAGACGTACTTGGTCTTCGAAGGCTCTAGCTAGTCTATGAAGACGTACTTGGTCTTCGAAGGCTCTAGCTAGTCTATGAAGACGTACTTGGTCTTCGAAGGCTCTAGCTAGTCTATGAAGACGTACTTGGTCTTCGAAGGCTCTAGCTAGTCTATGAAGACGTACTTGGTCTTCGAAGGCTCTAGCTAGTCTATGAAGACGTACTTGGTCTTCGAAGGCTCTAGCTAGTCTATGAAGACGTACTTGGTCTTCGAAGGCTCTAGCTAGTCTATGAAGACGTACTTGGTCTTCGAAGGCTCTAGCTAGTCTATGAAGACGTACTTGGTCTTCGAAGGCTCTAGCTAGTCTATGAAGACGTACTTGGTCTTCGAAGGCTCTAGCTAGTCTATGAAGACGTACTTGGTCTTCGAAGGCTCTAGCTAGTCTATGAAGACGTACTTGGTCTTCGAAGGCTCTAGCCAGTCTATGAAGACGTACTTGGTCTTCGAAGGCTCTAGCTAGTCTATGAGACGTACTTGGTCTTCGAAGGCTCTAGCCAGTCTATGAAGACGTACTTGGTCTTCGAAGGCTCTAGCCAGTCTATGAAGACGTACTTGGTATTCGAAGGCTCTAGCTAGTCTATGAAGACGTGCTTGGTCTTCGAAGGCTCTAGCCAGTCTATGAAGACGTACTTGGTATTCGAAGGCTCTAGCTAGTCTATGAAGACGTGCTTGGTCTTCGAAGGCTCTAGCTAGTCTATGAAGACGTACTTGATCTTCGAAGGCTCTAGCCAGTCTATGAAGACGTACTTGGTCTTCGAAGGCTCTAGCTAGTCTATGAAGATGTACTTGGTCTTCGAAGGCTCTAGCTAGTCTATGAAGACGTGCTTGGTCTTCGAAGGCTCTAGCCAGTCTATGAAGACGTACTTGGTATTCGAAGGCTCTAGCTAGTCTATGAAGACGTGCTTGGTCTTCGAAGGCTCTAGCTAGTCTATGAAGACGTACTTGATCTTCGAAGGCTCTAGCTAGTCTATGAAGAAGTACTTGGTCTTCGAAGGCTCTAGCTAGTCTATGAAGACGTACTTGGTCTTCGAAGGCTCTAGCTAGTCCATGAAGACGTACTTGGTCTTCGAAGGCTCTAGCTAGTCCATGAAGACGTACTTGGTCTTCGAAGGCTCTAGCTAGTCCATGAAGACGTACTTGGTCTTCGAAGGCTCTAGCCAGTCTATGAAGACGTACTTGGTCTTCGAAGGCTCTAGCCAGTCTATGAAGACGTACTTGGTCTTCGAAGGCTCTAGCTAGTCTATGAGGACGTACTTGGTCTTCGAAGGCTCTAGCCAGTCTATGAAGACGTACTTGGTCTTCGAAGGCTCTAGCCAGTCTATGAAGACGTACTTGGTATTCGAAGGCTCTAGCTAGTCTATGAAGACGTGCTTGGTCTTCGAAGGCTCTAGCCAGTCTATGAAGACGTACTTGGTATTCGAAGGCTCTAGCTAGTCTATGAAGACGTGCTTGGTCTTCGAAGGCTCTAGCTAGTCTATGAAGACGTACTTGATCTTCGAAGGCTCTAGCCAGTCTATGAAGACGTACTTGGTCTTCGAAGGCTCTAGCTAGTCTATGAAGATGTACTTGGTCTTCGAAGGCTCTAGCTAGTCTATGAAGACGTGCTTGGTCTTCGAAGGCTCTAGCCAGTCTATGAAGACGTACTTGGTATTCGAAGGCTCTAGCTAGTCTATGAAGACGTGCTTGGTCTTCGAAGGCTCTAGCTAGTCTATGAAGACGTACTTGATCTTCGAAGGCTCTAGCCAGTCTATGAAGACGTACTTGATCTTCGAAGGCTCTAGCTAGTCTATGAAGACGTACTTGGTCTTCGAAGGCTCTAGCTAGTCTATGAAGACGTACTTGGTCTTCGAAGGCTCTAGCTAGTCTTTAGAGCCCCGAATTTCCGAGAAAGTTTGAGTTTTGGAGTTCCTCCTGCATATTGAGTCTAATTATCAAAACATCATCATCTTTCCCTGGAGAACCCTGTAAGTAAGGTTCGAGTTTCAATCTAATTATTCGTTATCGAGGTGACCGCACCTCAGGATTACAATGGAATAAATTGGGAAAATAAATCAGGAAAAGTTAAATAAGATTCAAAAATTGGCTCCCGGACGGGAATCGAACCCGCGTCTTCGAATTGGTACTCCAACGTGCTATCCATTACACCACCGAGAACTGATAATGAATGGATAACATTTCGGGAAGACAATCGACAGCTTTCGTTTTCTCAACCGTTTGGCGCCAATTTTCAAATCACTTCAACTTTTCATTCATTATTTGCTAAATTCAAATATTCCCGCCTGAAAGTCCTTCAACTAGAGGTATTCCATTCAAGAGTACTGAAGGTTCGAGTTTAATATGATACTTTTCTGCAGTTCATTAGTCAGAAAAACCGCTGGACCACTCTATGGCACGCCCTGTATTTAAAATTTTTATTTAAATTCTACATAGTTTCTAAAAAGTTCTTCTAGTAGTAGCTTATATTTATGACGAAATATTGCATTTTGATGATTTTAAGCCATTTTTTATTTTCCATGAAGTTGCCTCCCTCTAGTATTTCTTAGGCGTCGTCAAAGTGGAGTTAATTTTTTCTCTCTCGCGTAAATTGCTCTAAAGTTAAAAAAGTTAAAATTTCGTTAAATTTCAATTTGTATTGGAAGGAAAAACGTTGTTTAATAATTTTGTTAACGCAATTTACATTGGAGCAATTAAATTGGTTTTTTTTTTTCTTTGAGTTTTTTGTTTCATGTATGTAATTTAAAGCATATAAGTTCCACACGTTGGGATCATTAATGAGTTTTCCTTTGCCCTTTTTCTCCTGCTCCCACTTCCTGGGTTCTCTTTCATATACCCTATCTCTTCACCCTCTTTACGCCCCTGCTATTCAGGGCCCTTTATGAGAATCTTTAGTCACCTTTTTTTTTCTCTCCTCTACTCTCTCTTTCCTCACGATCCTCGCGCGCGTGTGTGAGTGCTCTACGTACGCAATCGCAATGCAATTTGCTTCCAAGAGTAGGAATATTGATTCAAAGACCCGGTCCCCCAAGGGAACTTGTAAAGGGAGGAAAAGAGAGAGGGAAAAAATGAAAGAGACATGCCGAGAGGAGTATGTAATTGAAAAAAGGTGTTAGGGGAATATATGTATGAGTCATACAATAAATTCGAAGATATCGACTTCAATTGCATCTCCAAAAAATACTTATATAAACCACTTATCAACAAAATATATTATTAATGCTAATTCATCCCAAATAGGCTATGATTTCTCTATTTTAACGATGACAAATTTGAACATAACTAATGACAAAAATGTCGAAAAAAACTATGAAGAATTTTCGTTGATGTGGAGATATGCAAAAAGGGGATACGAAACCGAAAATAAAACAGCGAAAGCAATCAACGAGATCACAAATGCCACTCCGAGAGTTGCATTTTTATTTTCCCTTTCATTGGATGGAATTTCGTTTCCTTTTTCCTTATTCTTTTTCTCGTATGGGCCTGAATTCGTTGAAAATATTATATCCTTACGAAATATAAATATATTGTTACAAAAAACACACAATGAACACGCACACAAACTCAAAAACACTCAAGACACCGGCAGCCGGAAAAAGTTATGATATCAACTTCCCGTTTTGGAGGTCTGGGCAGTTTGGATGATTTGGGTGGTTTTTACAGTTTGAGCGGTTTAGGCAGTCTGAGAATGTGTGGTTTTTACAATTTGGGCGATTTGGGTGGTTTTTACAGTTTGGGTGGCTTAGGCAGTCTGAGAAAGCGTGGATTTTACAATTTAGGTCATTTAGGTGGTTTTTACAGTTTGGGCGGTTTATTAGTTTAAGAAAACGTGGTTTTTAGAATTTGGGCGATTTGGGTGGTTTTTACAGTTTAGGTGGTTTAAGCAGTCTGATAAAGTGTGGTTTTTACAATATGGACAATTTGGGTGGTTTTTACAGTTTGGGCGGTTTATCAGTTTAAGAAAGCGTGTTTTTTACAATTTGGGCATTTTGGGTGATTTAGGCAGTTTGGGCGGTTTATCAGTTTAAGAAAACATTGTTTTTACAATTTGGACGATTTGGGTGTTTTTTACAGTTTGGGTGGTTTAGGCAGTCTGAGAAAGAGTGGTTTTTACAATTTGGGCGATTTGGGTGGTTTTTACAGGTTGGGTGGTTTAGGCAGTCTGAGAAAGTGTGGTTTTTACAATATGGGCGATTTGGGTGGTTTTTACAGTTTGGGCGGTTTATCAGTTTAAGAAAGCGTGGTTTTTACAATTTGGGCGATTTGGGTGGTTTTTACAGTTTGGGTGGTTTAGGCAGTCTGAGAAAGCGTGGTTTTTACAATTTGGGCGATTTGGTTGATTTAGGCAGTTTGAGAAATTTGGGTAGTTTTACAGTTTGGGCGGTTTTAGGCAGTTTGAAAAAGAGTGGTTTTTACAATTTGGGCGATTTGGGTGATGTAGGCAATTGCAAAATAAAGCACTGGATGAATAAATCCTTTTCAAATTAAGACATTCCAAATATGCGTAATTCCATAAATGGACATACATAATTTGATGCCTTATATCAGAATTTTGAAAGCGAATTGAACGCTTAGCGTTCTTGTTCGAAGTGTAAAATCGGAATTGAGAGAAAAAGAGAACGAGAGAGATAGAAAAGGGTGGAAAAGCTAAATTCTAGTTAGTCTCCTCTTTCCAATAGTTCCCTCCCTTCATGCGGCCCTGTATGTAATTGAGTGAAACTTTCCAACCATCAATTAATTGATACGGGGCGTCGGAAGTGTAATTACATCTCTAAAAGCTTTAATTGTGGCTATTACGAGGTTATGTTTATAATGTCAACGAGCTCATTCGGTTTTACTATCGAAATAATGAATAAAACTCTAGGAAAGAATAGGCTCAACGCATTTTTATTGCTTTCGAATCAACTAAATAAAATTAGAAATTCGCCACAAAGTTCCTATAGCCCTATATGGTGGACATCGGAACGGTATCACGCGAGAATGTACTTTGACCAAGAAACATTATTAGATAGATCCAAATAACTGAAATATAGTCAAACCTTAAGTCTTGAGGAGCTTGCTTGCATCTCGTTTTCACACTGATATCAAAATCAACTCGTTAGGTGGGGGCTCAAAAGTGTGGGAGCTCAGTCGATGACAGGTTTGTTCTCATAAACTTAAACGAGAGAGCAAAAAAAAGAGGGAAAAAAACTGAAACGTTCCTTTTAAAAAGGGCAGACAGGATTATTTGGCGGAAAAAAAAATTTCCTGTTTGACAACAATCTTGCACCCTTCCTTCTTCCCCCTTCTTGAGAACGACAATTACTCTTCGGGTATCTTTTACTTCCGTGAGTTGTCTCATCTCCCCTTTTTCCATTACCTAAAAAAGTGAGAAACCGGTTTTTTCTTTTGCTTCAAGTGGATAATAGTCGATATTCCTCCCACGCCTGGATTTAAACTTCCCTTTTATTAAAGTGACTGTTGTGCTTTAAGGTTCGCTTTTTTTGGCTCTTTTTATGCATGGGAAGAAGTTCTACTCACAAGCTGCTTTCCCACAAAACCTTGATTTTTATATCCCTTCATTTTTCCCCCCGATGAGATTAGATAAATAATTTAACTTTTTTGAATTCGTACAAGTCTGGTCGTTTCAAGGCGAAAAAAACAACTCGTCCTAATGTCAACGTGACGTCCTAAAATGGCGGGAAAGAGAAGAATTGATAAAAATTCGCCCTAAACACAATTGAACAATCCTACAGCTCATAATATATAACAAATATAAGCGAGCAAAGTCCTTGACCACTATGAAGGGCCAGGGGGGGAAAAAAGATGAAAGTCACTTTTTCGTCGATTTTGAGATATTAATGCTATCTGTGGGCTATGAAGGAGTACTATCTGGTAGAACAACAAGGGGAAAAAAAGATGAGAATCTTCCAAAAGTGTGCATGAAAAGATTCGTGGTAAGGGGAAAAAATTATTAATGTTCCATTACAATAGGATATTACCAAAGGATTAATAAGTAATCGAACTTTGTTTTTCATTTTCGAAATGCTTTTTAAATTAATTTATTATTAATAATAATTATTTATTAATTATTAGTATTACTATTATTATTTATTAATTATTAATTTAATACATTTTTATAGATTCTATTAATAATTATAGATATACAGTATAATTATAGATAATATTATTAATTATTATTATTTATTAAGTATTACTTATTACTACTATTAATATTTTACTTTCCCCTTCTACTATTACTGTATGTACTACTACTACTACTATATTACTACTATTTCTATTTTTATTTTATTACTAATATTAATTATTTATAAATGATTATAATATTTATTATTATTAATTATTTAATATCAAAATTAATTAATTTGCAATGCATTTTCTTTGTTTCAGAGAAGGGAAAAGGACTAGAAAGAATGAAGTTTTTACTGTGAAAACGTGTATAATCTGGAATTTGTATCTAAGGATATTCGATGGATGAGACGCTCCGAACGATTTACTAAATGAAATTTGAAAGATCCATTAATCATGGGTTTCCCGCAGGCCTGGGGTGGACTACGAGGATCCTGATTTTACGGCTACATTACTCAGTACTGTTCCCTTTCTGAATTTGATCCGTTAAAATTAATTATGACCTTGACTCCGCCTTAAGCCATAATTTAGTTTGACGTTTATAAATGGTTTTGAAAGATTCAGGTAAATCCACGCTCGAAGAGACGAGATAAATAATTTCGCCATGTCACTCCATGGAGGACAAATTAGTGTTTTATTAATTACTTCTTTTTCTTATCAAAAAATTGTTTTTTTATACTTTTTTTAAATATTATCTTGAATATGATTAAAAAAATTGTTGCTCTTACTTTTTTTATGACTAGGGATCGAAAATTTGTCGTTAATACGCGCATTGACGGCTTCCTATGGGCCCGGGTGTAACAAAACGTAATCTATATGTAAAACGACAGGAATGAAGAAAAAATTGAATTAATTAACGCCGAGTTGGGGGAGATCCAGCCAAACGGTGAAAAAAAAAAAAAGAGTGAGAGAGAGGGTTGAAGTGAGGGCGACGAGGGGGAATGTATTCGGAAGACGTATCGAGCGTGGGAGGAATGCGAACGACAACTTAAACCAGGATTTAGAAAAAAAAAAGTGGGGGAGGACGTGAGATCGAGAACTTGACTTGAAAATGAGGGCAAACTAGAATTTTTTTTTTTCTGCAAGTGGAAAAAACTCGTTGGTGGAAATTGTTCAAAAATTCATTTTTGATTTTTTAATCTTATAATATTATTTAACCATGTACTCTTTTTTTTCCAAGTGGTCCCACATTTTTAATTTCAGTGGAAGTATTTTTATTAAAAGAAAAAATTTTTCTAGGCATATCGCCGCTGTTGATAACTTCAATTCTCCTGAAAAGTTCTAGTTTTCTTCTTTCGGGAATTCGTCTCTTCTAAATGGCACAATGAAATCAAATGAAATTTTTTGTCATTTTAACCGCCAACTGCAAGAATTTTTGTTTTTTTAAGGTAGGGTGAGGTTGTGGGGTGGTAGCTCATTGCAGGTGATGGGTGAGGAATTGTGAGAAGAAACGGGGAGTTTGTGGCTGTGGAGAGGTCTAAAGAGCCCCTAAGTTTGAGTTAGTGGTTCTTCCTTCCTTAATTCCTAATTACAACTACAGCAACAGGAGCAGGGGTCAATTCCATTGATAGATCATCTATGATGGGCAATATATGAAAAATAGTCTTTTGAAACTCTAAACATAGATGCTTCCAGCCTAGAAATCTCTGAAGGCACAAAAACTGGGTTTTTTAAAATGACAAAATATTCACCGAGTGGTCTAATTTTATAATTTTATGTTCCTAATTCGCTTGTGGAACGCTACAGTTTCATAAGAATAATTTTTCCCCTCGAACAATAGGATTCTGAAATGGAGTTTTCATGAAGGATGGTATCCTTTTGTCTAAAAAATACTTTGTGAAAGGAAAGGAAATATAATGGAAGAGAAAAGGGTCGAGTTAAATCTCGGTCCCGCATCCTGCTACGTCAGTACTTATGGGGGTGAAAATAATTTAAAATATTATTTATAACAGAGCAGTTCTTTTGTGCGAGAAAAAAAAAAAATCCTCAACTAGATTTCGGGAACAAAGAAGCGCCCATATAACTCAGATGTATCTCTGGAAAAAATTTTTTGCACTCAAATAAAAGAGCCTTTACTTTTGCTCAAGTTGAAGGGATGAAAAAAAATGTGAAATCTCTTTGTTTCTGAGTTTTTAAGCGAGTTTTAAACGGGAAAAAAATTATTAAAGCGAAAAGAGGTGAAATTCCAAAAGTTGTCCGAGTTTATCGTGTTACGCTGGCTGAGTGAGATTGTATTTCACACTCGATATGGCTTGATTCGAGCATTTGTAACAGACTAATCGCTAGCAACTAGGCTCCTCACGTCCTTACCACCTTTTCTTTGGATTATATTTTATATCCTTCCATTATGCTTAAACCAAACAGTAACCGCAGATTTTCTCAATTTTCCCCCCAACTTCTAAACCACATTATTTTGTTTCCTCCCTGTCATTTCGTTATATCGTTAATCTTCCTTCAATACGCAATATGACGAAAACCATATATCAGAATCATCTTTCCTGACAAAGCGGCTATGTGGTAATATGAAGTGATTTTTTTATATCCCACATCAACTCTTCTTACTTCGTATTTGATTAATTAAAGCATGAAAAGAACATTTAAAGAATATTTTAAAACTTTTGATCGATTTTTTAAAACAAAAAAGTGAATTTATTAAGGTAAAAAAAAGAAATTTACATTTTTAAATTCGTTTTGGAATAAAAACGATTCTGGTTAATTAGGACTCCGATAAACTCTAGGGGTTGGAAAGAGTTAGGAAGTTGAAGGGGTTCGAATGTGAAGAGGGGGGCTGAGCCAGAAACTAAAATGGCGTTGCCTTAAAACTGTATTGATCCCTTGCTGAAGATAATACAAGGGAGATTCAGACGCCCTTTCATAATAAAAGAAAACTTCATTTATTATTTAAAAATATATCAAATTTACGAAAAACAGAATTGGTTTTATGTCAGAAAAAAGGTAGTAACCTTTTTTGTAATTTACAAAGTGGTTCGACTTAGTATGTAAAAAAAATTGGGTTAAATGGCAATCTAAACTGAGTAAAATCACGTTTGCTAGGGTATTCTATCTCAAGCCGTCTTCGAATTATGATTTTTTTTTAAGAACACGTTTTTTTTTTACATAAAACCGTCAATATCTCAAGTTTCCTTAATAATTTCAAATTTCCAGTGCCAGATTTGGAATCAGCGTTAAATTTTACATTAGAAATGATAGTTTGTAATTCATAATAACCACTAAGCCCTTTTTTATGGCCATAAACAACAAAAAACGTTTTTTACGAAATATGTTTTTTTTTTTTTTTTTTTTTTTTTCAAAATTTCGCCAAAACTAGATATCAAATGATAGAGATTTCTGGTTTTCTGTAAAAACTTTTTCATTTAAAGACCTTTTTAACTTCGAAAGAAAAAATTTCCTTGCATTTTTACATTTTTACTTGAGGTATTTAGCCTGAAACATAAAACCTATTTTTTGCGTCAACATGAATGGTTAAAAACTAACATTTCTGATGTAAAATTTAACGCTGAATCCAAATCTGGCACCGGAAATTTTAAATTATTAAAGGAATTTGAGATATTGAAGGTTTTATGTGAAAAAAACGTATTTTTATTGACAAATCTCAACTCCAAGCGAAATCTACTGTTGAATTGTCTTATCTGAGGAGAGAAACCGACGATGAACTAACGTTGATGTTCGAGTTCAACTTAGGAAATTATTCCAAAACGGTTTTTTTTTTCTCTAGACAGGCAGCCATTTTTATTGAAACGTTTTATCGGGGGCGTTTTCATCCTAGGGCTCTCCACCCTTTTGTACGGCGCTTATTTTCGATGTTAAATCGTTAAATACATGACATACATTGTTTCCTTGTAGCTACGACGTGGTTTGGTGCAAGCATCCAGTATGAAAAGATAAAAATCGGTTATGTGGAGTGGGAATGTCAGATCTGAGCCACACTTTCTCTGTAGGGAAAAAAGATGTAAGTTACCAAAAAGTGATTTCGAGAAAAATGATAAAGTTTGATTTCTACGAATCGTTTTGTAATATCCTATTGTAATTGTAACATTCATCTTTTTTCCCCCTTACACCGAATCTTTTCATGCACATTTCGGACGATTCTCATCTTTTCCCCCTTGTTGTTCTACCAGATAGTACTCTTTCACAGACCATTGATAGCGCTAATATCTCAAAATCGATAAAAAGTGACTTTCATCTTTTTTTCCCCCTGGCATATGATTTACATTTGTACATAACAGGTTTTTATTAAAATATTTAAAAAATTTTGCCACCTCTTCAAATTTTTTCACTAATTTTAAAATTTCATATCGCAAATCTTAGATTTGAACCAATATTATTTATTAAATCATTACCTCGTGCTTTATACAAAGTTGGCTCGTAATTCGGTTATTGATTCCATGAATATTTTTTCCATCAATTTCCATTCCATCAATTTTAGTTTTGAAAATGGGAACTTGAAAATTCCAAAATGGGAAACATTACTAGTATAGAACATGGCGATCCTCAAAATGCTTTCATTCCAGATATCGAATATTTATCAATTAGTGCTAAACTGGAATGCTTTATATGCGAATATCAATATAACATTGTTTAGGTCAAAAATTAATAAATTTTTTAAAATTTATTTTTATAAAAATACTAAGTTTCCCAGGGAAAGCTCACATTTAGCGCAGATTTTCCTCTCCGTATAATGAAAAGAGGAGGAGAAAAAGGGCGAGGGAAAGAGGGAAAAGAGAAGGATGGTTGTCCTGGTGAAGAGGGGAGGCTAAAAAGAACGGTGGAAAAACCCACCCCACTCCTTTTTCAACCCCTAAAAAAAAGTATAAAAAATGCTACGGTCTTAACTGGCTCCTAGGTGGTTGCCTCATAGCTTCATGAGATCAATATTCCAAAAACAAGCTTCATTATACTTTCCTTTCCTCCCACCAGCGAGGGTGGACTCCCCACCACCATCATACAATTTCAACGTCAGAAACTTTACTTCGCGGCGAATTAATTTTTTAAAAAAGTAATGGGGGATGGGGGTTATAAAATATTATTTTTCTCTTCCCAACTGGATGCCTCGTTATTAAAAAAATTACCAAGAAACTTTTATAAAAACGATGTTTCATGATCTAAACGATTACTAAATGACTTTTTTCAATTTTCATATAATTTGGAAGGTGTCCAGAAAAAGAGTCCTGAACCATTCAAATCGACAAATATGATTTTCAAAAGTTGTTTATCACTGGAGTTCAATTTTGTGTTCATTTCCAATAATGAATATAGTACGAGTGGATAAAGAGACGCCAATTCTTTAAAAAATTGAATAATAATAAACTTTGATTATACAGTCCACATAGCTCTATCCAGCCAAAGGTGGTCCATTTGGGTTCAAATAACATGTTTTTGAAGAGTTCCAATCAATGTCGTCCCAGCAAAACTTTTTCCAGCAAAATATTGTAACTTTTTTTAAATTTTTTGCATATAACTTGAAAACAGGACATGTTTTGTGAAAAACACTTTAGTAGTGATTTAAAGAAAACAAAATTTCGCGTCGATTAAAAAAAAGTTTGGCAAAATCGGTCTATTAGACAAGTTTTTACAAGCGATCAAAAAAACTTCAATTTTTCAAAAAAATTATTTTATTCAAAATAAGCTTTGTGGAGCCTAAAGGAATGATAAAATCTAGTACCCCTATCGTAAAAGTTGTAGAGAACTAATCAAAAAGTTTAAAAACCATCAAAAATTCTAAATCGAACCAATTTTGCTTTAAAAGGGCCCCTAGTATCCAAAAGGATTAAAAATCAAGCTAAAAAGGGCCCAATTTGTCATAAAGGAATAGCACCTAGTTAAAAGGGCCCTTTTGTCCAAAAAGTATTAAAAATCATGCTAAAAAGGGCCCAATTTGTCATAAAGGAATAGCACCTAGTTAAAAGGGCCCTTTTGTCCAAAAAGTATTAAAAATCATGCTAAAAAGGGCCCAATTTGTCGTTAAGGAATAGCACCTAGTTAAAAGGGCCCTTTTGTCCAAAAAGTATTAAAAATCATGCTAAAAAGGGCCCAATTTGTCGTTAAGGAATAGCACCTAGTTAAAAGGGCCCTTTTGTCCAAAAAGTATTAAAAATCTTGCTAAAAAGGGCCCAATTTGTAGTTAAGGAATAGCACCTAGTTAAAAGGGCCCTTTTGTCCTAAAAGGATTAAAAATCAAGCTAAAAAGGGCCCAATTTGTCGTTAAGGAATAGCACCTAGTTAAAAGGGCCCTTATGTCCAAAAAGGATTAAAAATCAAGCTAAAAAGGGCCCAATTTGTCGTTAAGGAATAGCACCTAGTTAAAAGGGCCCTTTTGTCCAAAAAGTATTAAAAATCATGCTAAAACGGGCCCAATTTGTCGTTAAGGAATAGCACCTAGTTAAAAGGGCCCTTATGTCCAAAAAGGATTAAAATACAATTTAAAAAGGGCCCAATTTGTCATTAAGGAATAGCACCTAGTTAAAAGGGCCCTTTTGTCCAAAAAGTATTAAAAATCATGCTAAAAAGGGCCCAATTTTTCGTTAAGGAATAGCACCTAGTTAAAAGGGCCCTTTTGTCCAAAAAGTATTAAAAATCATGCTAAAAAGGGCCCAATTTGTCGTTAAGGAATAGCACCTAGTTAAAAGGGCCCCTAGTATCCAAAAGGATTAAAAATCAAGCTAAAAAGGGCCCAATTTGTCATAAAGGAATAGCACCTAGTTAAAAGGGCCCTTTTGTCCAAAAAGTATTAAAAATCATGCTAAAACGGGCCCAATTTGTCGTTAAGGAATAGCACCTAGTTAAAAGGGCCCTTATGTCCAAAAAGGATTAAAATACAATTTAAAAAGGGCCCAATTTGTCATTAAGGAATAGCACCTAGTTAAAAGGGCCTCTTTGTCCAAAAAGTATTAAAAATCATGCTAAAAAGGGGCCCAATTGTCGTAAGGAATAGCACCTAGTTAAAAGGGCCCTTATGTCCAAAAAGGATTAAAATACAATTTAAAAAGGCCCAATTGTCATAAAGGAATAGCACCTAGTTAAAAGGGCCCTTTGTCCAAAAAGTATTAAAATCATGCTAAACGGGCCCAATTTGTCGTTTAAAGGAATAGCACCTAGTTAAAAGGGCCCTTATGTCCAAAAAGGATTAAAATACAATTTAAAAAGGGCCCAATTTGTCATTAAGGAATAGCACCTAGTTAAAAGGGCCCTATTGTCCAAAAAGTATTAAAAATCATGCTAAAAAGGGCCCAAATTGTCGTTAAGGAATAGCACCTAGTTAAAAGGGCCCTTATGTCCAAAAAGGATTAAAAATCATGCTAAAAAGGGCCCAATTTGTGGTTAAGGAATAGCATCTAGTTAAAAGGGCCCTTTTGTCCAAAAAGGATTAAAAATCAAGCTAAAAAGGGCCCAATTTGTCGTTAAGGAATAGCACCTAGTTAAAAGGGCCCCTAGTATCCAAAAGGATTAAAAATCAAGCTAAAAAGGGCCCAATGTCATAAGGAATAGCACTAGTTTAAAAGGGCCCTTTTGTCCAAAAAGTATTAAAAATCATGCTAAAAAGGGCCCAATTTGTCGTTAAGGAATAGCACCTAGTTAAAAGGGTCCTTATGTCAAAAAAGGATTAAAATACAATTTAAAAAGGGCCCAATTTGTCATTAAGGAATAGCACCTAGTTAAAAGGGCCCTTTTGTCCAAAAAGTATTAAAAATCATGCTAAAAAGGGCCCAATTTGTCATTAAGGAATAGCACCTAGTTAAAAGGGCCCTTTTGTCCAAAAAGTATTAAAAATCATGCTAAAAAGGGCCCAATTTGTCGTTAAGGAATAGCACCTAGTTAAAAGGGCCCTTATGTCCAAAAAAGATTAAAAATCAAGCTAAAAAGGGCCCAAATTGTCGTTAAGGAATAGCACCTAGTTAAAAGGGCCCTTATGTCCAAAAAGGATTAAAAATCATGCTAAAAAGGGCCCAATTTGTGGTTAAGGAATAGCATCTAGTTAAAAGGGCCCTTTTGTCCAAAAAGGATTAAAAATCAAGCTAAAAAGGGCCCAATTTGTCGTTAAGGAAATTTCCACCAAATTTTTAAGAAAGTTGGGGGTTCCAGTCCCATAACTAACCCGATCCAGACTTTTTTTTTTCTGCCAGTAGGAAGATTAGAAAAAGCATTTGAATGGCCAGAGGAAAAAAGATGAAAGTGACCAAAAAAGTGTATCGAGAAAAATGAAAAACAAAGTTTGATTTCTAATAAATTTTGTAGTATCCTATTGTAATTGTAACATTCATCTATTTTCCCACTTACCCCGAATCTTTTCATGCACATTTCGGACGATTCTAATCTTTTTCACCCTTTGTTGACGATAGTACTCCTTCATAGCACCTAGACAGCTAATATCTCAAAATCGACGGAAAAGTGACTTTCATCTTTTTTCCCCCTGGCGCTTCATTTATAAATAAGTTGTTAGTAAATTAAGAAGCAGATGATATTTTAAGAAATAATACTGTAGGTATCTTTTTTTTTTTCTAATTAAACATTTCATTATTATACTGGGGAAATAAATGAAAACGAAACAGAAGCCGTGTAAGGGGTGAGAATAGAGGGGGAAAAAAGGCCCTTTAATATTACTGTCATTTGGTGAAAATCACGAATGGGCATTTCCCCATACGAGGTGTAATTTTTAGCCGACGGCCAGGACAAAATGTGAATAGTCTCGACGTGATGAATATGTAGGAGTAGTTTCCACCTTGTCGTCGAAATTTAAATAATATCCAAGAGCACATAAAACCATGCATAGACCGCATCTGTATGGGGGGATCGGTGTGAAGAAAATTAATATCTTTTCATTTTTTCCTTTCATATGGAAGTTTAATTAACATTGGTAAAAATTGGACTTTTCCATCACAACTCTCATTTTAAAAAAAATCCTTATGAATAGACGCAGTAAATATTACTAATCTTATTATAAATGATTAAAAAATCTTCCATTTCGCATTTGTTTGCGAATTCCATTGTCCTCGATATGATAGATGGATTGCTTTTTAGGGCCTTTAGGTACCAAAATTGATCGCTCTTTACATTTCAGCCATTAAAACTTGGATTTCTTTTAATAATTTGCTTGGTTTGTAATTGAAGGGAAAGGGGGGAAAAGATGAAAGTGACCAAAAAGTGATTTCGAGAAAAATGAAAAACAAAGTTTGATTTCTATTTAATCCTTTTCTAATATCCTATTGTAATGCTTTTAACATTCATCTTTTTTCCCCTTTACCCCGAATCTTTTCGTGCACATTTCGGACGATTTTCTTCCTTTTTCCCCCGTGTTGTTCTACCAGATGATGGTACTCTTTTATAGCACTAATATCTCAAAATGGACAAAAAAATTGACTTTCATCTTTTTTCCCCCCGGCCCTTAAAATAGCATTAGCAGTAAACTAGTAAAGTGTTGAAATATGCAAAAGCGTTGTTTCAACCTAATATATTTTCAACTTGAACTCTGTGAGTAATTGCCAACTTCGCGAGCATTTAATTAAAATTATAAAAGACACGAGTTCAAAATTAGGAGGCGTTTCCCGGTTGTGTTTTAGAAAAGTCGTTTGTACTGGGCATTTGTCTAGTAAGCGAAACGTTAAGTAAAATGGGGGAGGCAGGCCTCGCCTCTGCATTCCTGTTCGGGCCAACTTAAATGAAAATGTCAGGAAAATGTAGACCTCCACAAAGTCCTTTACAGATCCTGAACTCATTAACGAGTTTCCCTAAAATCGCTAAAACAACAATAAAAAACTTTTACGCTTACGTGCACGTTAATCACCCATCTTATTCAATCAGCACTTTTCAAGTGTAATATTATTTTGAAAATTTTGTTATGTTAAGCCCATATTGTGTAATAAATAGCTTATCTGATAGTGGGGAAAAAAATCAGCACTCTGCAATAATTTGAGAGGATAAAAATGTTCGTGGAATGATTTCAACGATATAAAATGATAAATTCAATGGTACGAAACACATTTTATTTCCTTATTTTCCACCCTCTTTTTATTCGTGCTGGGAGAGGGACGATGCGCTTCCTAGAGACCGGATTGGAACCACGTTGATAAAAAGTTGTTCGAGCAAGTTCAGCCTTCTGCCCCTAGATCGAGGAAGGGTCTCTTTTTCAATTTTTTTTTAAATTTACTCAACGAGGGTTTTAAAAGATATCTTTAAATTTGATAAAACTAATTTAAAAATTTAAAAAAATTCAATTTGTAGGGGAGGATTTCGAAGAAAGTGTTTGCTCGTCCACATTTAAAAAATAAAATTTAAGAAATACTTATTTTAATATTTGCAAGGTTTTGGGTAGAGGAGAAGAGAATTATGAGGATGTTTTCGTGGAGGCAGCTCTAGACCAGTAATTTCTACAAGTTTACCTTTTTCCATTCTATTAAATTTAAAGATGGAGATTTGCTGTTAAATTCATTTCTCCTATACATGTTCCTTCCATATTTTTCGTAGGTTAGGTACCTGATTGACAATTTTTTCAAAAGAAAAAAAAAATCTACCAAATGCGGTATTTTGCTGCTTTTCTCAATAATATCTTTTCATATTGATTTTGAATTTTAAAATATCTGAACACCAAGAAATGAGTGTGTTTTATGAGTAATCAGGCTCTTTTGCCCGCGAATGGTGACTCTGTTTGAAGTAAATGCCGCTAGATAGCCTTCAATAGCCTCTGAGGCCAAACTATTTGCTTCCTTTTTATTAGGAAACAGGTTTGAACACGTTTTTTTAATGGCTCTCCATCTTTAGAAAGTATAAACGTTGTTCTAACGTTAATTTCTCATTATGTGGTGAAAGGCAAGGTATATTAAGGTATACATATTGAGGTATACTAAGGTGTACATATTAAGGTATACTAAGGTATACATATTAAGGTATACAAATTAAGGTATACGTATTAAGGTATACTAAGGTATACGTATTAAGGTATACTAAGGTATACGTATTAAGGTATACTAAGGTATACGTATTAAGGTATACTAAGGTATACGTATTAAGGTATACTAAGGTATACGTATTAAGGTATACTAAGGTATACGTATTAAGGTATACTAAGGTATACGTATTAAGGTATACTAAGGTATACGTATTAAGGTATACTAAGGTATACGTATTAAGGTATACTAAGGTATACGTATTAAGGTATACTAAGGTATACGTATTAAGGTATACTAAGGTATACGTATTAAGGTATACTAAGGGTATAACGTATTAAGGTATACTAAGGTATACGTATTAAGGTATACTAAGGTATACGTATTAAGGTATACTAAGGTATACGTATTAAGGTATACTAAGGTATACGTATTAAGGTATACTAAGGTATACGTATTAAGGTATACTAAGGTATACGTATTAAGGTATACTAAGGTATACGTATTAAGGTATACGTATTAAGGTATACGTATTAAGGTATACGTATTAAGGTATACGTATTAAGGTATACGTATTAAGGTATACGTATTAAGGTATACGTATTAAGGTATACGTATTAAGGTATACGTATTAAGGTATACGTATTAAGGTATACGTATTAAGGTATACGTATTAAGGTATACGTATTAAAGTATACTAAGGTATACGTATTAAGGTATACTAAGGTATACGTATTAAGGTATACTAAGGTATACGTATTAAGGTATACTAAGGTATACGTATTAAGGTATACTAAGGTATACGTATTAAGGTATACTAAGGTATACGTATTAAGGTATACTAAGGTATACGTATTAAGGTATACTAAGTTATACGTATTAAGGTATACTAAGGTATACGTATTAAGGTATACTAAGTTATACGTATTAAGGTATACTAAGGTATACGTATTAAGGTTATATACTAAGTATACGTATTAAGGTATACTAAGGTATACGTATTAAGGTATACTAAGGTATACGTATTAAGGTATACTAAGGTATACGTATTAAGGTATACTAAGGTATACGTATTAAGGTATACTAAGGTATACGTATTAAGGTATACTAAGGTATACGTATTAAGGTATACTAAGGTATACGTATTAAGGTATTCTAAGGTATCCGTATTAAGGTATACTAAGGTATACATATTAAGGTGTATTAAGGTACACATATTAAGGTATATTAAGGTATACATATTAAAGGATACATATTTAAGAAATATTAAGGTATACATTGTATTAAAGTATACATATTAAGGTATGCATATTAAAGTATACATATTAAGGATTACATTGTATTAAAGTATACATATTAAGGTATGCATATTAAAGTATACATATTAAGGATTTAAACCTTACTATTTATTTTAATTCCTTATTTTTATATCGTGAAAGTCCATTCAAAAAAACTATAGATTCACGCAAGATACAATTTCTCATATTGGTTTTTATGGATTTTTTTTCTCAAGTAGGGTGGGGTCTGATGACGAACTTTTTGAAAAAAGTGGGTTCTCTTTCTTTTACCTTTCTATTACTCGAACCTTCTAAGACTCCACTCTGTATATGTATGTGATTTGGTTAAGAATTCAAGATTATATAAAAAGGGTGTACATATAACAGTTTTTTCATTGATAGGTCGAAAAATCTTTGAAAAACTTGTCATTTTAGGCAGCTTTTCCTTACTTGCGTGCCTATAAATCGATTTTTCGACAGAATGATTTGGATTAGTACTTTAAAATATAAAAATAAAACAGAAAAATTGAAAATATTTAATTAAAGTATACTCAATCACGATTTTACAAAGGAAATAGGATTTAGCGCGTGGGTTGACATTTTCTCGCACTCTACCCATTCCACCCTACGTGTCAATTATTTTGGAAGGGAAATAATTTGGGATCTCGGATCGCTATCGATTTTGCTTTTCATTTCGTCCTATGTTTCTTTCAATAAAATTTCGGTTTTCGTCCCATTTTTGTAAAGGCAATTAAAAAAATCGCTAAGTTAGGCGATTATAGTGTTTTTCAACAAAAGCACTTTCAGGAAAAAAAGTGTCATAATGGAAAAGGTAAAATTTTTGGGACGAAACGAACGATGAAAAAACTTAAAGGACGTGAATAAGAGAGGGGCTTGAGGTATAAATTTGAAAATCTGTTAAGATTTTAAAACATGGTTAGCCCTTCCATCATTTAATTCTATCGCTCAAACCAGCATCACCACATTCACGTCTCGTCATAAAACACGCTTTTTTCCTCTAAACTTTTTCAATTAAAATCATTTTAACTATTTTTCTTTTATAACCTTGTTATTACATGGTCTCTCGTATTTTATTTTTAGATCGATTTCGAGTTGTAAGATTGATAAATACGTAATTGAGTATTGAAATGGCCTGGAAGAAAAAAGGAAAAAATAAATAAAATTGAAGAAGAAAGAATTATTCGGACCATATATTGAATGGTGAGGGGTGGTATTTTCATTTGGGTCCAAAAACAAAAGGCTATTCCCTGACCCGTCTCATGGTACCTGGAAATATTATGTAAGGAAAAAGACTCTTTCATCACGAAACAAAAGGAAGGAGGCGAAACGAACTTTTTTGTTACACTAAAATGCCAACTTCTCACCTTTTCACGAACAAAGAAGCTCTAAAAAATTCACTCCTGACGTCTCTGAAATAGTAAAAAGGGACATTCTTGGAGGAAAATTCTGGTTTGTGGTCTCTGTGATTCGAGATGAGTGAAACACTATGGCGTGACGGACGTTATCAAATGATCTTCCCTGACTCGGATAATTTGTTCGTGCACATCGCATTCAACTATATATCTTCGACCTCCCACTATATATCTCTTTTCACCAATTCTGTTTTTTCTCACGAATAAACAAGGAACCCCGCCGATATTTTCCGTTTTTTGCGTATTTCATATACTCGAAAACGGGACCCTATTTTGTGGAAAAACACATTCAGTAGTAAATTAAAGAAGACAAAATTCTGCGTTTCGTCTGCATTAAAAAAAGATGATAAAATCGTCGCAATAGACAAGTTTTACAGGCGATCAATAAAACGAAGTCTATTGAGGTCCACCTTTAATGAAAAATTGGAATGAATTTTTTATATGTTTAGGACGATTAGGTAGTCTAAATTCATGTTTTTGACATCTTCCGAACGTGCTTCGTCCGGCCGATTTGGAAGAACGGTCAAAATCGACACTTTTTGAGTTTTTGACCTCTAGTCCAGAACTAATGGTTTAGGGACTTTATAGATTTTAGTAGTAGAAAAAAGAAGGTTTTTATCATTTTCGTTTATTTCTTTTTTCTACAAGCTTTCCGTTGGTGTCAAGATCGGTCTTTAGCCGTTCAGGAGATATCGATGTTCAAGACAATTTTACCATTTTTGTAAATCGAGCAAGAGTTCTTTGAGTGTCTCTTAAAGGTTAAAAAACGTGTGAAATATTCGGCGAGAAATTGTACAAAAAAGTTTTATTTTTATATTTTTTATTTATTTTATTTTATTTTATTTATATTTTATTTTTTTTTTTTGGAATTTTGGATAAATTTTCTGTTAAATATTTAATAAAGACAAAATTGTATTTTTTTTTTTTGTTTTTTTTTTTTTGTTTACATGTCATATCACATTTACGAGCTGTTATCACAGAAGATACGTGTTTCACTGTTACTTTCTTCATTCCTTTTTAGTCCAGGATGTCTGCATCAATATCAGAAAATGTCAGCGCCGCACAATCCCCAATAATTGCTTTTTTTTCTGAGAGGAAATAAAAATAAATAACATAGCAATTATAAAAAAAAAAAAAAAATTATAATTTATTTTTATTATCAATCTATCATAATTTTCTTTAAAGATATTAACACTATTAATAATTATTTTATGAAATAAATAACATCTTTTTATGCGCACAAGTTTATTCAAACAACTTAGTATGTTGGCACAATTTACTGCAAGCATTGATTTCAGTAAAATACAAATCGGTGTATTTTTTTTTTAAAAACCAAGAATAGGAACCCTGTTTTTCCAATAATGAATTAAAAGTTCTACGATACACCAATCGTGGGACAGGGCAAGCAATTTATTACTGGAGAACTTTTAGCAAAATCACGGTATTAAACCAATATTAGTTTTTGATATGTCAATACAAAAATAGTTTAAATAATAAATCAGTATGAAAAAAGCAAAAAATAAAAAAAAAAAAAAAAAAATAGATGAAATTCTAATCGCGGAAAAAGGAGGTAGTTAGGCGAA
>JAGWEN010000380.1:0-105336 GCA_018703685.1 Orius laevigatus | reverse complement strand
ATCCTTATATCTTATCCTCTCCTGTTGGATAATTTTATCAATCAATTTTTCACTCGGGTGGAATTTGACAGTAGATGACCATTAAAAGTCACCACTTCATTTACTCTATTCGTACTAAAAGAGGGAAAAAATGCAATAACTTTTCGATCATCGATAAAAAAAACCTAATTTGAAGAAAGTTATTGGTTTCATGCTAGATTGCTATTTACGAAGTTGAACTTTTTAAGTTATTCTGCGTCATGTAAGGCAGGATTGAGACACGATTCGGACCCAAAGGGTTTAACCAAAATGGTTTCCTCCCCCACCTTCAAGTCATATTTAGGGAAAGGGCCATTAAAGGGATTGTCTCTTGGGAATGCGAGGGCTCCCAATATCTTCCCAATATCCAACGTCCAGACTTCTATTTCCCAAACTGCCCCTTTTCACGAAAAAAACAAACGTTTTATTCTCTTTTTAACATTTTCTTGAATTTTCATAGGAAATTAGAACGTCTAAGTGGTCTGTCGAGATAAAATCGATAAAAAATTTAAACTTGGAAAAACCCAATCTTGGAATAATTCATTTAAAACGTGATTGATAATGTTTTGAGTAAAATGAATAAAAGGTTCGGACTCACGGAAATCAAAATAATTGCGTTAGCCAGATTCGAGACTGCTAGTTCAGTTAGCAATTAATAAACGATCGAAAAAAGTGAAAGAGGGGGAAAAACTCCGATGAAATCCATGTTTTTTTTCCCCCGAGCCATCAGCATTAATGCAAAGCTCGATTTTATGCTTTTTCGGCTTTTAATTTTTGGAACGTTCGTGCCTAGAATTTTCAAATTAGTTTCATACATGAAACTTCTCAACTACAATTATTCTATTTAAAGGGTATAGCAGGATAAGGGGGTAAAAAGTTCCCTCCAACCAATTTCATCGAGAATTAGCACATTTAATTAGAGCTGAATTCCTGTAATACATATTAGCCTACAACTCGCTTCTTAGGGTTAGATAAAGCTAGATTTTTAAACTTTTTTTTCGTTTTTCTCCAATATCTTTGGTTCTAATACAAATTTTTACATCCAGCAAAAAATAGCTTTTACATGAGAAAATATGTGGTAATTTTTTCAAATTTTTCGCATTAAAAATCTCTAGATAGGAACGATTTGAACTTATAGAAATAAGTGGGAGAGGATATCTCTATAAGAAATGTATAATATGTTGTATGTGTTGTAAAGAATTTATTGTTAACAGAATTTTTGAATTAAATTATATTAAATATAAATCAGCGAAAAAAGGTCAATTTAAAGAGACTGAAAACGATATTTTATTCGATTTTTTAAGTGGTAGAACAATTTCAAAAACTCAAAAAAAAAGGCCATTTTTTCGCAATTTTTAAGCGTATTTTCGCTCATGGAAATTTTTATTTCAAAACTAACTTTAGATTCGTGTTTTCTCACCCCAAAAACGTTGGAAGCCATATTTTGGGCGAAATTTAAAAATATAGTTTCCAACGTTTTTTAGGGTGAGATACACGATTCTTAATTCGTGAAATTTTTATGAAAAATATCCTTTATAAGTGCAAAAAAATAAATTTTTTGAGTTTTTGAGGGTGTTTTACCACTTTAAAAAATCCAATAAAATATCATAACTGGTAGTACTTTATAAAAATATTTTAAAATTTTTGCCACCTCCTTAAATTTACCTTTTTTCAAGTATTTTTTTTATTTAACTTTCAAATTACTCCTATCGACAAATTTTTAGTGCAAAAGTTTAAAAAAATTGACCACAAAGACAGTAGGAGGCTAATATTATAGGAAAATAAAGTTCGATACACCTAATTAAATGTGAAAATATTTGTTAGGGGTTCTTTTTACTCCCATATACCGCTGTACCCTTTATCCCAATGTGTCAAGAATTTCAAAAGTGCTACCTAGTTCCTTAATTAAAAAAAAGCGATTTTGACATTTTTTTACGAGATATTTTTTTTACGGTCTGACGATTTAGGGAAAGACTTCGTCCCGTGAATTTTAGATTCCAAGCCTCTTAAAGGATGGAGTAGAATCACAAATTAAATCGTTAGAGAGGTTGAAGTTCGTAAAACTCTTTAATATCCTCCGTTGTTGGCAACAGTTTTCAAGATGGTCGTCGCCCCCCTCCCCTACTGACATAAAACGTCCCGACACTCCATCTCTCATACTCACGCATCAAATTCTAATTAAGTTTTAAACTTTGGGAGTCTAATTTTGTTTCCGTAGATTGTACCCGTTTAATCCAATGTTTTCATTATACAACTCACATTTTTCGAATTCTATTTAATTATGAGAAATTCGGTAATTGGTTTTTTTGAAATAAAACTCAATCACATTACCAAAATAGGGGATTTTCCGGGCGTATCTTTGATGGACGAAGAAAAGGGGAGCTGTACTGAAAAGAAAGTCATTCGAGATTTTCCGACTTACCAGGAAATGCGATAATGAATTTTTTTAAAGGGTAAAACCATTTACTAAATCAGCTTTTCAGTTAGCTACTTAATACTTCATTAATTTCAGGCTTAGAAAGCCCATTTTGATTATTCGGATTTTCCTGGATGGAATTTTTAATATCTCCTTTTATTATGGTTTTTTCAAAAGAAAATTGTTTCCCTTATTAATTAGTAAAGGTTATTTCGATGCCCTTTATGTCGTACAAAAACGTAACCTTTACCAAGAAGGTTTATTAAGTCAAAATATCACATCAAAGGTTAAAAATTTTCGATGCATTTTTTTTCCCCCTCTTTTGAAAGGATTTTTTTTTAAAATTCGTCACTGATCAATTCTGAACAATTCAAGTTTTAATTAAAATGTCGTTTTGAGAAACGTTTTTGACATTCTGTCAGGAGTTCTAGGTTTCAATTTTGTTCTATTAAGGGGTTTTCGCATTTTTCATCAACACATGGAAAATCCTATAAGAATTCACCATGGGAAACCTGAACCCTCGCACATAATTTCAATTTTTTTCCGAATATTTAGAGTGTCGAGTTTATTCCTGAGATATTCGAACCTTTTTTAACATTTTCCCATCTTTTTCCTATAATGAATCCTCCGGTTATTGAGAATGGAAAAAAAAATCCATTCAAAACGAAAACCACTTTAGGTTTCTTCAATGGATGTCGAAAAACGTGAAAACTGAACTATGGAGGAGAAACCCCTTTTTGGGTAGATTTCTCAAAAATTTGGGGCTCTAATGTCCTCTCCACAAACACCAAAACACGCTCCCCACATCCTAGCCCACCAAATTCTCCCGTCACTTCCACTAATCCCCTCTCTTTCTACCACCCCACCTCCCCGAGCGCCACACTCCTCCCCCACGACGAAACCATCCCTACCACAGCCACCTCCACCATGTCACTTATCCTAATCTCCCCTCGCCACCCCAACCTTCCACCACCTCCACATCCACTAGGGAAAAGAAATTAACCGCTAAATTGGAAAAGCTTTAAATTAATGAGTAATTTAAACTAGAGTACAATTAACCGAAAGTTTCAGATAGAATTTCCAATCGAAAATCCCCTCCTTCCCAATTGACCTTGCAAAGAAACTCCAATCATTCATTGGATTGAGAACACCAATTAAGGATCCCCGTTAAATCCTTTTGTTCGACTCCAGATTGGGTAATTAAGGGGGTGCTGACTCACCGAAAATTCTCCCCGAGGCTTAAAATTATCAGATCAATCATTTTGCGGTTTCGTTTATATTTTGTTTAAAAGAAAATCTATTCTACTCAATGAAGAAAAGTGAATAAAAAAAATGCTCTTTAGTTACGGATGTTGAAATCCATCTTGTGCCTTTTTTCCGTCGTTCCCCACCCCCTTGGAAGCCCCCCTGAGCCCAAGCTGCTTATTCGACCGCTACTAAGAACTCTCCCGGAGATAAGACCTCCGTATTCCATATCCTTTTAAATCCACATCCAATCTGCCCAGTATGGATTCAACCTAAGCCATCCCAAGGGGTTAAAATAAAAGAGTCCCATTTAATTACGCCCTATTTTCTGCTTTCTTAAACCAAAATGATGCCTCCAGTATCACTGAATTCCCCAGTGTTGCCAGCTTGGGCGACTTATCGAAAATTGGGCTACCTTTTTAAGAGCCATTCAGACAACCCTGTACTCTGACAAAGTTATGCTTTTGACAGTATTGCCAGTTTGGGCGATTTATCAACAATTGGGCTACTTTTTCAAGGCACAACATGGCAACCATGTACTTTGACAAAGTTGGGCTTTGGACAGTGTTGCCAGTTTGGGCGATTTATCAACAATTGGGCTACCTTTTGGGCAATCTGGCCACCCTGTACTCTGACAAAGTTGGGCTTTTGACAGTGTTGCCAGTTTGGGGGACTTATCATCAATTGGGCTACTTTTTCAAGGTTCACTCTGACAAAATTGGGCTTGTGAGTGTTGCCAGTTCGGGCGATTTATCCACAATTGGGCTACCATTTGGGCTACCTTGTACTCTGACAAAGTTGGGCTTTTGACAGTGTTGCCAGTTCGGGCGATTTATCAACCATTGGGCTACCTTTTAGCCAATCTGGCAACCTTGTACTCTGAGAAAGTTGGGCTTTTGACAGTGTTGCCAATATAGGCAATTGATTAATTGGGCTACTTTTTCAAGGCCCAACCTGAAGCCCCAAATTTACTAACATGTGTTTTTAATATGATTTATTTAGAAAATGACTTCTTATGTGTTTTTTGAAGGGAAGCAATCGTGAAGAAAGCGACGATGAAGAGGAAGCGAAAGAAATGTCGTTTCGAAGGGTCAAAAGTTTGATTCGAAGGGTCCCAGCCCAAAAAACCGGTTTCACTATCAATCCTTACAAAAGTGAAACCGAAATGAAAAATCGAGATCCTCCACCTATCGACGAAGAACTCACTGACGACCAAGTTTTCGTTCAGAAAGTCGACCCAGTCATGAACAGAATCGAGATGAAGCAAAAGTTCGCCGAAAGTGTAGCAAAACGTCATAAAAAATGGGCGAAAAGGGTCAAAGCTGAGACAGGACTTGAGATACCAGAGTTTAATTTGAATAAGTACACTTGTAGGTATAGGTTGACAGTTGCTGACCCGACTCCGGAATCGAAGTTTGGCTGTGTCAGCTTGAGTTCTCCCAAGACGCAGAATTTCTTTCCAAAACGATGCATAATCCCAAGGCCGCTTCCTGATATTCCGATGTGTGCCCGTCTAAAAAGGGAATTGCCCCCTCAGAGACTTCCTAGGCCCGTGACATGGGTCCCTCGTGATCCAGAAGCATCTTCTTCAAAGGCTCCTCCTCCCAAAAAGGCTTCCGCAGTTCGAAAAGTCGACCCTTGCATCGTCAAATATTATTGCGACGATCTATACAGCATACCGTCCAAATATCGCCCTGAAGGTGAAGAAATCGATCCTTATGATAATTATTGGAAAGAAAACACATTGACCGTCCTTTCACCTGTGGAGTTCCCAAACGACTGCGTACGTTTAAGCTCACCTAAAGTCCCTTCTTATCTCAACCCGGACAAAATGCCGACTCTTCTCCCTTGGCCGCATCCACGCAAATGCACCGTGAAAGAAGACGATATTTTTTGGGAGCAGAAAAAGGTCACTGATGATTTCTTCAGGCGTTTATGCATAAAACCGCCTCCTATTAAAAGGCCTCCGCCGAAGCCTAAGCCGAAAAAGAAGCCACCGCCGAAGGTCATAAAGGTCGAAGTGAAAAAAGCGGTTCAGCGGAAACCTTTTATACGCTATCGTGATCCATGCGAGCGTGTCACCGGTGATTCGGATGCTCTTGAGCAGTTTTTCAAAGAAAGAGGGATTTCGTCTTCTTATAAATCTTTATCTTCAGCTAGCGCACCTGAAATGACAACCTCAACGACGATAGAAACGAAGCAAACAACCCGAAAGTCGGTATCACAGAACGTCATAGAAATCAGTTAAACATCTATGCTCATCTTCCAAAACCATTTCCCCTTCAAAACCTAAGAAGTAAAATTAAATAATTGACTAATTTCATGTGTCTGAACTCATTTGTAAATTTTGAAGTAGATATGAAAGGCTGGTTTCACCCAATTGGTGATTGTGGCGGACTCCCTTTTCGTCGTAAAGGAACAGGATGCTATTAAAAGGGTCTCTAGTGTCCAAAAATCAAGCTAAACTACCTAAAAGGGCCTTTTTGCCGTAAAGGAACAAAAGCTGGGGCCCCTGGGATCCAAAAAGGATCAAAATTCAAGCTAAAAAGGCTTCCTTTTGTCGTAAAGGAATAGTATGTAGTTATAAGGTCTCTATTGTCCAAAAAGTATCAAAAATCAAGCTATAATGGGCCTTTTTTCCCTTAAAGGAACAAAAGCTGGGGCCCCTGGGGTCCAAAAAGGATCAAAATTCAAGCTAGAAAGGCTTCCTTTTGTCGTAAAGGAATAGTATGTAGTTATAACGGTCTCTAGTGTCCAAAAAGTATCAAAAATCAAGCTATAATGGGCCTTTTTCCCATAATGGAACTAGGGCCCCTGGATCCAAATAGGATTAAACATCAAGCTAAAAAGGTCCCTTTTCGTCGTAGGGCATCAGGAGGCCAGTGTTACTAACTCGCCACCCACAATTTTTTTCAAATTTCTTTTATCTTGGATCATTCGAGAGTCAAACTGCGAAAGAAATAAAATATTCATATTTTGACTGGGAAAGATTGCATATCGTGCGATAAGTTATACCTATGTTGGACCATCTTTCACTTTAGCGTAACGAAAATGGCCAACATATATCACTAAGCCCACTCGGACCCTCGTTATCTCTATAGTGACAGTAATCAAGATACCTTTATAAACCTAGAATAACAAAACATAATAAGACCTTCCAGTATAAAAGGCAAAAATGCTTAAAAGAATGAACATAAAAAATCTAAATCTTTATAAACGTATCAAAGAAAAAAAAAACTTATTTTCTTCTTACTGCGTAAGATTTTTTTTTTATATAAACTGCATTTCCTTGACAGAATGGTATAAAAAGCACTTAAATATCCTTTCTGAATGAAAGTGGTCTTATTTTTAAATAAAATAGGATTCTTTTTCTTTTCCCCCTCTTTTAATCCTACTTTAGAGGGAGAAATATTAAAAAAAGGGAAAACATTAAGAAAGTCAGGAGTGGAAAGGTCCTAATTGAAATTCAGGGGTAAATTAATCCATCCGAGATTAACCTATTGTTATATTAAGGAACGTATAAATTAATTTAGTTGGAAAGGACGTCGCGACGTTTTGGATCCTCCGAGGCGTAAATGGTCCCAACGTCAACTTAACTAGCAACTTGAGGAATGCCTGCTAGGGATGGCGAGGGCTGGAGGGAGAATATTCAGGGCAGGTAATCGCTTAAAACGCACGGCTACACAATAGGAGGCGTAAACAGTGCAATTGCTCCTTCATTCCTTCCACCCTAAAACAGTTTGTGTCGGAGAGCAGTTTTAGCCCCTTTTGTATTTGAAGGTAAAAGGGACATCTCTAAAATGGGAAAGCTTTTCTCTTCATTTTCTTGCATAAAGAGACTCTTGTACGTTTTGTTCGCCTTGGAAAGTCGAAATGGAGCTTTATTAAATCCTGATGATTATTTTATGTTGATTAGTCTATAACGCAATACTCAGTTGCCATGCGTTTTAGTATCACAGAATTCCTTAAAACCTCTAAAAACGGCATTGTTGCATCAGATTAGCGGAATTAGTTTTTTTAGGGTTGAATTTCAATGTTGAAGTAAATTTTAGTTGGAAAAATTACCGTCAGGTGGTAGCACCTGAAGACCGGTTTTTTAAATTTCGATTTCCCGTGTTTTCTCCGAAACTACTGAACCGATTTTTGATTTCTCAGTCTTATTCGTTCTAGAAAAAATTAAGAATTTTCATCATGTCTCCAAAATTCGTGAGCATAGGATATAAAAGGCTTTGTAAAAAATTTTTTTCAAAAAAGTAAAAAATCGCACATGAATACATCGGTTTATTTTTTTAATAATTTACACAAAAAAAATTATTAAAAAAAATTCATTAGATCCGGAGAAAAAGCCGGAATAGTGAATCCACGTGGTTTAGCACAGCCTTAATATGGGCAAAGGAGCTCCTTTTTTTTTTCCTAAAAACACTGAAATCTGGAGGACGACGATCTTTCAATGAAAAAAGTTTTTTGTTAAAAAGGAGACAAAATTGAAATCCTGCGATCAGATTGAAAGAATAGTGCGTGTTTTTCATCTTCAAAATTGGTCTACTAGTTTGGTCAGGTAGTTATGGTGGAAGATCACCCATAGCTGGAACTTTCTCAAAAAGAGAGGGCTATACAGACCTCTCCACTTTAAATTTCCCCCACCCCACCACTGGGAAATCCCCCACTGTTTCTTGTTTTTACTACACCCAGTGTATTCTTAAAAGAGAAAGGGACTAAAAATTTCTGAAAAGTAATATCGGCTGAAAAAGGGTTCATATCTTTCTTTACACCCTTTTTATCATCTCGAAAAATGTTCATACTCGTATTTCACGAGATTAAATGCCAGGTACGAAACGAATTTCCGTCTGGTTTCTAATGAAGACCTACTTGTCATTATCAGGCTTGAAACGACACCACCGGACGGCTTTTCATCCACGACAAAAGGATCCGCTCTTCCTCTGTAATCATCAACGACGAATAAACTCCATTTCAAATAGCTATTTAACTTTTTCATTAAAATAATTAAATTTAAAATTTTTTTTTTTATCTAGTATCAATCTAGGACTATTCGCAAAATTAAAAGCTTTTCAAAAAAATTTTATGTCAGATTAATCACATTTAGAACCAAGAAAATCGGTCTCTGAGATTTCTTTTTTAATTAAAAGAAAGTCAAATAATTGAATTTTAAAGTGTACCTAGTAATTAAACTTCTCACCTTTAGATTTCTTGTTACGACATTTTAACTTGATTTTAGTTTATAGTTCGTTTCTCTGGAAATAATTAAAAGTGACGTCACTCGTCTGAACAACTTTCAAGTCTCTGATGTGTGCCAAATTCATAAAATTATCGCGGATAATATCAAATTTCCGATGAAAGCCGCCTGGCTAACTTATCGCATAATGAGAAGGGCTTCTATTATTGCCCTCATGTTAATTGCTAATTAAATTTAATCTTGTCCAATTAGAAATTTCGATCTGCATTTACAGATAAGCGAAATGAAGATTTTTTTTTAATTATTTGTATGTGAATAAAATGTGAGGAAACCAATGTGGGCAATAAAATGGAGGCAAAAGTCCGGACCTTTAATCTGGTTTAATCTAAAACGTTATGAAAAGCTAAAAAACACTTTTTCCCAGTTCAATTCATTTAGTCGAATAATTTAAATAAATTAAAATCCTGCAAGAATAGGTCCAGTGGTTGATGAGAGGTTTTGGGTAGAAAAAGTAAAGAATATCTTTAGTGAAATAGAGATTTAAAAATAAATAAATAAATAATAAAATAAAAATTGGCTTAAAATTAGTGTTTTTCACCTAGTAAATGTTCCAAAACCTCATTTTTTTATGAAACCAAAATATAAAATTTTTTAGGCAAAAAAATTGAAGAGGGGTTCTCTCTGGATGGTTTTGAAATTTCTGAAATTAACATTTTGGAAAAGTGTCTTATCTAGGGTTAATCCATTAACACGTTTCCTGGTGTTTAAAACTAATGGAGCTTAACATGTTAATGTCTTTAAATGTAAAACGTATGTAATATTAACTTCCATTACAAGGAGCGTAAAATCAATGGAAGAAGTTTCAACAGGTTCAATTAATCGGCCCATTTGGGATTCGTGAGCTTAACCAAGAGCCTCAAGACAGATAAGTTCCCATTACGTCGAGTTACCGAGTAAACCCGTAGTTGAGAAATGATTTGTCTTAATGGCTATTTAACGTTCATGCCCTGCCGAGTCAAATTTATACGCTTTTGTCTCGAAGGAAACGAAGCTCATTTTTTATTCTCGAATGAGATTTTTAATTTGAAGATCGACCGAGGTTTTTATAGGGATTTCTTGAAATACATACTAATCAGAGGGGGACCTCAAAATACGTTCATTTAGTTTTTTTAGTCCCTATTTCAAAAGTTTTCAAAACCATTCAGGCCCTTTTCATTTTTTTTACCTAAAAAATATTTAGTTCTTGGTTTTATAAAATAATAAGGTATTATTATTAGGATTATTTGAATGGTCCAATGGGAGAGTGGGGGATGGTTTTGGTGATTTGGAAGATATGAGGGAAGTAGGGAATGGGAGGAATTGGGGTGAGTGGGGAGATTGAGAGTGGGGGAGATGGGGGAGAGTGCGGGAGATGTGGGAGAAAGTGTGGGTGTAAAATGGGGTGTGATGGGGGAAGTGGGGAGATGGGGGAAGTGTGGAATGGGGAAGTGGGGAGATTGGGGAAGTGGGAGATGAAGGACAGTGGGAGATAGGGGAAGTGGGAGATGGGGGAAGAGGGGAGATGCTGGGGAAGTAGGGAATGGGAGGAATGGGGTGAGTGGGGAGATGGGGGGGAAGTGGGGGAGATGGGGAGATGGGGGAAAGGATAATGGGGAAGTGGGGAGATGGGGGAAGTGTGGAATGGGGGAAGTGGGGAGATGGGGAAGTGTAGAAGCTGGGGAAGTGGGAGATGGGGGAAGTGGGGTGAGCGAGGAAGTGGGAGATAGGGGAAGTGGGAGATGGGGGAAGAGGGAGATGTGGGAAGTAGGGAATGGGAAGGAATGGGGTGTGGTGGGGAGATGGGGGGAAGTGGGGGAGATGGGGAGATGGGGGAAAGGGGTGATGGGGGAAGTGGGAGGTGGGGGGAAGTGGGGGGAGATTGGGAGAGGGGGAGATGGGGGAAAGGGGTGATGGGGAAAGGGGTGATGGGGGAAATGGGGGGATGGGGGAAGTGGGGAGATGGGGGAAGTGTGGAATGGGGGAAGTGGGGGGAGATGGGGGAAGTGGTAGATGGGGGAAGTGGGAGATGGCGGAAGAGGGGAGATGGTGGAGGGGGAGATGGGGGAAGTGCGGAGATGGGTAAGTGGGGAGATGAAGGAAGTGGGAGATAGGGGAAAGTGGAGATGGGGGAAGAGGGAGGATGGGGAAGAGGGAGATGGGGGAAGAGGGAGATGGGGAAGAGGGAGATGGGGGAAGAGGGAGATGGAGGAAGTGGGAGACTGGGGGAAGAGGGAGATGGGGGAAGAGGGAGATGGAGGAAGTGGGAGATGGGGGAAGAGGGAGATGGGGGAAGAGGGAGATGGGGGAATTGGGTGATGCTGGAAGTGGGGAGATGGGGGAAGTGAGGAGATGGGGGAAGTGTCGAATGGGGGAAGTGGGAGATGGGGAGTGGGAGTGGGAGATGGTGGAAGTGGGGAGATGGGGGAAGTGGGAGATGGGGTGAAGTGGGAGATAGGGGAAGTGGGGATATGGGTGAAGTGCGGAGATGGGAGAAGTGGTAGATGGGGAAGTGGTGGAATGAGAAGTGGGGAGATGGGGGAGAGTGGGGAGGCATGGGGGAAGTGGGAGATGGGGAAGTGGGGAGATGAAGGATAGTGGGGAGATGGGGGGAGTGGGAGATAGGGGAAGTGGGAGATGGGTGAAGAGGGAGATGGGGAGAAGTGGGTAGATGGGGGAAGTGTGGAATGGGGGAAGTGGGGGAGATGGGGGAAGTGTAGAATGGGGGGAAGTGCGGAGATGGGGGAAGTGGGGAGATGAGAGGGACAGTGGGAGATAGGGGAAGTGGGAGATGGGGGAGAGGGAGATGGGGGAAGAGGGAGATGGTGAAGAGGGAGATGGGGGAAGAGGAGATGAGGAAGTGGGAGAGATGGGGGAAAGAGGGAGATGGGAAGAGGGAGATGGGGAAGTGGGTGATGCGGAAGTGGCAGAGATGGGAAATTGTTGGGGGAACGGGGTAAGTGGTGGTTGGGGGGAGGGGAAGTGCTGAATGGGGAAGTGGGGGGATTGGGGAAAGTGGGGAAGTGGGGATGGGGCATAGTAAAGGAGGTAATGAATGAGTGGGGGAGGTAGAGGAATGTTGAATGAGAGTAAGGAAGGTGGTGGTGATGAGGGAGGATAGGAAAGGGTATAAAAATGAGATTTGACCCATTTCCCCCTCTCTATACCAAAAATAGATAAATAACACTGTGTCTCCTTCCAAAACGGCAAAATAAAAGAAATTATTATTGTGTTTTCTTCCATTAACTTGCTGAAAACGTAAAGTTTGTTAAGAATAATATGAAAAGGATGACATGAAAGATGTCGAAACTTGATGTTTATGAAGAAATAGCATATCCAAGTGCTTTTCAAGTCCTAATTAAAGGAGGTAAGTTCGTGTTAAGCCTTTCAGAATTCGATGAATTCCTTGCACAAACGATCTCGATGTAAACAAAACAAAGCATTCATTCCTCGCAAAAACAATTTCCCTTTTGTTTAAACATTGAGAAAAGACGGAACTTTTTGTTAGGTCTTTTAAACGATTTTACTACTCGATCCCACTTCTGAGTAATGGATCTTTCAACGGGCATCCAACAACAGTTATCCATCAACGAGACGGCTATTTTTTTCTGGTTGCTAATTGCTTACACTCGACCTTCCAGTCAGTGGTATAATTGATGTTTTCCATCCATTATTGAATTGATTGGGCCTATTTGGAAGACAATCGACTCATTTTAGTGAAACCCTAACTTTGAATAATTATTTAAACGACGCTAATTTCTCGAAGGAACGTCAAGGAAGCACAATTATTTAAATCAGCAGATTTTATAAAATGTGTTTTCTTTTTTCAGGTAGGATGGTTGGTACTGAGGTGACATTACAAATTGTGGCAACGTTAAGCGGGGCAGCTCTTGTAAGCGTTCTCCTTATCGCATTCATCAACGCTGAAGCTAAAAGCAGAATTACCCACCAAGGTAAGCGATATATATCTTTTAATTAGGTCGAATATCAAAATTTCAAGACCTACCGTTTTAATGCAGTTTCGCTGTTCGCAAACTGGGACAAAATCGCGATAAAAAGTTTTTGAAGTCCTGAATTCCCTCTTATCTTGTCGGCTGTCCGAACTTCATATAAAAGTCGGATTCCATTACTGACATCCCAAATTTTTTTCTGACTGAAATGAAGGAAATTACGTTAAAAAAAATTTTAACCTGAATTTACAAGAAGGATTTTGGAGCAAAAGGTTTTTTTTCCAAAGCGGTTTGGATGTTAATTACACCCCGAGATTAGCACCAATCACCATTTTAAAGGCCGTTACTCATACCGCCCTAATTCCCGAAACAAATTGAAAATTGTAACCTTCTGTCCGCTCGTAATACCGTTTAATCCGAATCGTTCCAGAAATTCAAATTAAACGAATTTGAAAAGTGATTTTTCAAAAAGCGTCAATGTGTCTATGCGATTTTAATTCAAAAATGTTCACCGCAGGAGGTGTTTCCTTGAAAGGGAACGCTGGTTGAATAAGAATCCTCGGTATCGCACCTAACCAGGTCGAGTTATTAGATTAACGTCAAAAGGGGCTCTTCCTTCAATGGTGTAGATGATAATTGGAAGGTAGCGTCCTTGTAGCTAGGATTCAAACTCCTTTCATATCACGGTTAAATGATCCTATTCAAATACGATTAAATAACCTTGTAAAAATTAATTTGAACTTTTTTTCAAGTTCATACAGTTTGCCAAAAGTACAGTAAGTAGAGTGGACCAGAACTTAGATTTTAGCGAGAAATCGATTGGCATCAACAGCTTTTGGATTAGACATAACCCTATGTTTTGACTTAAAATCAAGCCAAGAAACTTTGTGATTTTCGAAAAAGGCAAAAAGCATGAATGGGTTTCTCTGGCCCAAATTTGTCACAACATCTATCAAAAATAAGGCCCAAAAGCTGGGGGAAAGGCTTTAAATCTGTCTTGGAAAATTCTTGCTTACAGGGAGAGGCTTAAAAGCAAGTTCAAAGCGCTTTTTCTTACCAAAAAGGTCTTGAAAACGAAGTAGAAATATTCTTGATCTTCAAAAAAAAGGCCAAAGTTGGGGGGAAAAAAAGGGATTTTTCATACCGAAAAAGCTTAAAATCTGTCTTGAAAAATTCTTGCTTACAGGAAGAGGCTCAAAAGCAAGTTTAATCCGTTTTTTCTCACCAAAAAAAGGCCAAAAATCAAGTTCGCAAATTCTTGATCGTCAAAAAAAGGACCAAAAGCTGGCAAAAATAGGTTTTTTTTTACCGAAACAGGCTTAAAATCTGTCTTAGAAAATTCTTGCTTACATGAAGAGTTTCAAAAGCATATTAAAAGTTTTTTTTCTTACCGAAAAAAGGCTTAAACTCAAGATTTGAAATTCTTCGTCATCAAAAAAGGCCCAAAAGCAGGCAAAAACGGGTTTTTTATTGCAAAAAGACCTAAAAATGAAGCTAAAAAAGGTCTTGATTATCAAAAAAGTTGATTTTGAGGGGTTTTTTTGACGAAAATTAGGCTTTAATAATGTTGATTTTGAGGTTTTTTTTGACGAAAATTAGGCTTTAATAATGTTGATTTTGAGGTTTTTTTTGACGAAAATTAGGCTTTACAAATGTTGATTTTGAGGGTTTTTTTGACGAAAATTAGGCTTTAATAATGTTGATTTTGAGGTTTTTTTTGACGAAAATTAGGCTTTACAAATGTTGATTTTGAGGGTTTTTTTACGAAAATTAGGCTTTAATAATGTTGATTTTGAGGTTTTTTTTTTACGAAAATTAGGCTTTAAAAATGTTGATTTTGAGGTTTTTGGACGAAAATTAGGCTTCATAAATGTTGATTTCGACGTTTTTTTGACGAAAATTAGTCTTTTAAAATGTTAATTTTGAGGTTTTTCACGAAAATTTGGCTTTATAAATGTTGATTTTGAGGTTTTTGACGAAAATTAGGCTTTAAATATATTGATTTTGAGGTTTTTCACGAAAATTTGGCTTTAAAATGTTGATTTTGAGGTTTTTTTTTGACGAAAATTAGGCTTTACAAATGTTGATTTTGAGGTTTTTCACGCATTTTTGGGGATATTTGCAAAACTTGAGCTTGCCCACGCCCCCCTTGGGGACAGCTTACGACCCCCCCAGTTTATGGACCACTGAGCAAAAATAACGCTTAGACGCAAAACTATGACCGGGGGGGGGGTTATGTCTACCCCCGGGCCAATCCGCGCCTGGGGGGGGGATAATCAGGATATCTAAGATAGCATTTGGAGACGGTTTTCTGGAAGAAATCCGATTTTACCGTAAATGTCACCATATCGTCGCAAGCACCACTTTTTGGGTGTATCCGCAAGTGTCACGACCGCAAAAGCGACGACACCGCAAAAATCTTGCTAAAATCTTTCTTACCTCAATTTTTGTCACTTAAAGAAAACCTATCGAATTTCATCCTCTAGCGAGTTATTTCCTGGAATAGTAATTAAGTAAACTCATAATTAAAAAACAAACAAAGGCGATACTTTAAAAAGGACAGAGAGTGAAAAAAGAAAAAGTTATATTGTTGGTAAATAGAATTTAAAAAACCTTGTCTGAACTCATCAAAAACTTTACGTAGCCCATACTTGTTAACACGAAACTTGGTAATTCCGCCCGAAATTAACTTCTTTAACCGCTTTACCGCTCGAGATATTATCACTTCTCAATTGAGTTCAATGGTTTTTAATCTAAACTTCCGCCCCAAAAAGGAAAGTGATGGAAATTATTTTATTTCGCAACCTTTTCTTTCCCCCTTCGAAAATCCAGCCTGAGGGCGACTTCCTAACTTCTTTTCTACCACAATTCCAAAGAAAAACTTGCGACTCTATTCTTTCCTTGTTATTTTGTTCAGCCAACTTTCATAATGTGAGTCTTCTAATTAAAAAACAACACCCATTGTTCACTTTTACATCACTATATGAAATTTCGTCGAAAAATAACTTTTCATATTTTAAATCTATGTCAACACGAAGTCGTTAACAAAAGGCAAGTTGTACAAAAGCTCCGACAACGATGGAAGCAATTTAAATTTTATCTTATCACCTACGTAATAACAATTTGAGAAACGCCCTCGTTTAGGATGAGTCATATGCTTCCAGCTTTTCACTTTTCGTTTATAATGGCAAAACTTTAGTATTTCTCGGGTTATTCCAGATCAGGATTCTCCTTCCAGGGACCCAAAATGGAAATGTCCAATTTCCACCGTTCCATAATCCACTGGATCCTAGACCAAAGTTAAATCCGATTAAACTCCTACATTAATTATCTTCAAGACAATCATATCAAAATTTGCAATAAATGAAATCCTTGGGGCCCCAAAAAATCGATTCTCATGAAAATTAATGATGAATCGAGTTAATAAAGGCCGAAATCGAAAAACGAAAGCTGATTGAGTATCCACGATTGAATAATTTTAAGTCTCCTTGGGAAAAAAAATCGCTGGAAAGATTTAATGGAATTTTAAACCGTGAAAGTTTATAAAAGAATGGAAAAAAAATCCGCTAAAAAAGTAATGAATAATTTTTTTTTGAGAGAGATTGTTTTCAGATCCGTGCCAGGAGGGCTTTTAAATTTTTTCGACATTTTGATGATTGGTTGGTAACCTAAAAAAAAGTGTCAAATACAGTATGAGTGATCCAGAACAATCGTTTCCTAAAATGAATAGGGTAAATATTAACAAAAAGGTTGATATAGGATAAGGAACTAATAGGATAAGGACCTAAGCACTGGATTCAAACAATTGTTTTGTGTAGAACTTGGTTGACCATCGTATTTAAGTGTTGTTATCCCAAGAATCTGTTTAACTCAAATTCTATTTGAGATTGAAACTGCCTACTTGTTCAAGGGCAACTATTATCAGAATTAACAGGAAGAACGACTTTGTTTGTTTAACAGAACTTCAAAAGGCAAACCTAAACGGAAACTTCGTCGAGGAAATTAAAGGAAGAGATTTTCGATTTTAAGTTGGAGTAAGAGGGCAAATACGATGATTTGGTGAAATCGATGTTTTCTACTGTAATCGTCGAAAACTCTCAGTCAACGTAGTTTTCCAATGAAATCGAAAAGCCCTAAAGAATAAATCGTGAAGGAGCTAAAGATGTGCACCATTTTTTTTTTATATATAACAAAAACCTTTTTTGTAGGCTTTTGGACCGTTTTTGACTACCAAGGATTTTGTACCTTGATTTTAAGCCTTTATTTGGTAAGAATAAAGCAAGAATTTTGTAAGGCACTTTCAAGCCTTTTTCTTTAAGAAAACCCCCTTTTTGCCAACTATTGGGCCTTTACTTTTTTGACAATTAGGAATTTTTCAAACTTGATTTTAAGTCCTTTTTGGTAAGAAAAAAGCCTTTAAACTTGCTTTTGAGCCTCTCCCTTTAATCAAGAATTTTCTGAAGCACAAATTTACCCTTTTCCTGAAAGAAAAACCCATTTTCGATAGATTTTGGGATTTTGAGACACCGAAGAATTCTTCGGTGATAATTATCTTACCGAAATGGTTTTTTTTGGCCAGAAAACCTTGTTTTTGGACCTATTGCAGCTAAAAATTTATTAACTTTTTTTTTTGCAAGAAAACCCAGTTTTGGTGGATTTTGGCCATTTCCAAAAAGTTAGAATTTCCGTTCCTTGATTTTAACCTTTCTCGTTTTCTCTATTGAAGGGGTAAAAAGTAAGCTGACAAAAATATTGTTGATAAGAGCTGTCATTTCTGGGGATATTTCCTTTCCTATTCCGATAAAATTTATGCTGTCGGGTTTAAGAAGCACAACATTTTGAGGAAAAACGTCATTTTCTCGCATGGAAACTCCTTGCAATTTTAAAGGCCTCTTTTTCGAAGTTTACTTCCCAATATAAAGGACACGCATCGGCGAATTTGGGATTGTACTTCGGGACACCTAATGAGACATTTAAAAAATTAATATCGCCCCCTTCCAGGATAAAAAGTTTTTCGTTTTAACGATGACGGTTTCCATTGTTTGCCTTTTCACGAAAGTTTTAACGACGATCCTCGACGACAGAAATTCGGAGCTTAAACCGTGAACATTTTGTGCGGTATCCGGGATTGAAAAGGGCAGAAGGCAATTAAGTGGCCAGTAAGCATGAGCTCCCTTTCATTAACTTTCGACTCTAATTGTCTTCCCGCCCCTTCATTTTCAATTGCGCGTCTCCCTCAACAGATATCGCCTCTTTTTTTCAAGTCAAACACCCCTCCCCAATTAAAGTACATCCCTTTCTATTTAAACATTTTCAATTCGTACAAAAAAGGACTAATCCAAAGATTTGCTCGGCTGAGAAAAAAAGGAGCCTTTGAGTCAAGGCTTTACGGTTAGGTGAGTAAAAGGTTTCATGCTGAGTCGACTTTTCTTTCCATGACAATCGAGACGATCATAAAAAATGTCGAAAAGAAAATTGTTCCCTTCTTTTCTCTCCTATCGATTAACGTGTTTCTATACAATTTTGATTCAATTAAGAAGAAAAAAAAAGAAAAATTAAAGTGGAAGTTAATGGAGGCAGTTCACTCTGGGAGGTCCCATTAAGTGTCTTTAATTGTCGTTTCCCTTTTAGGTTTTACTCCCGCTTCAAACCACTTGGAGACCTTTGACCCGAGGGTTGCAAACTTTATGTCCCTCTTGAGGCTGTTTGTGTTTATTCTTCAAGATACGTTTCTCCCTCAAAAGATCCTTTATTCTTGAAAAATCTCTGTCAAATTATTTATTTAAACTCAATTAATTGAAGACGCTTCATTTTTCAAAAATAATTGGATCTATTTTATAACCTCAATTATGGATATCGTTAATTTTTCAATCCCAGATTATAGGGAGCCGTTTTTCTTCTTTTAAAACCATTTCGTCGTGGAATCTCATTAAGGCCTTGAGGACATTTTTTTTATCCCCTAAATTTTTCTTAGCTGTTAAAATCTTATCAGGAACCTACTTTTGATAGGGTTGTTAAGTTTTAAATTAAAAGGGAGTTCAGGATCAAACTAAATGAAGAATACTCTGATCTAAAAGAAATAAAAGCGAGTGTCCCACAAGGAAGCATCCTAGGTCCCATACTCTATTTGCTCTACACCAGCAATCCAAAAACGAAAAACACCACTCTCGCTACCTACGCAGATGATACAGCCATTTTGTCCGTAGGAACAACCCTAGAGGAATCGATAAGTGATCGGATGAACCAATATGCTTCAAGTTTGATAACTGTAGAGGGATTTTTTTTTCCTCTCGCGAGCAAAGCTAATATGCACTAATATGCAGCGAGTTTGATAACTCGATTCTTAAAGACAACATCCATTTCAAGATTTCTTGGAAAATTGATGATTTGAAAAAAGCTCCAAGACCCCCTCCACACCGAAATCCAACTTTTTCTCATGAGTAGAAAGGTAGATACCAAGTGACGGTTCTCTTATACAAGAAGCCCTGAAAATTTCAAGTCGGTGGGGTCACAGGGAGCCGATTTTAAATTTTAATTCCTTACATGAGATTCTACCTGCTTTTCTACCTGATTTTTTACCTGATATAGGTAGCGAGAGTGGTGTTTTTCGGTTTTGGATTGCTGGTGTAGAGCAAATAGAGTATGGGACCTAGGATGCTTCCTTGTGGGACACCTGCTTTTATTTCTTTTAGATCAGAGTATTCTTCATTTAGTTTGATCCTGAACTCCCTTTTAATTTAAAACTTAACAACCCCTATTTTATCCGTTACTATTCGCCCAAAAAGCTGAAGTTCGGCTTTGGCAGTTTTGTGACGTTTTGTGTTTTTCCACACACGGTGGATCCGTTCAGCCGACTAAGCGGGCACGTTTACAAAACGTTAATTAAATATTCAATTAAAAACGTAGCGTGGAAATTAGGAGTCACCATTGCGTGTATGAAATAACCTTAAATTAAAAAAAGCCCGTCCGTGGCCCTCATTTTGGGAATTCCTCGATTGATGAGGGTCAAACGTTACTAGGTTCTCTGGTCGTAGTATTTTTAGCAGAAAGGGTACCTTTGCAGGATGAGAGGATAAAAACTCCCTTCCGACCAATTTATCTGGACTTAGCACATTTAAATAAATATTAAAATATGTAATTTTTTATTTTTTTATTTTTTATTTATTTTTTTATTTATTTATTTTTTTTTTTAATATTTGCCTTCAACTCGTTTCTTAGCTGTCGCTAGAGCTGAAAAACAGATATTTTGGTTTTTCTGCAATATCTTTGGTTCTAATGAAGATTTTTACATGCTGCAAAAAAGGTTTTGCAGCTTTTTCATGCGAAAACAAATAGTAATTTTTTCGAAATTTTGGTACCAAAAATCTCTTAATGGGAGCTATTTCAAGTTTAAAAATACACAAAAAAGGTCAAATTGAAGAGGAGGCAAAATTTAAAAAAATATTTTTATGAATTACTACGCGATGATATTTTATCAGATTATTTTAAGTGGTAAACATCCTAAAAAAACACAAAAAAAAATGGCCATTTTTGCAAATTTTTTGGGTCTTTCCGCTCATGGCAATTTTTTAATCTCAAAACTAACCTCAAATTCGTGTTCCTCGCCCCAAAAAACATGGGAAAATTACAAGAAACCGAAATTCAATTTGGCACAAGTTTTTGGCTGGTGCATGGGAACTACTTATCTCACCGATCGCGATCCCAGACTCTTATTTTACAGAGAAATTTGAAGATTCTTGAGGGGGCACATTTTCTTGATGGGCGACATTTTTCTTCTTTCTGAAACCAATGAATGGAAGTGACAACTCATTATTTTATTACCAAAGTTCTGGCGTCACTGTTACAGGGAAATCCTGATCAGCAAACGCTATTACATCAATGTACATAAACGTTGGAAATTCCATGAGAAAAAAAATTCACCCGTGACAAACAAACGACAAAAGCTCCTTTTGTTATTTCTATACAAATAGAGAGAGAGAAAAAAAAGGTTTAAATTGAAAGTAAAACCGTGACTTCTTGTATAAGTAAATTGTTTTATTCCGCTTCAGTTAGTATAAGAAGTAATGGTGAAGGGGTTAAAGTTTAATCTCCCCCTTCCGCGTCCCCATCTGGGGGGCTTCATCCTGGCAGAATTGAAAATACAAGAGAAGGCTCTCAACCTGCATGATACACGAGTTTCAAGTAGAAATTGGTTTTATGCCTTCGTGGCAACTCAGCACATTGAACACTGAAACAATAATGGATAAACCGCTATAACAGCTCCTCTCTTCAATCCCTTTCAAGTAGAAATATCGAGATTTTAACAACTTTTCAAGCATGGGGTTCTATTCACCAACTAAAGCTACTAAAGGATTTTCTACTATAATGAAACAAATTAAATTCAAAGATGGGCTTGGTTTCGCACAGTGGATAGCAGCGTTCCGCCTTCCCAAAAATATAGAAACCACCAATCTTCACCAAAGGGTCACTAGAGCTAAAAATCAGATTTTTGAACTTTCTTCGTTTTTCTGCAGTATCTTTGGCTCTAATACAGATTTTGACAAGCAGCAAAAAAGATTTTGCAGCTTTTACATGTGAAAGTAAAAATATGAGGTAATTTTTTCAAATTTCTCGCACTATATTTACTGGATCATATTTTATTCGGTTTTTTTAAGTGGTAGAACACCCTCAAAAACAGTGTTGCCAGATGACCAAATTATTTCCCATAGACAGGTTTCACTTCCCCCCAAATTTTAAACTTTTCCCCCTAAATTTATCCCTCAAAGTTTCTAAATATAGCAGATTTAGTTATTTTTGTACTACACTTGGTTTTTTAGTAATTAAATTAATATAGTAATTAGTAATTAAGTGTAGTAATAATAATAAGTAAGTATAGTAATTAGTAATTAAAATCTGAATTTTGAAATTGACGATACTTAACGCTTTGGATGAGTAGTATAGCTAAGGAGGCCTAGTGCCTCATTAAAAAGATTTTTTTTTATGACGTAACAACATGAAAATTGGTGAACCACTGAAAAATTAGCTAAAAAAGAACTAAAAAACCTCAACCTTTCCCCCAAAAAACCCCCTTTTTAGAAATTATTCCCCCTAAAAATCCACCCAAACTTTCCCCCCTAAAAAAAACCCCCGATGGAGCAAAAAAACCCAGATCTAGAGGGGAAACCCAAAATTTGGCAACACTACTCAAAAATTCAAAAAATGGTCATTTTTTGCACTTTTTAAGGGTATTTTTGGTCGTGGAAATTTTTTATCTCAAAACTAACTTCAGATTCGTGTTTCTCACCCCAAAAACATGGGAAAATCATAGTTTTTTCTGAAATTTCCGACGTAAAAATTCCTCACTTATTTGCTGTGGGTGTAGTAAACTAGGTGATAAAAAAAATCCCACAAAAACGACTTCAGAATCGTTTTTGTGCAAAAAAATTGTTTATCACCTAGTTTACTACACCCACAGCAAATAAGTGAGGAATTTGTATGTCAGAAAACCATGATTTTCCTATGTTTTTTAAGATGAGGACTGAGGAACACGAAAAAGTTGAAAAATGGCCAGTTTTTGAGTCAGACCTTTAATTTCCGCTTGATAAAAAGTTGTTTTTTAAGAACAATCCCTCTCTTTCAAGATGTGGAAAAGAGTAAAGAAGGCGCATGTGTTAAATGAGGTGTTGATAAGTCGGGTTGGGCTATTGTTCGCTCTCTTGTGTAAAAGGAGCGAGGACGAAGCCCCAACTTGAATACTAATAAAAAACAATACCCAATATTTCGCAAACATTTTATTTCCCAGTTGATCCATTGAAAATTTTTAGACTTCAACTTTTTGACTCAGACACAATATTCCTATCCGGAGGGTTATGGGTATTCGGGAGCAAAACGAGTTAGGCGAATGGAACGTGATTCGATATTCGGAAGTATTGAAGGGCCCCACCGAGGAGGAAAAAAAAATGAGAAAAATCCAAATTGACTTAAAAAACAAAAAAACAATTTTCTTTTCAATTTTCCTCCTGATGAATCATTAAACATTATTAGCATAGAAGTATGAAAAGAGTTTAATTGACTTAGTCGCCACTTGTTAAATTATCTCAATTAATTATCTGATTAATTAACTCAAGAAAAGGGGTTGTTCGACAAAAAAAGTTTTACTTATTATCTTTTCCAAAAAAAAATTGGGATATAATCGTAAAACAATTAAAAAGACATAAATCTTAAAGGAATTGTTGAATGAAAAGACCATGGCGATATTGCGGCTGGAAATTGGTCGGTTTAGAGGTTTAAGCTACTTATAAAGTTATCTGAAGGTGGCCGAGTGGCTTTTGTGCCCTCTTCGACCGTATAATTGTCCGCCTAGGCCAACGTTTAATATCTTTGTAGAACATTGATTTCATTAATTGTTTAAAACTTTCGAAACTCGTACCTTTTTCGACTTTCCTTACAATCAGATAGGACGAGGCAATTAAGACAGCATTAGGACGATTAATGTTAACTATCTGAGCTGCAATCAAGAAAAAAAGGAAGAAAAAATTGTCTTATAGCTCTTTTTTTCTCCCCCAAAGCTGTCTCGTTATCTGCTCGACTTTTTTTCCCCGTTGAAAAATAACTTTTAACCCGAAAACGTTTGTCATTGATAAAAAAAAATTCGTTTCCTGAAAAATCAGCAGTTTCTTCTATTTTTTAAATATTTTAGTCATGATTTTTCTTTGTATAAAATATTAAATCTTGATTTTCAAATATAAAGGTTGACTAAAAAATTTTTCTGTAGAGATCCTAAAAAAGGAAATAAAACCGGACCTTATTTTTCGTCATTTATTCGTCTTCCGGTAGTAAAAGATTGTTTTTCTTTGGAAATTTTCTACTATAAAATTTCTTATGAGAATGAAGATTTTCTTTTCAAAATTAAAACTTTTTAGATAAAAAAATCTTGTTTTTAATCAGTCCTATGCGAAAACACCAATCTGTCAAGTAAACAAGAAATCCGGATATTAAATTAGGCCAAACACACAAGCCTCTTGGATCATATTGTACGTTTCTCCAAATTAGAAAAGTAAAAAAAACTTCCTCTATTAGCATTTTCTATAACTTTGGGAAATTGGAAATGGAAGGTTTTTAATTAAATCAATCAGAAAAAAATTAGTTTTATCGAGTTTAGTTAAATCAAACCCGAGTAAATTGAATCTAAAATGGGATTTGAAGTTGAAAATTGAGATTGAAAAGTTTAATCGAATCTGATTTACAAGGTATGGCAGCTAATGAAGGTTCCTTGCCAATAAATCAGATCAAAATAGTACGAAACCTTCTTTGGGCCTTTTTGAGCTTAAGCCTCTTCTAAACTTAACACTTTCAACAGTGTAAAATACTAAAAACGTCAACGTTGGATCAGAGTAGCGGAGTTAGTTTTTTGGGGTTGAATTTCAATGTTGAAGTAAATTTTAGTTTGAAAAATTACCGTCAGGTGGTAGCACCTGAAAACCGCTTTTTTAAATTTCGATTTCCCGTGTTTTCTCCGAAACTACTGAACCGATTTTTGATTTCTCAGTCTTATTCGATCTAGGAAAAATTAATTATTTTCATGATGTCTCCAAAATTCAAAAAATATTTTTCAAAACAGTAAAAAATCCCACATGAATACATCGGTTTATTTTTTAATGATTTAAAAAAAAAGTTATTAAAAAATATTCATTACATCAGGAAAAAAAGCCGGAAACGTGAATCCACGTGGTTTAGCACAGCAGTTTAGGATTAGTAATTTCTTCTTTCATTATGTTAATCAATACAGATTTTCACAAGGGAGGGTATAGGGCCCAAGGCGGAAGATCTCGCCATATTGCCTATCACCTTATCCACTACACCACGGAGGTCTAAGGATTAGTAATTTCACTCAATGAACCAATAAAAGACTATAAAATAGCATCCAACTATTCAATTGCACTGGAGATCATTTTGTAAGGTCTGGTAGTAATAGAGGAGGAATTTCCAAAACAGGAACTTTCTCAAATAGTGGGTTTTCTCCATTAGCAGGGCGGAACCCTAACACGTTCCCAACCTCATAAGGCTCTATACCCACAGAAAAGTTATAGGTTTAAGAAAAAAATTAAGAATATAGGAAATTATTGTTTTATTAACAAAAATTTATTTTCACCTTACTATCTAAACAGCCTTTTTTTGTGGCGGACATAAATCCATCAATGAATAAATATTTTTAAAAAATCTTAAATCTACGCTTTGATAGTTTTGGCCTGATCTTCGTATTTTTTGCTGTATTCTCCTTTGGGGTCGTACTTGGTTTTAAGCCTTTCCCAATCACGTGGCCTATTCTTGGTCAAATGCCTGATGACCTTTTCCGTCTGCGTTTTTTGTGTCGGGCTACATTTCGTGCATCCGGTTTTCAGAGCGTCCGGCAAGGTTTCTGCAAAAAAACAAAATATTTCAAAAGTTTTTATCAGAAATTCCGCTTAACGCGTCTAATTGAGGGAAATTGTTTATTTCCCAATCTACTGCAATCGACGGTCACCAGAGACCGCGTAATGGAAGGGACCGAATATTGGAAAAGCGAAATTGTAATGAATTTTTAATCGAAGAATCCATAATCGCTCTAAACAAGAACTACAATACACCTCCATTAATTCAAGCATCTTTTTACGTCAAGCTTTTTTTTCTATTTGACAGGGAAAAAAATATTTCATTGCGAAACTTCATGATGTGCAAAAGTTTTCCAAACTTGGGAATGGCAGTTAAGGATGTAAAACACGATGTTAGGGACCTTCTTGGTTTATTTACTATTCCCTTAAGAACTGGTTTTGACATTGTAAAAAAAATTATGTCATGGTTATCACCCCGTTTGCCTCACCTATTGTTAAAAAATTGATTCGGTTCGAAATTCCGGGAGACCGGTTAACGAAATCGTTGTCTTTTACGAGGGTTACATCACTGAGATAAGGAAACGGATGACTAGATCGAGTTCTTAAAAGGAAACAGGAGAGATAATCGTCTACTTTACATGCTAACTAGGGGACTTGGACTTCCTCGACTCACTTTCTCTTCAATCGCTTTCTCCCTCTTTTTTGTCATCCGTAATTGTATCCACATCAAAGGCTAACTCGATTAAATAAATCGTTTTTTATAAAATCAAAATCACTTTCTCTTTACATAATTGGCAAACGTTTTGACGAATTTTTCTGTTTGTTTTGCAAATAATTAAGGAGTTGATAAAAGCCTGTAATTAGTCTGGCATGGCCAAAGCGAAGGACTTTTTACCGCTTAATTTCACACTAGTCGTAATTTTTTGGTCAATTTTTTATTCAAAACTTTTCCCCAAGATTTTGTGGTTTTCCACTTTTCTCCTGAATTGGGTAATTCCTTTAATTAAGTGGAATCCTAAAAAGATCAAGTAGACCGTTAAATTTTAATATTTGGAATCGAATTGATGAAATGTTGGAGGGCTTAAAACCAAGAAAAGAATTAATGAATCGTTGAATCTCCTTTGAATTTGAAAAGGGGCAAAAGGCATGAAAACAATATACAAGAGGCTCGTATTCAATTCGTACTCGAGACTATTGTTTTACAAGAGTTTTGACATTTCAGGCATATGGAGATCGATAAAGGATTGAAAGAACCCGATCCTGTTGCATCGCTAATATGGAAACGTCTCAATTTTTCTTCGCAATCCCCCCACCCCACGTTCTTTGAGGCCCCCCTTTAATATTTTCGCTCGTATCGATTTCGATCTTATTTTGATAACCGACATGTCTCTTCAAAGTTAATAGGAACTTTTTTTTTTCTTCGTTCCCTATTGTACATCGGAGCTCGAATTTCGCTCGATAGCTCAATTAATATGCAAGGATGGGATTTCTCATCTTGGAACAATTTAAATATTGGTTTTAACCAAAGATTTTTTTGTGTTCATTCATTGAGTTCTCGGGAGGCTTTTTTTTTAAATAAAAAAAGCCTATGTTCGCAGCAAGTCCTCCCTTTAATTTACTTTGTTTGACAGTCACAAATGACTCGAGGGACCTTCCCAACCAAAATGCTTTTTTTAAACCAGACTATTTTACTTTATAAAACCACACATTTTTAAAGATGCAAAAATATAGTCTGGGATTCAAATTGGGCTAAAATTGAAAAAAGTTGAGCATAAGTCTCGTCCAAACGAGTTAAAATTGTTAGGGATTTTTCTCATTGAAGAATATCTGTGCCAAAGTTTAAGTTAATAGGTCAACAGGCTGAGAAAACGTAATTTTTTTAAATTTTCTTTTTTCTCAGAATACCATCTAAAAGGAACGTTTTCACAGTTCCCTGTAGACTAATTGACTTTTAAATTTGGCAAAAATCTTCTCTAATATGAGCAGAATAATCCCTGAAAATTTCAAGTCGATCGATCAAGATGAGAAAACGTAGTGTTCTTATAGAGTTTAGTCTCCACTAATATGATGAGATCAATGCCTGAAAAGTTTTAGTCAATCGATCAATAGGAAGCTGAGAAAACGTAATGTTATTGAGTTTGGTCTCCACTCTGTTACTGAATGCTACCCAAAGGTCACTTTTCCCAGCCCCCAGTGGACCGATTTCCTTGAAATTTGGCAAAACTCTTCTTTAATATGAGAAGAAAAATCCCTAAAAATTTCAAGTCAATCGATCAACAAGAAGCTGAGAAAACGTAGTGTCCTTTTTGAGTTTAGTCTCCACTCTGCATTATGTCACTGAAGTAGCTACCACCCAAATGTTCTCAGTTCCCTTTGGACCGATTATCTTGAAATAGGCACAAATCTTCCCTATAAATTTCAAGTCAATAGCTTATCATGAAGCTGAGAAAACATAGTGCCCTTATTGAGTTTGGTCTCCTCTCATAGTCTTTTGTCAATAAATACAAAAGGGCTGTTTTCTCAGCCCCCTGTGGACCGATTGTCTTTAAATTTAGCAAAAATCTTCTTCAATATGATAAGAAAGAACCCTAAAAATTTCAAGTCAATCTATTGACAGGAAGCTGAGAAAACATAGTGTCCTTATTGAGTTTCCACTCATAGTCTTTTGTCTCTGAATACCACCCAAAAGGATTTCTCAGCTATCTGTGGACCGATTACCTTGAAATCAGCACAAATCTTCGTTATAAAGCCCTGGAAATTTCAAGTCAATCAATCAACAGGAAGCTGAGAAAACAGTGTCCTTATTGAGTTTGGTCTCTACTCTAAGTCACTGATTAGTGAATACCACCCATAAGGACTGTTTTCTCAGCCCCCTGAGGACCAATTGTCTTGAGTTAAAATATTTTAATATGATAAGAAATAGCCCTAAAAATTTCAAGTCAATCGATTAACAAGAAGCTGAGAAAACATAGTGTCCTTATTTAGTCTGTCTCCAGTCATAGTCGTTGTCACTGAATACCATCCAAAAGGAGTTCTCAGCTATCCGTGGACCGATTGTTTTGAAATCAGCACAAATCTTCAAAGCCCTGAAAATTTCAAGTCATTCAACAGGAAGCTGAGAAAACGTCCTGTGTGAGTTCAGTCTCCTACTTCACAACTACTCAAGACTTCGATGTTTGATGGATGAGAATGAAGAACTTACTTTTAAGTTCACGTCCTTCGTTGGTGCAGTTTCCTTCTTCCATAAGGCATTTGATGTATTGAGTTAGAATCCTGTCGTTGGAAAGAATTTTGTCGACGTCGATGTTGTCGTATTTGGAAGTGTAGATCTCGGCGGAAAGCGCGAGGCCGAGAAGGGCGAAAAGCACGAGGGCGATTTTCATTTTGTTTGTAACAGACTTAAGCCGCGGCTTTTGACATTCGGGACGTTTTTATAGTCGTCGTCCCCACCACGTTTCGAACCCCCGGTGCGACTCAAAATCGGCGGGCGACTCCCTTCTTCGGGGAAAGCGACCGTGGACCCCTTACGTCACTTGTCAACCTTTTATCCACCTCGGGAAAAAAAAAAATCTGTTTTGGTTTTTTTAATGGGTAATCACGAATTAAAGATAAAAACCTCCTTGGTCTTTACTTTTCGATTTCACTTTAAGATTGGTTACATCATCGAAAGGCCATAAACAGAAGATAAATAGAGCTTCTAGAGAAAAGGATGAAATTTATTGCCAACTCCTTATTTTTAGAACAACTCGTATATTTCAGTCCATGGCTATAATTCAAAATATTACAAACTCTGCAAAAACAACAAACATTTCTTCAGAAACCTGCAGGAATTAGAAAGAATTTGTATTTTTCCCAACTTAAACTTTTTTGAAGTGGCGTGGTAATTTGCGGATACTTCCAAAAAGTGGCTTTTACTGCGAAATGGTGAATTTCGCGGTTGGTGTAGTTTTTCATCTAAAAATTTTCAAAAACCACATTTTGGATGACATCAAAAAATCAAAATTTTTGAGTTGAAACAGTGAAGAAGGGTCCCCCCTTTGCTTAGTTCGAATTCTATCCGAAAACCGACTTCAGATTTCCCCTAAAAATGGTCAAAAACCACATTTTGGATGAAATCAAAAAATAAAAATTCTCGAGTCGAAAAAGTGAATTAGGGTCCTCTCTTTGGTGAGGTCGAAAAAAATGATTTTTTATCCCAAAAACGACATCAGATTCTTGTTTTTCACCCTAAAAATGGTCAAAAACCTCATTTCGGATGAGATAAAAGAATTAAAAAAATTCAAGTCGAAAAATTGATTCCAAAAACGACTTCAAATTCTTGTTTTTTACCCTAAAAATGGTCAAAAACCGCATTTCGGATGGGATAAAAGAATAACACTTTTGGAGTCCAAAGATTGAAAAAGGGTGCCCCCTTTGGCAAGATCGAAAAAAATGTTTTTCTATCCCGAAACCGACTTCAGATTCTTGCTATAAACCCTTAAAATGGTCAAAAACCACTCGGTTAAATCAAAATTTGGTGATATCAAAAAACGTTTTTATATCCCATAAACGACATCAAATTCTTGTTTTACACCCTAAAAATAACCTTTTTGGAGAAGTCATTGTGGGACTTCTTCCATTAACCTTTTAAAAATTTCGCAGACTTTCTCTTTTCAAACCAAGTCCTCACACATTGTGACAAGTATTATGAAGCAGGACGGAGCTTTTTAAAAACTGCGGAGATGAGAGAAAAACAAGGCCTAATGAAGAGTAATCGACGGTAGATGGTCGTACAGTGTGATTAATCTACCACAAACCACCTCAACACTCGAGGTCGCTAATTTCTTTTTAAATGAGAGCTGGACACCTCAGTAAGGATGAAAAACTAGTATACTTATGTCGACAAAAAATTGTTTTCATCCTTTTCTGGAGAAAATGAAGTTATTTGAAAAAGAGAATGTTAAAACAAACGACGTGAATGATTCTTTTTCAAGATTTGAATGGTTTCCGGATGAAAGCGGACTTCATGCCGAAACAATTCTTTTTATGTTATTTGCATTTTAAATAATCTTTTAATGACATTATTTTATACTCGCATGAGTTACTCTATTTAAATGAGGCCATCAAACAATATAAGCTAGTGGCACAAATGACATAAAAGTAGTTTAATATCTTCAACTTCCTTTGGAAAAAAAAGTTTTAAAAAAATACGCATCATTTTGGACAAATATTTATTTTAGTGACTTTTTACCTAATTGATTATGAAATGGGTTTTTGTTTGAAGTTTCGTAATTTGTTGCCTTTTATTGTTCATTGAAGGGTCAAGGGCCTAAAAGTTGTTTAGGCCAAATGTAGCGAAACAATTTTACGGTTAGGACTAGGGAGAAAACTTTTATGGGATAATTAAGTTTCATGTAGCGTAAATCAAAAGATAACTTTTGTTATAATGTGCGTTCTTTTTTTGCAAAAACATAAGGATGTTCTTCATTTTTTAGATTCTTAAATACCTCAGTTCAGGGCTAAGGGATCGAACAATGAAATACCAAATCCCATGTAATCATCATTTATGCATTATTTCGTCCCAATCTTAGCTTTTTTTTTATTTTTAAAGAGGATGCTGACTATCCAGTTATATGAACTTGCGGTCCTGAAGTTTAATCGTCTATCCAATGGGAGTGAGGCAAGGGAGCACCGGAAATTCAAATTGTGGTAAAGGAGTTTTTAAACTCGCTAAATGGCGCTAAAAGGCAGAATCGAAAAAGTTAATAGCCTTTAGATAGATAGTGCAGGACATGCCAGCTAGAATGGACCAGCATATTATCTGCCAGACTTTTGTCCTTACGAAAAAAATTCATCGAAGTAAACCCCCCTTAGATTTCACCGATTTGCATCAATAAGTTTTGGATCCGGGATACAGGGTGCTCTAGGCCCCTTCTTATTTCAAATAGGAACTTTTTTGACGATAGAGTTCAATTCTAGGCTTGATGTGCAGCAACTTTTACTTAGAACACTTTTTCGATAGTTCCTAAGTTATGGATACTATGCCACTTAATATGGATTATTTGCCAGAATTTTGACCTGGCGAAAAAAATTATTTAAGTAAACCCTCCTTAGATTTTAACGAGGAATCGACTGAGATGAATAACGTTTGGATTAAACGAACAGGATGCTCCAAAACGACCTTAATTTCGTTATTTTAAATACGACGCCTAGGTTTTGCAGATGGAAATAGAGTTCACGCTTAATTTGCAGTCACTTTTGCTTAAAATACTTTTTGATAGGACCAAACGATCCGGAGTTAAGATGGTCCATGTTAACGTGGCGAAGTGTTGGTTTGGTTCTCTCCAATCAAAGTTTTTAGTTAAAGTACTCAAAACATAAGATTCCTATTTGAAATCATTCTTTCTGGAGCACCCTGTATGTCGGATTCGAAAGTTGTTGATACCAATCGATTCCTCGCTATAATCCCAGGGGGGTTTACTTGGATACTTTTTTTTGTAAGGTAAAAGTTTGGCCGATGAACAACATTTATCTGGCACACCCTGTATTTAGGTAGGTAGTAAAAATTTGAGCAAATAGTGTTTGTTATAGCTGTATTTACATTTGAATTCAAAGATTGCGTTCGTACATGCGAGTGTATCTTCCAGTAGGGTCGTACTTGGCTTTCAGTTTGTTCCAATCGTTTCTCCTTCTGTTATAAAGATGCCTCAGAACTTTATCAACCTGGGATCGTTGAGTCGCCGAACATTTAACACAGCCGGTCCTTAAAGCGTCGGGTATTATTCCTGAAAAAATTGCGTCAAAAAATTAAATTGGACCTTTTTTTTTTCATCCACGAAGGAAAGCATTCATCGTTAATTTCCCACAGGAAATCACCCCCTTGAGTGTCCTTCAGGATATAGTTTTTCTGGAGCGAAAATAAAAATCTATTTAGAAAGTAGTAGTTAAAAACTCTCCCAAAATCCCCAAACGGGAATTTCCATCTCTAAAGGAAATATTATGACAGAGCCTTCAACGTTATTAATTTCAAATGAATATTTTATTAACTCATTTCACTTATTCATTAAAATCTTTCAAATATTAAGAAGCTTGGTTTCAAAAGGAAATTAACGTCACCTCATAAATTGAATTACGAGCCTCAAAGGAACAAAAATGCATGAGACGAGAAAAGGTTTTAAAATATGACGTAACCGATATGCACAATCGTTACTAAATTCTTTATGGCATTAACCTTTTAAATAAAAAGTGTCGGTAACGTCCATATGTGTGACAAAAAAAAATTGCGCTTTCACTTACTTTTTAACGTGTTTCCTTCATTGTTGCATTTTCCCTGATCTAGAAGACATTTTATGTATTGAGTGACGATTCTGTCGTTTGCGAGGATCTGATCGACGTTTATTCTGTCATATTGGGTCGTGTACATTTGAGCGGAGGCCAAGGCGACAAAGGAGAAAAGAACGATCAACTTCATTTTTGAACGATTTCTAATTTTGAAATGGACGAAAAATATACTTTTATACGAAATCCCCACTAATGGTTTTAAACCCTTGGGGAAAAACGTTTTTAGGAAAATTTTTCTCAGGTGGTATTAATTTTTATGGGAGTAAAAAAAGATTAAAAGTTAATGATTGGGGGGGTTCAAATTGAAAGCTTTTCTTTTAGCACGTCCTTTCAAGACTTTGGATATAAAACTGGCTTCGGATTACTTTACCCTTGGCTCTTTAGTTTCTCTGAAACTGCCCTTTAAGGGCTCTCCGAGGACCTGTTAATGGGTTTCCTTTGACCGTCGGTCACGTCTCGCTAATTCCTGAATATTGACACGAACAGGAGCTGAACACTTTTGTTTCAACACACCCAATTCGTCCTGAGGAACAAAGGGGGACCTTTCTGGCCAAAAAAAAAGTGCTTTTGGCTCAGAGTTTGACCAATAATTTGAATCTTTTGTATAAAACTTGAGCATCTGTAAAGCCTTTGACAAAACCTAAATGTAAGAATTATCTGGCTTTTTCTTTGTAGATAAAAAAAAATTTTCTGGTCTAAACGTTATGAGGATCACCCAAAACTATAACTTTCTGAAAAAGTGGGTTTTGTACAGATCTCTCCAAAGACTCCACTAATACTAAATATCTCTCCTCAGCCTAACCTGCCTCCACCATCCCCACTTATTCATCATCCATGACCTCCACCACTTCACATTCTCCTCCCACTCTTCCACCAAATTCCACGACCTCCCACCCTCTCCCATCACCTCCCCTACCCTCCTGGACACTCCTACAATCTTCCTCCAACTCCCCATTATCACCCTAACATCCTACTCTCTCAACTTTCCCTTTGCCTTCCCTCCCTTCCGCTACCTCCCAACACTTTTTTATCATCTTCCTCTAACATTCCACCACCAAATCACTCTCCCATGCCTACACTACCCTCCTGGACCCTCCCACCATCCCCCCACCATCCTCAAGCATCCCCCATCTCACCTACTTATCAATCACCTCCTAGACTGTCTCTCGCTATTCCCTAATCTTTCCTTCACCACCCATCTCCCAGTACCTCCCCCACCCTACCTCCCACCACTCTCCCATCTCCTCCTCTCTTAAAATCTCCTCACTTTTTAAACTGTAGCCCGTGAAATATTCCACAGTTGCTACAAAGTTTGCAAAAGGAACAATAGGTATTTATTTTGGCTTAATTTTATTATTTAGAGGTCGAGTAGGTCGGTCAATTTGTAAAGGTTTCATCAAAGTTTCACTGTTTTATCTCTAGCGAAACATGTAACCCAATTATTAATCAACAAGGGCGTTTAATTAATAGGAACAAAAAGAAATCCTTATTCAAGTAGATTTGGAGGAAGGCGTCATAATTTCCTGTTTACATTACAAGTGAGAGTTAAATTACATAAAATTTTGTTTTTATTAATAAATTAATTTGAGCTTAATTTAAATTAAGGGGTTTCGATCGGAATCTGGCAGATTTTAATTAGTTAAAAGCCGAAATCGGCGTTTCTGGGGATGCGAAACCGTTTTAATAATTAATAGATTGACCGACCTTTCCGATTGAATCCCTTTGTATTGCGTTCGAGGGCTCAAATCGCTTTTTGTTAATTGCAATTTCGGGGCCTTTGAAACTATTCAACTTTTAGCGGTGGGAGGGAGAAATCGCGAGTAAACATGAGAATTCCTCGAGGGGGTACGAAACTATGTTCTAAGTCGATGATAACTGAAATGAAAAATAAGCTCGTTACATCAAAGGGGAAGCAATTAACGGGAAAACTTTTGTTCGAATTGCTTGAAGGACGTACAATGGTACAAAATTAATTTTTGGTTTTATCATGAAAACAATAATTTTCCTTTGTCAAGAAATCGGACAAAAATTAAGAGAAATTTCGATAAAACTTTTCAACCCACAAAAATATGCGCGTTGAACCCACAGACAAAAGGCATTTATCGTTGATTCAATTTCTTCTGTAATTTTGCCTTCTAAAAACGGGATTAAGTCGCTTGAGCTTCTTAGCTCTTTTAAAGGATTCTGAGGGAGCAGTCAAGGGACTTAGACCTGGGGGCTGATTCGGTTAACGTAGCTCTAGAGAATAGTCTCGAGATAATAAAGTCTGCGAGCACCTGTATCGGAGGAAAGAAGGGGGAGCTGTAAAACGTAAAAGGGTTTTACGGACACCCAAACCACTCGTTCTATTTCCAAGTAACAAAAATAAATTAAATTCTTAAAGTCCTTGAAAACTTTTGAGAAGTTACTGCCATTTTAGGGCGATTTTGAAACTTGAAAGTGTATTATCCTCGAACCCATGATACTAGGAAAGGTTCAAAGAGACCCCGAAAGGTCAAAACGACCCTTGCTTCTTGGCCACTGATTGCAGCAGTAACATGGCAACCGATTTCAGAGCTCCACTTGGTGGCTACGCATATGCCTCTAAGTTAATGTAATAACATGCACTATGCAATTTATTCATTCAATATTACAAAAACTCAGGATATCTCTCAAAACCATCTGACTCAAAAGAAAGGAAAAGTTTGGTGCTGCGCAGAACTTGGGCACCCAGCGTGCTATTAGTTCCGCTGGTAGCTTGTGTGTGTCGTTGGTGTGGTCAATGGTCATGTGCCTGTCTGTGTGCGTGCTAGTGAAAACCCCGGGAATGACCGCTAGGTTTTCACGGCTAGTTTTTCTGCGGGCCAGTTGGAGATCTGTATCAGTATATAAGTATAATCTGTGCTCAGGATGTCACTAGGGAAGATTCGTTACTACCGATACTAGACAGTATCGATACTGTTACCTATTAAGGGGCCGTGAAAACAGTTATTCAATGATAGCTCATAGAAAAATGATCCGATCTGGACCGGACTTTTTTTTAAAATGAAGCTTATTTATTTCTCCGCGCATTCTACTAAACTTATTGTAATAAAAATAAATCTTTGTAGTAAAAAAAAAATGTTTAAATTTTTTTTTAAACTTTTTAAAGAATTGTTTAGTGAAATGCGCTCCACATAACAAAGAACATAAGTATGCAAATTTTGAATCAATTCCGATGACTCAATCTTTAGTTATCATTGAAATACTATCTCAACAAATTTTGAATCACGCGGGTTTTTCAACGAATCAAAGACAAGTGGGCGGAGAGAACCGGCTCCTCCTGCCAATTGAAGGGGAGGGATAAGTTTTAAAACCCTCGTGTTATGCGGGTCGCCCCGCCCTCGCGACAGGCGCTGGATGGGCCCTTAAAAAGCACCAATTTTGGTAAAAATTGGCCAAAATTTTGGTAAAAAATCTCTAACTTTCTAAAAACGCACTGTATCGGAACCGATACTAAGCGGTATCGATATTTTTCTTCCGATACCTCCTATATTGTATCGACATCATAGTGGAGCCCCGAAAACAGAAAACGGTGAAAAATGGCATTTGATATCTCAGATCGCTCATCCCAGGGCTGTCAGGAGGCTCAGGTCCTCTTTATACATATTTTGACAATGCAATTTGCTAAAAGTGTCCGGGGCTCAGGTGCAAATGAATTTTAATCCTTCGCTTTTACTGCAAATTGACAACGGGCTCAAATCGACTCGGTCGAAACTCTCCCGGCTTATCCTCTCAAAACGGGAAGTCACAAACAAATCGTTCAAACATAAATTCAATCATAACGAAATCCAAGCGATTAAGACCATTAAGAAGGAAAAGTATTAAGCGAGGAATCCGATAAAAATTATGACCAACTTGAAAACCGTGATGGAATCCAGTGCCAGTGTTATATCGGAGAAAGGAGCCGTGTAACATTAATGTTTAATTGAATTCCTCACATTTCTGTGAGCCCTTGATTCCAACTGTACTAATCTCGACAATCTCGTCAACTCGATCCACAAAGGGATATTGAATATTGAACCTAAATTAACCTCTTTTTAAGTCACAAAATTTCCTAACTGTTGGTTAATGGTTTTTATTTAATAAATTAATTCGCCTAAATTACGTTTCTAGGAATTAATTTGATTTGTGAGATATTCGAGTTGAGTGTTGAAACGCTGCGGTTGAAACATGGGTTCAATGGTGGAATCCCACTCGATTCTAGGACAGACAAGAGTGATATATTCAACATGACCGAACTGCACTTAAACACCATTCAACCTGAACATCAGCAATATAGACGTTTCGGTGAAATTTTTTTTTCCTTTTCAAAGGGTCCTCGATATCAAAGCGTTTCCCTCTCGAGTCTATTGAGAAGGCAACAGGGAAAATTACTTAAAGGATTTTAAGGGCAATATTTTCCGCCTTTTCAGGTTTGCCTCGACGAGATAGCGGGTGGCGAAGGAGTTTGCTAAGTCGTCGGGGATAGTGCGCCCTCAATATATCATTGCTCTTTTCACCGACGACCTCTACGTGATCAACGCCCATCCTCTTTTTATGGCGACGTCTTTTACATAAAGCTTCTAAAATATTGATTCCGCTCGATATCACTTTTTTGTATCGTTCACAATGATTGCGGATATTATGTCCCCCATCCCCATTATTGTACACGTGAGCTCATACTTTATGGCTATAATTTAAAATTTTATATAGAAATTGGAAAACTTCGAAATGAGGGGCCTAACAAGCAGCTAAAAAAATAGAGACAATTTTTTTTATCCCAATCGAGAAAAATGACGATTTTTGGGACGAACTACTCTTTTTATGTAGATTTTGAACCTTTTTTGGACAAGAAGGATTCTTTTTAGCTGGTTTTTGACGCTTCTCCTGACTCCTGCTTGTCCAAAAAACTGTTCAAAATCTTCATAAAAAGAGTATGTACACAGTTTGTCCCAAAAAGGGTCTTTTTTCTCGATTAGGATAAAATCCTCCCTTTTTTACGGGGTGAGTGAAATGGTGGGAGGTTCTTGGAGGATAGGGAGGTGTCGGGGAGAGTGGTTTTAGAATGTCGTGGGAGGGTAGGGGGTGGTGGGGGAGGGTGGGGAGGAGATGGGAGAGTGGTAGGGGATGGGGGATATGTCGAATGAGTGGGAGGAGTTGTAGGAAAGTTAAGTGTGGAGGGGATTTGGGGAAGGGTATTTAGTTTAGTGGAGAGCTCTGTATAGCCCCCTCTTTTTGATAAAGTTCCAGTTGATCCACTTTCTACAAAGAGGGCCCTTTTCTTATCCTTTTTTGACAAGAAGGACCCTTTTTGGATTGATTTCTACTATTTCTTGGGACGAACTACTCGTTTTATGTAGATTTTGAACCTTTTTTGGACAAAAAGGATCCTTTTTAGCTGAGTTTTTACCCTTTTCTACTAAGAACACCCATTTTATGCTAAATCTTTGCTCTCCAGAGAAAAGAAGCGAATCGTCAAAGATTAAACGTTATAGCTAAAATCTAAGGGTTATTACAAAAGGAAACAACAATTTTATGAAGTGGAAAACTTGGGAAAGCCAATAAATCAGCACATATGGTAAGGCTGTAACTTTAATAGAAACTCACAAGTTCTGATTTATGTCCATGTTATTTTTCAAAATCGATACTTTTTCTGCCACCCATTGTGTCAAAATGATTGATTTAATATCCCGGAATTATAACAACGGTTTAGAATCATTACTTTTTTTTGAGGGGCAGGTAGTGATGAAAGGAAAATCTTAAGCTGTCAAACAGGCAAACTCTCGCCGGAACGATGATCGTCAATTCCGCCCTGATGGGCTCATCGTTATTTCCCGTGGTCCGAGAAAAAGGGTTTGTTGGGCTAAATCTAAATGGGGTCTCCCATTGTTATTCCTACCCGAGAAACTCGAAAAAGGGAGAAGCGTTTCCATTTGTCTCTTATCACAACGCCTTTGACGCCCCGAATGAATTTACCCTCGTAAATCACTTTTAGTTGCTCTCATAAAGATTTTTTGTTTTGAATATGATTAATGAAATACCCTAAAAGGGTTTTTTGATCAAAATACAAACTCTAAGTTGAACATTTTCCCGATACATTGAAAATTGCAATTAAACCGTGGTTGGTTTAGAAATTCTGAAGCGTGCTCGTATTCGGGAAAAGAAGATTAAAGAGAAATGTCGATTTGTTCGGGAAAAAAAGTTTTCTTCGCTTTTTACTTTATTGCGTCGTTCTTTCACGTTTTTCTCTTTCATTTGACTTTAATTTCTTTTCTTTCTCCCTGTTTTAAGTTCCTTGAAAATCCTGACGTCTGATGGTTCCACGCTTCGTTAATTTTTTTAAATACAAAAAGAAACTTTAAAAAAACATTAAACGCTTAATTTAAAAACGATTTTCTTCTTTTGCCTTATGAAGAAGATTCGTTCAACGCGAAATTTATAACGGAGAAGAAGAAACTAGACATGAAGAGCCTATTCAAGGCTGTGCTAAACCACGTGGATTCACTATTCCGGCTTTATCTCCGGATCTAATGAATATTTTTTAATAATTTTTTTTAAATCATTAAAAAAAATAAACCGATGTATTCATGTGCGATGTTTTACTTTTTTGAAAAAGCCTTTTATATCCTATGCTCACGAATTTTGGAGACATGATAAAAATTCTTAATTTTTTCTAGAACGAATAAGACTGAGGAAATCAAAAATCGGTTCAGTAGTTTCGGAGAAAACACGGGAAATCGAAATTTAAAAAACCGGTCTTCAGGTGCTACCACCTGTAATTTTTCCAACTAAAATTTACTTCAACATTGAAATTTCTGAAGTGTTTTGTCTTGTCAAAATTCATCGAATTTAGGTTGAAAAGTCTTTTCTTGTCGAAAAAATATTAAAACTAAGTTTGAAAAGGGTCTTTTCCTATCCAAAAAGGTTCAAAATTTAGCTTAAAAGGGTCTTTTCTTGTAGGGAAAGGTTCAAAATCGTGCTGGAAAGGGTCTTTTACTTTAAAAAAAAGGTCAAAATCTGGCTAGAAAGGATCTTTTTCATTCAAAAACTCCTAATAGGAAGTTTTAATGGCTTTTTTAGGGGAAGATCTCTTTGGGCTTTTGTTTTTCCAGAAATGCTTAATAAGGAGTGTTGCGTGGAAATATTTTAAAATGCGTAAATGCGTGTGGTCACCCTAAGTCAGCCCCTGACACTGTTTTAGACCGATTGACTCCAAATTTTTAGGGCTTTTTTTCCTTACTATGCAAAATTTGAGATTTATTGGTCCACAGGAAGCTTTTTATTTTTTTTATGCTATTGCTTCACATGGAAGCTAAAAAACAGCTCTTTCTGAGATGAGTTGGTAAAGAAAGCTTGTTTTTATTATTAAAAAATTTATTTCTCAGGAAATCCCTATAAACGATTTTTCTGTGCCTTGGACACTTGAAGAGTGTGTAGAAATAAAAATTGATTTCCCCTCTTCACACGAAGCTTTTAGCTCCTTTAAAATAAAAAAAGGAAAATTTCTCGACAGGAAATTGTTTACCAAATCGAAATTTTCTCATTTCAAGTTTTTATGCGTGGGAATTAAAAAAGCGATTTTATACGATGTTGGAATTTTTATGCATAAAAATGTTTTTCTTTAATCCTCCGAAAATTCGATTAAAAATTTTTTTTTACTAATTTCAAATAATATAAAGATTACTCTTTTAATTATTAAAACTCCATTCTACCGTTCTACATAGGGGATTAAATACTTTGTTTCCGCTCACTGAAACATTAATCCTTAATAAACCCCAAACCACTCGATGACCTTTTTTTCCCTTGAAACTTTTTTTGGGCCCTTTTCCGTAGATAAATAAGAGAGGCTGAACGTAAATGAGGGGGAAGCTCCGACGGGGGTGATATTAAAACAAGAAAGTCCCTAATTAACTACGGCTTCCCGGAGAGCTTTGAGCGGAAGACTCACGAGAAGCCTTCTAAACGTCCCACGTTCGCTCACCGCATCTTTGTTTTCCATCTCTAATTTTAATTGGTTATTTTATTTTAACTTTTCGGGTTTTAATCAAATTTTTTGTTTGCTTATTTTTCAGGAGGAGAAATTGAGGGTTCTAGCATGTGGAAAGTTTTTGCGAATAAATTGTCGCATTTGGCATCAAGTAAAAACGAAAACTCGACTGAAAGGTAAAAAGAATCTGAAGACTTATTTCCCCCTCTCCCAACTTATTCATCATCTCCTCGACCCTCCCCCACCTCCTCCCTCCCATCCTCCATCTCCTCTTTTCATCCTCCACCTCCCATTCCATCCTCTACCTCCCACTTCCATCCTTTACCCCTTCCATCCTCCATCCCCTTTCATCCTCCACCTCCCCATTCCATCCTCCACCTCCCCTTTTTATCCTCCACCTCCCCATTCCATCCTCCATTTCCCCTTTTCATCCTCCACCTCCCATTCCATCCTCTACCTCCCCATTCTATCCTCCACCTCCCCATTCCATCCTCCACCCCCTTCTATCATCCACCCCCTTCTATCCTCCACCCCCCTTCCATCCTCCACCTCCCCATTCCATCATCCACCTCCCCATTCCATCCTCCAACTCCCTATCCCTTCCTCAACCTTTCCATTTCATCCTCCACCTCCTACCCTTCCAACCTCCCAACCTCCCTCCTCCAAAGGAAAAGAAGCTATAATTTTCAAACAGCAAACACTAGGGCAAGTTGAGAATACGAAAGTATTTGGCCAATGGAAGATTTTTGAACTAAAAATTTTGATTTTTCTATCATCCACCCCCTTCTATCCTCCACCTCCCCATTCCATCCTCCACCCCCTTCTATCATCTACCCCCTTCTATCCTCCACCCCCCTTCCATCCTCCACCTCCCCCATTCCATCCTCCAACTCCCCATCCCTTCCTCAACCTCCCCATTCCATCCTCCACCTCCTACCCTTCCAACCTCCCAACCTCCCTCCTACAAAGGACAAGAAGCTATAATTTTCAAACAGCAAACACTATGGCAAGTTGAGAATACGAAAGTATTTGGCCGATGGAAGATTTTTGACCTAAAAATTTTGATTTTTCACACAATCCTGTTTGCTAATATGAAAAAATATATAAAATATTAAAAATCTGAATATTTTATTGGCTCTTCTGATTACTCCATTGATGTGAGAGAAAAAAAAATGTCCCAACCCCCTTTATGGGGAGATAAAATGGAAAGTGGATACAAAAAACGAGCGAAATTTCACGCTATAAAATTTGTTTTTTATCCACGAATCCACCACTTAAAGCAAAAACAAATAAACGTTTATTTTCAGACACGTGCTTTAAAGCGCGTTTCCCCTCCGGGAAAAGGGGCTATAATTGAAATTCGTATTTTAATCTAAAACAACGACAATTTCGTGTATGAAAATCTCTTCACGGTCCTTTCCCTTCCCTTGAAACCGACTTGAGATATTATATTTGTGTTTGGGGACCGCAGTAAACAGCTCCAGTTGGAAATATTCGAGAGCGGCCTCCTTTTCCAACGTTTAAATGACTACGAGACCACCTTTTCCTTTACTTTACCTTCAAATTCGAACTTAATGAAAAGTAAACAGTCTCCCTTTAGGTGTCAACGTTCGCTAATGAATATCATTTTATTTTAAATTTTAGGCTTCATACCAAGTAAAGGGGATTGGGAAGTGAAAGGGAGAATGTACTAGAAATGGGGAAATTGTAAATGGGAAAGGTCTAAAAAAAATGACAAGTTACGCCTAATTAAAACTAGAGAATGAAAGGATATTCAACTCTAAAATTCATCAAGTTTTCTTAACTTCTCAGCTCTTCCATGATGGCCGCCAATTCAATATTTTGAAATTCCCTCATTTTTCCCTGAATCGTCTAGGAAAAACCAAATTTTTGTAAAAATTTCAATTTTGTCCGTAAAGCCCAATTTAAACTAATTTGTAGACAAAACCCGAATTTCCCTGACATTTCCATACCTTTTCCCGTCAATTTAAATTCCCTGACATTTCCCTGATTTTCCATGTTGGCGGCCACTATTCTCTCGTTTATTATGGTGAGAAAAATCCTTAAGAATTTCAATTCGATAAGTTTTAAGGAAGCTGAAAAAAACAGCTCACATCAATAGACCTTCAAAACCATTCATGGATGATTGTCTAGATTTTTATGAGTTCTCGGATACCTGTAGACCGATTATCTTCCTCTCATCGTTTTCCTCCAAAGCTCCATAAAATTCGATGGGCAAAAAACATTTCCCAGCTAGATCTCGAAAGGTTACGAATTTCGAGATTTGCTTCGCTGGTCCCGGACACTACTCGAGAGGGGACTTATGAATATTAAAAATAAAAAAGGGAAAGAATGAGATGGGGGATAAAAATAGGGAGAATTCTTTTCAGTCTTTTATAAAAATGGAAATTCATCCGAAGGAGAAAACGGACTCCAAACAGTTGACGGCTACCCTTTTTGTAAGGGCCGGCCTAAATTAAATAAAAAAAGCGTTTTGAATTCGTTTAATCTTTTCATTTTGAATTAACTCGGATATTTCTTTTCATAAGGATAATTCATTGAATCGGACCAAATGTCAAACTTGGTTTTCCACTTTTTAAACAAGGGGTTTAATGGAATCCTTATATGGTGGATAGAAACTTAGTACTCAGTCCGAGTTTGTCGATGTTCGGGGTTAATCAACTCAAGATTTGTGGAGGAAACTTTTCCACTATATTCGGCCCCCCGGGTGAAATCCCTTCTTTTAATTGTTTCAACTTTGTTTTCGTTTTCAGCGGGGCGGTGTCGAGGAAGCTTCAGTGGGCGGAGGAGGAGAAACACCACGTCAGGCACGGCAAACACAAAGGGACCAGACGGGGGACGCAGATTCTTCAAGTGCAGCAGGACTCTTGCTACAGCGGCAACGAAGTCCTCGTCATTATCGGCGTCACTTGCCTTCTCAATTTCGCCTTCGTACTTCTCGTCATGGCCTGCGTTCATTACTGCAGCTCGAAAAACGAGAGAATACCGAGGTGAATAAAACCGTCAGAATCTTAAAAACAATCTTTTATATCTGAAGGATGAAAAATGGAAAAATCCCCTCAAGACTATCTTTCGGGGAAAAATAAATAAAACGTGGGGAGGTCAAAAACGGTAAAAGGTAGAATCTGCTTAGAATTTCATAACAGTGGCACTCGGGGAATTCAGTTTCCACCTGCTGAGGATTACAGGCGGTCTCAGAATTACACTTTCCACCTTTATAGTCATCGCTTTTATAATTACAAAGAGATTTTCCTCTCAAAAAAGGATCAATTAAATTAATATTAATAGCATTAATTTATTTAAGATGTAAAAAATTAAAAGGGATTTGATCTTTCAAGAGTTTTTCCTTTAAATGAAAGAAATTATAATAAAAATTAGATTCTAAGCTTTTATCAAACAAATCGAACAAACGAGTTGTATAGGTTGGTCCAGAGCTTTGCTAGCGAGAGGAAAAAAAATACCCCTCCAGATTTATCAAACGTGCTGCATGGATATTGCGCTTTGGCTGTCCATGTAGAACCTAAAAGTTTAAAATTCTTCTAAGTTTTGCGACTTACACCACAAGAATAATGTTTTGGAAATGAGCATTTTATTTGGATAAATTATTCAAATAGGATACGGGTGGAAAAAAGGGTTTTTCAAATTTATATGAGCCCTAAAAGCGTGGAGGAAACGAAATTGAGAATAATTTATTTTATGTCGAATTCCTCGTTCCGATACTTTTTAAGACGTTATAAATCCTCGTGGGAGGCAATCCTTAGGAAGGTATGTGGTTCCCGCGAATGGCTTCACTGAATAAATATTTTCGTGACGGCACCTTCAGTAATTAATGGCCGTTTTAATTAAGTTCTCTAGTGGAGCACCTGATGCTTCATTTCGATCAATTATCACATCTCGTACGTTCATGTCTCAAGGGGGGTCCAAAATTTCAAACGGAGAGGGGCGCGAAATATTTGAAAATTGACAAAATTCGTATCAATTTTATTATCAACGATAGCCATCGATGGCCATCCTTGGGCCTTTGGGGAGGTGGGTGGGGGTCCTGGGGGACAGGGGAGGTGGTGGGAAATTGATAAGAAGTGGGGATAGAATATTGGGAGAGTTTAGGGGAAGTGATGGATTGTTAGGGGAGGTGGGATAGTGCCCTGGAGGGTAGGGGAGGTGGTAGGACGTCGGAGGAGGCTGTGGGAAGGGGTGAATGGTCCTCGAGGATAGGGGAGGTAGTAGGAAATTGATTGGAGATGGCGATAGAATGTTGGGAGTGGTTAGGGGAGGTGCTGGGGAGGGTACTAGAGGTGAAAGAAAAGTGGTGGAATTTTGGTTGAGGTGGGGTAGGGCCCTGGTCCAGAAGGGTATTGGGGGTGATGGGAGGGAGGTTGGTGGAAGATGGCGGGAGGGTTAGTGTTGAAAAAATTTTCTTGGAATTTTATTTTTTGCTTTCTATGTTTTGTAGATTTTTGGTTGCTTTTAGCGGATTTCCGGAGGAAAGCAGGCTATTGGGGCCGGCCTCACGGCTTATATATTTGTAATCAGGACGATCTCCTGATCTCGAAAATATAGGTCATTCCAAACCTGGGGAAATTTTGTGAGTCACTGTATGTATCGACGCGATAATTCGAGCTAGGATTGTTTGAATTAAACGAGACTTGGTATTTAAAGCTTTTGTTTCACCAGGTAGAAGCCTATTGAAAATGGCTTGAATCGAGCAAGCGGTTCTGGTACTTCGCTTAGGGCATAAAGGGCAATTTCGTGATTTTCTCGGAACCTGAAGGTTTGAGATGGTTAAAAATCGTGACGGGAAAGTCCTAGGGGATCAAAGTTAATAGCAGTTCAAATTTCAAAATCGGTTCTGGGACTTGTCTAAGGGGCCTAAATGGAATTTCGTGATTTTCTTGTAATCTTAAGGTTTGAGATGGTTGAAAATCGTGATGGGAATGTCTGATGATCCGCAGACCGTATTAAGAACGGTTCGAATCACGGAAGATGTTCTGGGACCCATGCTAAGGGGCATAAATGGAATTTCGTGATTTCTTCCATACCGGAAAGTTTGAGATGGTTGAAAATGGTGAGGGAAATTTATTATGGCCCGAGGACCATAGTAGAAGACAGTTGAAATCGCCTAAGCGGTTCTGGGACTCTCCTGAGGGACTGGGGCGGAAAACTTGGACATCAAGGCAAACTAGGACAAACTAGGCCCCCAGGGGGGGGTACTAGGACGTCAAAGATAGGCTTAGGGAAGGCCTTTCCGGAGGAAATCCGCTGCTTCTCGAGGCTGCCTCGAGGCATTTTTTACTTAACGGATGATGATAATTTGTGAGCCAATTTTTGTTTGTTGAAAGGCTGGAGTCTGTTTTGATCGAAAGCGAATCGGACAGCACGGAAAGCCGAAGGGACTGGGACAGGCGGAACTCGCTCCTCTCTCTCCACAACCTCCCGCTCTACAGACACAAAACTCCTTCGCAGTCCATGGAGCAGTTGTTGTTTTTAGATTAGTCAAAATTGGACGTTCTTAAACATCCTTTAGAACGCGTCAGACTCTTAACAGAAGACGAAAATGAAAGCTCCGTGTAGAAATATTTTCGTACTTCCAGCAAAATCTACATAGTTATGTGATAATGTAAATAATGTAATATCTATTTACCTTATAAAAGCAATAAATTCGTCAGATCTTTTATAATAATGTAGGTCTTAACTATTAGATATTATTGAACCAGTCAAGTGCCTTCAATGTGACCCTCTGTTTGTCCTCCATTTATTTTTCCATGTACAAAGAAAAAAAAATTAATTCTAGGAACACTAGAACCTTATGAAAAGGAGAAAAAAAGCAAGAGGTCGTTAAGAAGGCCATAGAGCCGGCCAGAAAAAGGTTGAACGTGTCTGCTCTAGATTCGATGCCATTAATACACTTTTTTGTCGACATATCTCATTAATTTCGTGAAAAAAGTAGCTGCAAAAAGTATTTTATTCGCTCTAAAATATTTCCAGTTTCTTCTGGAAAGGGGGAAACAACGTTTAAAGACATTTTGTACATAAAAAGCGTATTTTTTGAAAAGATTTAGACATCCATTGGTAGTTTTTGATACCTAGCACGTCCCAGCAGCAGAAAGGTTGAATCCTTGACTGGCCTAATTCACAAAATGCACTTTTCTCTTATAAAGGCAATTATTTATGTCTATAAAATTAGGGTAGATATTAAAAAAAAATTTAGACCATGTTCTTTCAGAAATATGGGACGAATACCTCTTTTGTCTAAGTACCTAAAAGTTTAAAAAATTTTGTTTGCCATAGAGTTTGTTATTCTAAGACATAAAAGTTTTCCAGAAGGATTGTCGATCTCATTATCATGATGAGTAGATCTTTTTGATTCCTTGAATACAAGGTGACTCGGTCATGACCTACAACTTATGGAAAAAATATGGTAACCAATTTTATTTAAGGATTAGTAAAGGTTAGGCATTTTTACTTAGCAAAATTGGATAAAACTGTGGTTTCTGAAGCATCTGAAGTGAAAACAAAATTTGATACAATACCTGTAAACACTTCTTTTGGGAATTCTCTAGATTTTAACTACTCAGAAGGTCTTGACAATCTTATTTCTTTCTCTGGAAAAATGCACCAAAAGTAGAAAAACATGTAATTTTGAAATTTTCTAATTTTGTCTGTCATGCACCGACTGTTAGATTTTATGAATAGATTCTTCATGCGAGTGTTAGTTCTAATATCAGACCTGATTTTACTGTTAACTATTTTTGTAATAAGGTACATTTTGTAATTAGTGTTTATTTACAAATGAAATAAATAAAAATATATATATATAGCCTAATAATTATGTTAATAGGATAAGTTTTAAAAATAAAATTTATAATACGTGTTCATTTATTTTGCATGTAGTCCAGTCTACAGAGATGTTTGAAGGGCCCTATCCTGTAAAAGATGATGTAAAAGATTTTATTGTTATGAATTTGGGTCTCAATAGCATGTTTTTGAAGAGTGCCTATAGGTAAATGCGGTGGCAGCCCAAAAACCTCAACTTTTTTTTTCAGTTTTCTGCATATAACTCGAAAATGGGACATATTATGTGGAAAACACTTCAGTAGTAAATTAAAGAAGACAAACTTCTGCGTCGATTAAAAAAAAAGTTTGCTAAAATCGGTCTAATAGACAAGTTTTTACAGGCGATCAAAAAACTTAAATTTTTCCAAAAATAAAAAAAAATAAAAAAAAAGTATTTGTGTGATTGGCATGGCATTTCTAGTTAAATTTGACAGATTTTTAGCATATTTTGGAAGTGTCCTAGTGACATATCAGAGGGTTCATGTAACTAGTTCCTCTCACAGTAGCCAGCGAGGGAACAGCTAATTCCCATCAATAACTAACTTACAAAATATCATAGATAGTGTCCAGGTTGGACAGGACCCAGTCATCGAAAGAACGTACAGGGAATGCTGCTATTAGCTTATACTTTACCTACAACGATATTAAAAGCACCGATTCTGAAAATATTATGAAGCTCTGTTGTTTTAATCGAATTTCAGGGTTGTCAAAATTCAGTTTTGAACCTAAAAGGGTTGTCAAAATTCAGTTTTGAACCTAAAAGGGTTGTCAAAATTCAGTTTTGAACCTAAAGGGATATAAATAATTAGTAAATAGGGTAATGAAATTGAAATAGACACAAAACTTTGAAATTCAACAAAACAAAATTTTGATGAACAATTTCAAATTTTATTATGACATGAAAGGGTAAAAAGTCCTCTCCAACCAATTTCATCAGGACTGTTCATTTAATTAGGTATATTGAAATAAAATTCTTATAATATTAGCCTCCCTTCGTGTCACTAGAGATAAAAATGAGATTTCTAACGTTTTTCATTTTTCTGCAATACCTTCGCACAGTGGGACAAAAATAAAAGAAAGAGAAGAAATAAAATAAAATTGGTACTTTATTTATTTAAACAAAATAAAATTTACAACATTTTGACATTTTACAATATAATTTCATGTTTGAAACTCCTCGTAAGTTCTTTATAAGGCAGAACGATCGAATTGAGCACTATGACCTCCGGTGGCACTTTGACACTGCAGCCTAGACAAAAGATTGATTCACAACACCTTGAAAAGGTAACAAAATTACCCAAAATAGTTATAGAAGGATTGAGACGGCCGTCGCTATTGAATAAAGGAAGGTTGTCCATTTTGGCGAAAGGTTTATTAGGGTTGGGATCGCACGGTGTGCCTTCTACTCGGGCCCAATCTCCGATTTTGACTTGCCGGCCTAAAAAGCGACAAATGAGAATTCTAATTTTTAAAAACAACTCGGTCTTTACCAACGATTGAATGCGTGACTAAAGTATGACTTCCAATAGAAGCATTGTCGAGAACAAGAGTATCTTTCAGTCTGACACCAGGGCCAATGGTGACACCAGGACCAATACTAACATTAGGCCCAATCTGAAAAATAAACCATCAAAAATGAACATAGAAATCAATTTTTACTTACACAAGCAGTGGGATCTACAATGGCACTCTTATGAATGTAAACATCCCCAATGATATTCTTGCTGTTTTCAGTAAGTCTAGAATAAAACAAGTTGAAATTCTGTTTGTTTTATAAAAGATTTACCTTTGAGGATGGGTTTTCCTAAATAGTTGTAAGTAGTGTCTATTAGCATAAATGGCAGCTCCGGCAGTTTTAAGCTGTGACCACCATTTGGTTGTTGTAAAAACGTAAATCCGACCAGAACCAGCAAGTGGAGTCAGGACATCCTGTTCAAGCTGCATCGCTCCTGAATATTTACCAAAATCTCCGGAACCGCTAAATCAAAATTAAACCTTTTTTACATTTAAATTCGTAAACTTACTCATGGAGGACATCGGAGCATTTCTGTTTGTAGATGGCAGCGAAAGTCTCGAAGAGCTGAAGAGAGCAGAAGTAAACACCGCAGTTGATGAGCGGAGATACAAACGTGGATGGCTTTTCGACGTAATGAGTCATCATGTCGAGAGTCGGATGTTTAGCGACGCAGCCGTAGTTGAGCGTCTGCTGCTTGTTTGTTTCTGTCGCCATCATCGTCATTAAAGCGTTTTCTTTCGACTTGTGAAATTTTAAGATTTCAGCCAAAGGAAAGTCTGCACAAACGTCGCCATTCAGGATGAAAAACCCTTCAGGATTTCCATTCCTTTAATTTTAATTGATTTTCATGGTTTATTACAAAATAAACGAACCTTATTTGATCTCTGAAGTGATACATCCCTCCAGCAGTACCTAATGAGGTAAATTCCTGAAGGTATCTATAACATAAATTAGCATGCTTAGTTGCTAGATTAAGCTAAAAAAATTAGCCCAATTTTTGATGTTGCCCAAACAACACATTCAAAAGCCCATTATTTGTGGAATTACAGGGTTAATAGCAAAAGCGCCAGATTAGGGAAAAAAACTAGCCCAATTTGTGATTATATGCCAAAACTGGCAGTACTGTCAGAAGCTCATCATTGTTAAATTACAAGGTTTCCATGTTAAGCACTAAAAACTAGCCCAATTTATGATAAATTTCCCAAACTCAGGCGCGGACTGGCCCAGGGGGGAGGAGCATTTTGGTGCAAATATCCCCAAAAATTCGTGAAAAACCTCAAAATCAACATTTATAAAGCATAATTTTCGTCAAAACCTCGAAATCAACATGTATGAAGCCTAATTTTCGTCAAAAAAACCTCAAAATCAACATTTAAAAGCCAACTTTTCGTCAAAAACCCTCGAAATCAACATTTATGAAGCCTAATTAAAGTCCAAAAACCTCAAAATCAACATTTAAAAAGCCAAATTTTCGTCAAAAACCTCAAAATCAACATTTGTAAAGCCCAATTTTGGTTTAAAAAAAAACATCTCAAATCAAACATTTATGAAGGCCTAATTTTCGTAAAAAAACCTCAAAATCAACATTTAAAAAGCCCAATTTTCGTCATGAACCTCAAAATCAACATTTGTAAAGCCTAATTTTCGTCAAAAGAGCCGCCATGAGGCCGGCCCCAATAGCCTGCTTTCCTCCGGAAATCCGCTAAAACTCAAAATCTACATTTATGTAGCCTAATTTTCGTCAAAAAAAACCTTATATTCAACATTTATAAAGCCAAATTTCGTCAAATGAACACTCAAAATCTACACTTATGATGCCTAATTTTCGTCAAAAAACCTCATATTCAACATTCATAAAGCCAAATTTTCGTCAAAAACCTCAAAATCAACATTTATAAATGTCTAATTTTCGTCAAAAAACCTCAAAATCAACTTTAAATTGGCAATTTTTTGTCAAAAACCTCCAAATCATGGTTATAACAGCGAATTTTCTTGTCAAAAAATCTCAAAATCAACGTTTTAAGTGCAATTTCTTTTGTCAAAAACCTCAAAATCAACATTTTAAAACCCAAATTTCATTCGAAAACCTCAAAGTTAACATTCAAAACTTTAGGGGGGGAGAGGTCAAAAGATTTAATTTGTTTAAAAGGAGGGCGCACTGTGAAAAAGTTTGGGAACCTCTGTTTTTTCTGAATATATTTTTCTAAGAGCCAATTTTCTGTCAAAATTTTCTGCGCGATAAGGTCCCAGTCCGCCCCTGCCCAAACTAGCTAACTCGGCCACTTGGTTTGAATATACAAAGCCAAATAACGGATGCACCATACCTGATAGACTTGCCATATTTCTGAGCCATTTCAGAAATGAAGGCATCAAGGTCGCCCGAAGGATAATATCCGAGAACGAGAATTTCCTTCAAATCCGGTACCAAAGCACAAGCCTCAATATGGTGCTGGATCATCGGAAGGCCAGCCACAGGAAAAAGGGGCTTCGGCACATCCAGCGACAAAGGACGAAACCTCGTACCTAAAATATTTACCATTAAAACATCTAAAAAACCTCAAAATACCTTTCAAAGGTCCACCGATCAAAATCACAGCTTTCAAAGACATTTCAGGAAGCACCTAATCAAATTTGTCTACGTTATACGATTTGACGTTATCAGTCACAGCCGGTCACCTTCAATTTTGCTTAGCAAGCGATTCCACGATCACCACCTCGATAAAGAATCTAAACTCCTTTAAAAATTAAATTATCATTCCTCAACTATTAATAAATTACAAACTAAAATAGTTTCAAAATTTCATCTTTTTCATCGCAGGACCTTTGATAACGAAAAATAAACAAACAATCTCCTATCGAGTTTATGCTTTCGATATATCAGTAGATAAAAAATTGAAATATTGAGCTAATTTTGATTTATTATTGATTAAAAACTTCAAATATGACAAAAAATTTGAAAAACGAAAGAAAAATTTTTAAATAAAGGAAAACGTGGAATAATGAGGCTTATTATATTTGAATCGATATATTCGATGTTTTGGTGGAGAAAGTGGGAGGTTCTGTCAATAGAATTTCTTTTGACGTTCCAGTTTCTGTCAAAAAAGGGAGAAATGCCCCCCCCCTTTAGTTGTGTACTGATTGCACCATTTTGCCACACGCTGACATTATCGACGCCCTAATTGAATAATAAGAGAATTATCAACAAGATGCCGACGGGTGGAATAAAGAGTTGACGTGATTTGTCCGATTTTATTTTGTTTTTATAAAAGTTGTCAACATGTCCGTCCACAATGGAACGTCAAACGTGAGTGCATACGCCCACTTGTTACTTTATTTTTTTCCTTGGAAAATTTTAATTAATTCAATTATATAAATTTAGATGAATTTCCATTCAATTCAGTTCATGATAAGATATTATAGGATTATAGGAACTTCAAGAGGAACCTACTTTCCACTAATGCAGCTAATTTGAAAAATTTAAAATTTCGTTTGATGGCGTGTTTATACCGTGACAATATTGCAGTTAATTTGTCGATGGAAGATTTAAAATTAAAGATTCTCAGGACCAAAGTAGCCCAATTCCCATGAGAAAGGAACCTACTGCATTGAATCGCCCAATCTGGCTACTGAGTCCTGTAAAGTGGCCCGATTTCAACAAACTGCCCAATATGACTTCTCCAGGCAGTGTAAAATAGTCCTGTCTGGTGGGAATTCGCTATAAATTGCCCAATCTGGCTACTCAGGGCTCTGTTAAATAGCCCAATTTGACTTCTTAATGTAGTGTTAAGTAACCCAATTTTCCTCAAATTGCAGGTTGGGCGATTTTTTAGCCAAAAATGCACTGACAAAAAATCTACCTAAAACCTTTATTTTTGGAATGTGTATTTTAAATATTTCATAAGCCCCAGAACAGAGGTTCCCAAACTGGGGGGCGTGGGCAGGCTCAAGATTTTCAAATACCCCCTATAATACCTAAAATACCTTCTCATCTTTTTGTTCATACAATTCCGAAATGACAAAATCCAATTATGCATTCGTCGAAAACCTCAAAAGAAACATATTATTTTACATCAAAAACCTTAAAATCAACATTTTAAGAGCAAAATTCTTCGTCAAAAACCTCAAAATCAACATTTGCAAAGCCTAATTTTCGTCCAAAAACCTCAAAATCCGGGTTTTAAGAGCCAAATTTCCGTCAAAAACCTCAAAGTCAACATTTATAAAGCCAAAATTTTGTTTAAAAAACCCTCAAAATCAACTTTAAATGGGCAATTTTTCGTCAAAAACCTCAAAAAATGGTTTTAAGAGCCAATTTTTTGTCAAAAAACCTCAAAAGCAAGGTTTGAAGAGCCAATTTTTCGTCACAAAACCTCAAAATCAAGGTTTTAAGAGCCAATTTTTCGTCAAAAAAAAACCCCTCAAAATCAACGTTTTAGGTGCAATTTGTCAAAAACCCAAAATCAACATTTCAAGCCCCAAATTCTCTTCAAAAACCTCGAAGTTAACATTCAAAAAAATTTTGGGGGATGGGGCGCAAAGGTTATCATTTGTTTAAAATGGAGGCGCACTGTGAAAAAAGTTTGGGATCCTCTGCCCTAGGAAAAAACTTCAAAATCTCACTCGTTTTCAATCTTTCAGGGGCACAGTCACTCCATGGAAACCAACAAATTCCAAGTAATAGACCCACGATTCGAATGCCCGATCTGCCTCACATGCCTTAAAGAGCCATTTTTGACCACTTGCGGCCACCGATTTTGCCAACAATGCATCCTAACGTGGGTCGAGTAAGTGTTTAAAAAAAATAAAAAAATAAATAAAAAATTAATTAAATTATTTTTAGAAAAAAAGGAAGCATTTGCCCAGTGGATGGCACCGCCCTCAACAAAGAAACCGACCTTTTCTTGGACAATTACACCAAAAGAGAAATCGCAGATCAAATAGTCAAATGCCCTTATCCTAACTGTAAAGAAATAAGTAATTTATTAGATTATGAACATCATTTATTTCAAGTCCATGAGGTAAGATTTTTGAGTTATTTTTGTTGTTTTTTTTATATATAAAAAATAATATTTTAGGTTTCAAGCCCAAAAACATCAAAATCAAACAATTTCACATTTAATGGAGAAACAGACGAAACTTTGTGGTCGTCCCCTTCCAAATATCAGTCCAAAGCAGACGAAGCTACAAAATTATTAATCAAGTAAACAAGATAATTTTGTTTATTTTATTTTCTCCATTTTTAGATCGTTGTTTGAGCGATTAGTCATTCTAGAGCAGAAAAGTTTAGAACAAGAAACGCAGTTGAAAAATGCCAAAGAAAAAATTGCAGAAATGCAAAATGAGAGGATAAAATTTGAAGCAGATTTGGCACTTAAAGTTTGCAATGGTACTTACGTCTGGCATATTCCGGACATCAGAAGTAAAATACGAATGATGTGTAAAGATTCTGCGAATATGTTTTATAGTGACGGTTTTTATACATCGTATACAGGCTATAAGTAAGATAAAAAAAAATTAAAAATTTTGACTAATTTTGAATAGATTTTGTGCTCGAATTTATGTTGTGCCGCAACAAAAGTTTCTGTCGCTTCTCATTCATATGATGAAAGGCGACAACGATCATGCGCTTTCGTGGCCGTTTTCGGGCCGAATTAGTTTCACTTTGATACACCCGACGAAACCGGAAATCTCGCTACGAGAAACGATGTGTTCAAGGCCAGACATCGATGCTTTCAAACGTCCCAAGAATAATCTCAACACGAGAGGGTTCGGTTATAACGAATTCATTTCGTTGAGCGATCTCGCTTCTCAAGAGTTCCTGAACGAAAGCGATTCGTTGACGATTAAAATACAAATTAACGTCGTTTAATTTAAGACTTTTTTATGACTGAAATTGCACATTCCGTCCATAAGGATCTCAATCGATTCGTGATTTTTGGACTACAAGTCCTCATTTTTATGTTATCACTAATCAGGGCAATGTTTTGTTTTCAATAAAGCCCTTAATAATTGTTATTTGTTTAAATAAAAAATGTTTCTTGCCTATGTTTTATCTTAAATTAGGAACCTTTTCATAAAAATTCAATGAAAATGGGGTTTTACTCAGTTTAGGTTTTACATAAAAATTGGGGACGTTTTGACACTTTTACAGTTTGGTTCGGGGCTAAGTTGGGATGACTCTCTTAATTTTTCAAACTCGAGAAACCTGTGCTAACTTTAGGAGGGGCGAAAAACCAAGCTGATTTTCGGTTTTTTGCCTATAAGTCCTAAACTAAGCGTTTTATTACAAAACACACTCTATTCAATATTGTAGGGCATAAAATTTTCAACAATTTATAATTTAGTAAATTTTCCCGTAACCTTACTGCTTATCGAGATACGCCCTATCTAAGTTTGAGAATTTCAAAAAACAGATGGTTTAGGCCCTCTAACAGATGGTTTTGGCCCTCTAATAGGTTCAATTTGGCGTCTGATGGGTCAGTTCTATGGTTATTGACCATGAATTTCCTCATGCTGGAATACCTTGGCGGAGGGGAGAGCAGAGACCAACCTCCCTTTTTTCTTTATTTCTCCTTTTAACTTACGTTCTTGAACCTTAATAAACATTGGTAAGTAGTTAAGGGCATAGAATACCATGAAAAATCTTTAAAGATGGCGGCCGATTTTAAGGGTGCCAAAATTGGACGTCGGAGCACCTATTTTGTCATAGATAAAATTTAAAATACTGATTTTTGGGTCATATCTGACATAAAAATCATCGTCAGCCATTTGAAAGTGGTTGAGAAGGGGTGGCAGACGGCCAGTGTCAGGCTGACGGTGGTTTGATTTCCACTTTAGTAAGCTTTACGGGAGAACGACAAGTCCTATCAAGTCCGGATTAGTCTCATTTTAAAGGTTATTTAATTGCTAATGACGAATACTAAGAGTCAAATTTAGCTATCTTTTATGGTTTGGAAGTAGTAAGGCTTTGAACTTTGAAAAAATTGCCAATATTTTTACATTGTGTCATACATTTAGTGGTACTACGGGAGAACGCTGAGTCCTAACAAGTCCGGATTAGTCTCATTTTAAAGGTAATGTAATTACTAAGGACGGATACTAAGAGTCAAATTTCGCTATCTTTTGTGGTTTGGAAGAAGTCAGCGATTTAGTGAAACAAAAAATTCGCGATCAAGACAAAGTAAGTTATGTTTTTGTTGACCATTTCTTTTGTGAGGCGATGAACCGTTTTTGAGTAGGGGGGGGGGATTTGGATACCAAAGGTAGGATTTGGGAAGGCTTTTTATTCTCGTTATTTATTATTACTTTTATTATGTAGGTATGTAAAATACAAACAAAATTAAAGTTTATTCTTTTTGAGCAAAAAGTTCAAGGTATTCGGTTTCAACTTCATGGAGTTCGCCGACGATCACTAATGAATGTAAAGGGAGGCCGAGGTCGATTTGGGTCATTTCTTGAAGTGAGGCCTTTTTAAAAATTTGATCTTCAGACCCAACACGAGCTACGCCGACACATATTGATTCTGAATTTAGAATTTTATCCTTTGATTTTGATATTTCGAGCAGTTGTTGAGCAGCTTGCGACACAGACATAAAATGCGGCGGTAGATACTCTTTTTTCTTTTTCGTCATACTTTCCAATGTCGGCTCTTTCACTTTGATATCAAGGAGGCACAAAGTGTGCAGCCCGCGGGATAAATTGTTGCAAATTTTATCATAAAAACTGTCCGGTTTCCATGTTTCGGTCCAAAAAGGTATTGATACGACTTCACCGAAGTTGTAAAGCTGAAAATGATTTTCAATGAATGGTTACGATTGGTGGATTAATTTTACTTGAAGGCCGCAGCAGCCGATGGCGTTTAAAATGGAAGCGTTGTGTACTACTTGGGTTTTTATTCCCAAGTTCTTTGCTCGGACTAAAAGATCAACATGGGTGGTGGCACCAAATGGGTCACCAACGACAAGCATGACAACATCTTCAGTTTTCGCTGATCCTAAAATTTCATCTGAGCCGATTTCAACAAGATCTCGATCAGCGATTATGAGCTCCCTTCCATAAAATTCTTCCTGGAAAAGATAATAGCACTGTAAATAACATTTTTCGTGGTATTCTATTAACTAAGATATGAAAGAGCCCCGAAAATTTTAAGTCAGTTAAATTTGAAAGCTGTGGGGCCCAATAAGGTCCAGCGGTTCGCTAGGACCCACCCCATAGAATCCCATAGGATGTGGGGGGAGGGTGCAATGATGGATATTGGAAAATCCGATAAAGTACCAAGGGAACGATCACTATAGTGTATTTTTAATCATAACTTTATGAGCTCTTACAAGCTTATGTTTTCCAACTGATAAGACGGACGTATATGACTCGAGAAAAACTTTTTGGGCATTCCGTACGATTTCGAGACCCTTCACAGTGATGTCTTTGGCATCCCCTAAACCAATTCCCACTAAATAAAACATAATAAAAGAGAAAAACCACGTGGGTGATCAAGAATAATAAAAATTTATTATCAAAATTTATAACCACCTAAAAAAACAGAACCTCTGTATCATCGATGCTCTGTATTAACAATATCGATTATCTATGCTCTGAGAACAATATTTTCATTCAAATAATGCACATAAACGTTTACAATAAAAAATAAAACTTGCTTTAAAATTCCAATTTCTTTCTGTTGTGTGTATGAATTTGAGAAAAAAATACCTAAAAATGTAAGCACTCCGGAGCGGAACGCTGCCGCGTTCTTAGATACAGAAGGCACAGTTTAACCTTTCCTCAAGCAAACATTTTGTTCCGTCTTCTCGTTTTGTTTTCCGACCCGTAATCATGGTAAGCATTTTTATCCGAAAACATCTTTATTTTATCTCAATTTTCCACGATTTTTTATCCTTTAATTAATTATTATTTGCTTTTTCCTTTCAGTCGGCTCATAAAACGTTCAAAATCAAGCAGAAATTGGCCAAAAAGTTGAAGCAGAACAGGCCTATCCCTCAATGGATTAGAATGAGGACTGGCAACACCATCAGGTAATTCACTTTTCCGCTTTACCTTATTAATTTTTAGTTCTTTCTCATATAATTTGAACTTAAATAAATAGGTTTCATTATATTATTGTTGGCCTTGCTGTTGTTATTATGGTATTTCTAGCTCGCCTTGTAACCTTCGAATAACCTATTGCACAGCGGTACATGATTGTATCCTACGCTATTTTTTTTATTTCCAATTGCTCCTTAGACCTTACCATACAAGCCGACATGGCAATCACGTCCTAAATGTTAAACCTCCATAATTCCTTCTGGATGCATCCCGGATGATGTGGTCACTGTGGCAACAAGCCTTGTTCTCTTGAGCTTAAGAGTTGAATAGTGTTGTTGCCATTGTAATTATTTTCTTCTGATAAGTTTGGTGGTGATCAGAACAACAAGACGTTATGCATAGATTTCTATAGTGTTTAAAGGCCTCTATACATAGTGGAGAGGCATCTTGGTCGGTCTAGGCTTTTCATTACTTTATAGCTCAAACAGTTCTAGTTGTATGTCTTCTGGGGCTGGGTTTTTCCTTTCCAAGGCACAGGGCCTTACTATGCCTGCAATAGAAATCTTGTTCCTTAGTGTCCTTCGCTATTATTATTTTCCATGACAAACGTGTCAAATTATTGATTGATTGTTTTTTACAGGTACAACGCTAAAAGGCGTCACTGGAGGCGTACCAAATTGAAGTTGTAAATTGCTCCACGGAAGATTCGTTTACTTTTTATTTTATTATTTTTTATAAGTTTAACATCTCATCTAAAATGGACAAATAAACAACCTTCATCTATAGATTATTGTTTTACTACTTTGACCCTGAAAGGAACGATAAGCTTTCATGACCAATTAAAAGACATGATTGGCTCTGTTATGAATTATAAATTAGACATGTAAATTTTTACATGTCGATCAATAGATGGCTAATCAATTTTTGCTGGTGTGAGTTCTCCAAATTAAATTAGTTGGTTTTGTTTTCCTCGGAGAAAATGTGCCCATGGATCCAGCCTAAGGAGCCTTTTGAAATCAAACGAGAAGTACTGGCGAATGTTAAAGGTAGGTAGTCAAAACCAGAGTTGGGCAAAATGTAATTAAATTACTTAGAAGTACTCGAATTACTTTGTAATTTGAATTACAATGCACATTGAAAAAAGTAATTCGATTACAAAAAATGCAATGGCCGGCAACAAAAATTTGGGCGCCAAGAAAAGGTAGTAAATGGTTAATGACAATTTAGCAACTTTGAAAATGAATTCTACAGGGTCGTTTTTCAATGATGAAGGATTCTAGAGTGTCTTTTTAGGATTACTATAGAATCTGAAGTGATTTTTACTTTGATAATAAAATCTAAGAGTGTCGTTTTTTGATGAAGGATTCTAGAGTGTCATGTTTTGATGATAAATGAGCCTAGAGTGATGGCACCCAGAATGTCTTTTACTTTGAAAATGAATTCTAGAGGGTCGTTTTTCAATGATAAAGGATTCATTGGGGGTCACTAATACGGGGTCTTCTTCACCCCTTAGGGAAATCCCTTGGGCAATAAATTTCACCTATATAGGCCCTGGATGGTAACTAGTGACAAATGAGTGCCACTTCTCAGTTCTCGTTGCATCTTTGCAAGTCTCCTAACACCTAGGACCGCATCCATAAGTCCTATTTTCCGCCATTTTAGATAGGAAGAACCATCTAAAAAAGTTAAAAAGCTGCTTTCCAACCAGCTAAAAACAGATGAATTTTTTTTTACAAAACTAATTTTTCATTTTTATTGCAAAAACATATTTTCAAGGTGTGCATTAAATTAATTTGTGAGTTTCGTTCGAATGAAATTTTAACGATTCATTTCAAAAATTTCTTATCTAAGGTGTGGTTTTGCTTCTTTTGATTTATGAAGAGTAAATTCTGAGATCTTGGCGTGCTCAAGTGTTTACTTGTCATAGAACAGCTGATGTTGAATCGATATTCGAAAAGGTTACCGCACTGTTTCATTCTGTAGATAAAGAACTTCTTTTCGGATTTATTCGAAAAAAAAATCGTTTACGCACAAATGATTTTTACGTGGTCTCCTTTGAAATTGTCACATTTCAACGACACTTGAAGTTTATTTGGGTTTTCCAACGACTCCTTCGTCTCTTCTTTTGTTTTTCTTTATTATGTTTAGCAGGAATAGAGCCAACTACACTGAAATCGAAGGAGGAACATGTAAGTCTTTATTTAAGAAATTTCAATCACATGTTAAATCATCAAGCAAACCTTTTAAATCCGACGATTTCGGTATTTTTACTCTCTTGATCGATCCGTCGTGAAAATCGCACTAAAAATTTCAAGCGAAGCGCCCTCCTCTTGTCTTTATCGATTCTTGTCTTTTTCTTCGAAAAAAAATTTGTTTAAAAAAAATTATTTCTACCGCTGTTAATTGAAGAAATTTTTTAATAATCTGATTATTTAAGTAAAATTTTCTTTTTCGTTCATTAATGTTAAGGCGTTGCAACTATAACGTTCCGCACGACTTGGCAGTATTGCGGAAGTGTCGTCTTTGACAAATCCACGGTTCAGCGAATTCAACTTTTCGAAAAGGAAAGAGGTAGCGTTCCGCCTCTCCTTGCGAACATAACCGCATTTTAAGAGTTCAACGAATCTTCGTCAGGAGAGGCGGGACACTTCATCTCTCCTAATCGAAAAAGACACGAAATTAAACTGAATTTTGCAAAATTTAAACGCTAGGTAGGCATTTAATTTGAAAAAAAAATTGAAAATGTTCAGGTCGAAAAAGTGAAGAAGGGTCCCCCCTTGGGTGATGTTGAAAAAAAAGTTTTTATAACCCAAAATTGATTTCAGATTGTAAAATTGGCTACCAAGCCGTTAATAAAGATTATTATTATTAAATAATTTTTTCAAATTTTCAACGGCCCGTTAAACCGTGGATTGTCAAAGTCGACACTTCCTCAAGACTGCTAGGTCGTGCGGAACGGTATATTTGCAACGCCTTTACATAAATGAACGAAAAAGACGGTGACGTTAAAAAGAGCCCTTTTACTTGGGTACGTAACCATAAAGTTCAACGAGGCATTAAATATTTTAAAGCAACTAAAAAATTCGTATCATTATGTACGAATACGGATTTATTTGTAATCGTATCTCTAAAAAAAGTGAAGTATGAATAAATTCGTATTCGTAATTATATAAAAAGTTTGCCCTACTCTGTACCTATTCCATTTTGAATGAAAAAAACCCGAAACAGTCTTGAATTCCAGGGAAGATGTCGTAATGGCCTTTTTTCACATTATAGATGATCTCAAAAATCCTGGAAAATTTATGTCCCCGAGTTTACCCACCAGAAAGTCAGAAATGTGCATTGTGCAAGGACATTTTTTTTCATTTCTCCACCCCAGCTTATAAAATCTCGTGAATTTTCCAATGTCACTTTTTACCTTGGTCCTTTTCGGACCAAAGTCCATCACACCCAGCTGGTCTGATACTTGGAACAAAAATTATTCAAACTCAAGCACTTTTTCCAAGCAATGTTTCGAGTTTTATGTGTTATAAGCCTTTCTTCAACCTTCATTACTATAATTTGTACTTAATTACATATTCAACTGATCTATTTTGCTTGACTTTGAACAAAAGTTTGAGTCGAAGGCCATAGTTAAAATTGTTCTATCATTACGAAAAATCAATAAGTCTTTTTTCTTCATTAAAAATAGAATATCTTTTTAAAAAATAACCAAAAAGTCAAAACGTGATAATTTTCTAATAGAATTTTTATCACCTATTATCACTTTGACGTTGAATTCTTGCTTTTATTCTTTTCAATAATTTAATCAATAATTATTATCTAAGGGGGGGGGTAACTTTTAAAAAACAAATCCTAAAAAAATTTAGATTTTGAGGTTGGCGTCATACTGGATATCTTGACTTTTCAAACACAAAAATTCATTTTTCATTATTATCTCGAAAACGATAACTCTGAGAAGAAAACCTAATAAAGTAAAAGTTGTTTAGAATTTAATTTCCATTAGGACCGTAAATGCCTTTGAATCGATCAAACGTTAAAATAAAGAGATTAAATCGGAAGAGCCCTCCCGAAAAACTCACGAAAACCGAAGACTCTTCGTTTATTTTTCAGGGATTTTTCCTATCTTAATCTAAATGACCGAAAATAACGAAAATTTACCATTTCTGAGGTAGACAAATGACTGTCACTTAGCCTATATAGGCCCACTTAACTAATTAATCTCGTTATTTAAATAAAAACACGTTCAAAATGCATAGACGTGACCCCACGAGGTTGTGGAAAACATTGATTGACACGGAAAAGAAAAGGGAAGACAAATGATGAAATATTCGTGTTGTCTTTGCCGGGATTAGGAAAGATGAAGAGAACTGCTTATCGTCTGTTGACAAATGGAATTGTTCCGTGATGGACCTTTTGCATTATTGACCTCTTCCCCCGCCTTTTTTTAATAGGAGCCCCACTACGGGAGAGTGGTTTGACTTTTTTCGCCTGGCACATAATCGATAAAGTCAATATTTTCCGTACATTTTCCCCTTACGGCATTATTCGCGTTTCGCGACGACCGTTGAGACAGGCTTTTTTTCCTCTCCTTTTTTTTCAAGATTTTTCCTACACAATTTTTCATACAAAAATTGATTCTAAAAAATGGATCACAGAAATGTTAAAAACGATCGCGCCCTAACTTCCCCTTTGTTTATCAAAACAAACGATTTTAACAAATGATATGAAATGGGAGGTAATCAACCATCAAGTATTTGATTGTTTTTTCCCATAAGGAAATTTGTCTTTTTTGCACGTTTTGGCTCACTTTTCGCTTTATCAAGTTTGAATTGCTTCCCTAAAGAGCAAACATCAAAACATTTTTGCGTGAAAATCTCCATTTGTCCTAAATTAACAGTCTTTAGATCATCTTTCAGTGTAAAAAAAAGCTTCTTAGAGATTTATAAAAAAAAGTCATAGAGGAAATAAAATTTGAAAATTTATATAGCGTATTTATGAAGTAACCTGTTGATACTACGTAACTTATGCTCATAAAAAATGTAGAAAAGATGCACGCCTTATTAAATAAATAAAGACGTTTGTTTATTTTTAGCTTATCTTAAATTATTCTGGTGTACGAATAGTTAAACCGACCCCGTTTTTCCAATGGTTTGCTCTCATAAATTTTTCAATGAAGTCGATTTTTAAAGATATCATCCAGAAGCTAATACGCTTAAAAACGAAAATAATATTTTTCCCTTAGCGAGCAGTGATAAATGTGGAAAATGAGTAGGTCCCGACCCTTCGTTTAGTCACGCGAACGCCTCAAAAAGTTTCCTTTTCCAGAAAAAACATGTCAATCATATCGCTTTTGTATTTTTATATCTTTTTCATATTGAAAAGTAGCCTTTTGAAGTATCTTTTTGTCGGCGTTTTTTATATGCAAGTAGTTTTAAGTCGGATTATGTCTTTAAAACGTTTCTAATCGTCGTTTTTTAGATAAAATTTATTTCAAGAAGATAAGAAGACTTGTTTCAATAAAGAAATCGAATTTTTAATTGGTTAAACTTTCAAGAAATCCATTTTCGAACGTCCGTTTGAAGACAAATCGCGCATGTAATTCATAATTCAAGATTTCTAATATTTAACAAGAGCTCAATGCAAGGTAATCTTAAAATATTTCGTGCGTTTTTCTTTGAACTAAAAATGAACCATTTGAAAAGTTGGATAAACTCCAATTTTCACCCTGAATCCATACAATGCGGAAAAATAGAACGGAATCGCTGGTTTTCTTACCCGCTGTTTTGTTTACCAGTGCCCGTCAAGTTTTGAATAAACAAAAAGCCTCGAGGCAGCCTCGAGAAGCAGCGGATTTCCTCCGGAAAGGCCTTCCTAAATCCTTTCTTTGATATCCTCAACCCCCTCCCCCCACCACCCCTCAAAAACTGTTTATCAAGGCGAGTAGAGTTTCAATTCAAACCACGTGATTTTCCCCGCCAAATTTTAAAATTTTGATTTCATTTCCACCCATAGAAAAGTAAGTGCGGGTGCGTTCCTAGCGAAATTAATGGATTCTTTGACTCAGGAGATGACCCTGAGCGATTTTTGACCGATTCCCCCTTTTAGTTACCGAGAAAATCAAGTAATTGCACTTAAGCCCCTAAGCAAAGTACCAGAACCATTGTCCCGATTCAGGCCCTTTTCAATAGGTTTCCTTCTCAATTTTTTTAGGCCCTAAATACCGAGTTTCATCAACCTCACGCTAAAATTGCTCCAGTTATGCGATGAACATGTACATATATATATAAATATATATATAAACATGAAAGGAACATCCTATATTTTTGTGATCCCCAGAGCTTCCTGATCACGAATATATAAGCCTCTAGCCTGGGAGCCTCCGTGACGACCACCTCAATAGCCTACTTTCCTACGGAAATCCGCTAAAACCTTTCGTTCCGCTAAAAGACAAAAGTTCGTTCAAGATTACATAAATTATTAACCTGATGATAATTTTGTATAAAAAAAATAAGACGAGACTAGTCGTAAAATGTATTCTTTTGTCAAATCTAAGACCCTCATCCGAAATTTCATATTCATATTGTTTCCTAAAAAATGTAGACATGGTTTTCAAGTCAAATTCCAACCTAATTCCCTAAACCATTTTCTGAATTTTCTTTTTCCAAGTCAGAAAGTTTGGTCACTTCAACAACCTTAGTGCTCAAAAATTGGCTTTTATCATCTTATAGCGTGTTATAGCTGATAATTTTACCGAGATTTTAGTGTTTTTGCTGCATAAAAATGTGCCAATAAGTTACCTGCGTTCTTTGCTTGCTCAAAAATGAAAATTACAGTTTCGAGTAAATGAAGTCAAGTTTTCAAAGATTTCTGAATTTTAACTTTTGAACTTGGCCTGGAAAATAGCGGTTTTGACCTTGAAAAAGCTATAGAATGCACAACATAGTACAACTTTTCTTTTGTCGTCTTGATTCAGAAATCGTTTTTGTTTTCCAATCCCTTTTGTTTTCTTTATTTATTATTTAGTTCTTTTGGTTCGAATAGACTTTACGTCTCTCATGTAAACCCTTCGTATGACCTTTTGTCAAAGTTCAGGTCATTTACGGTAGTTGACATTTTGTCAGGACCCCTTTATTTAGGTCAATGATCAGTTAAAGCTTCTTAATTTTTAAATAATGATTTAAAAACGCGTTTACGATGGTCTCGCGTCTCACTTTATGAATCATCCTGTCCAAGTGGTCCGATCAATTTTGAAGATTTTTTTAAAGTAATAAAATAAAATTTAATATCTTTTCGAGTGTATAATGTAGTTTAAATCCCTCCTTTTTGTGATAAATTAGTCTGATGAGTCAGCGCGGGCGTGTTTTCTTTTCTTATCGCCACACCTTTCAGAGAAGATGAAAATTTTTAGATTCTGAACATCGATGCGGGGACGAGATGAGGGATGTGAGTAATAACGAATTAATTAGAAAAATTGCCTCCTCAAATAGGGAAGGGTAGACGAAGCCACCCGCTTTCTGTCCCGATTGTTCTTCAACCCTTTCGCTCTTCAGTTCATATTTGGCTCCCTTCGCCTTAGCATCGTCAAAAATTAAAGATTAATTTTACGTTCCTTTTATAAATTTTTTTTTATAACTGAGCTCATTCATCTCATTCATTCATCCTCTGCAATTTTTTCCATACATCATTCAAACATAGTAAGTTCTTTAATTTTTTGGAATGGTGAATTGTAGTCCAGTCTAGAGCAGTTAAAAGGCCCGCAAAAAGTGGTGTAAAAGATTTTATTGTTTTAAATGGTCCATTTGGGTCCCAACATGTGATAGAAGAGTGCCAATAAAAGTCATCCCGGCACAACTTTTGGCAGCCGAAAAGACATTTACATATTGACAGCCGAAAAGCGCGACTTTTTTCAGTTTTCTGCGTATAACTCGAAAACGGGACTTATTTTGTGGAAAACTATTTTGTAGTAATTTAAAGAAGACCAAATTCTGCGTCGATTAAAAAAAAATCTGCTAATATCGGTCGCATAGACAAGTTTTTACAGGCGATCAAAAAACTTCAATAAAAAAAAATGATTTTTTTTATCATAATCAATAATTATCTTTAGATCATCAATCAAAAAGTTCAAAAACCTTCAAAAATTTGAAATGCAACGAATTTTGCATTATAGCTCCAGGCAAGGAAGGTCCATTTTAAATGAAATGCAAAATTGGATTTAGTTGTTTTATCATGTTTAGGACTATTAGGTAGTTCTAAATTCCAGTTATCGTCACCACCGCCGTGCTTCGGCCGCCATCTTAAAAAACGGTCCCAAATCGTCACGTTTTGAGTTTTTGTCCAAAGTGTAGTTTCTCAATTTAAGTTATAGGTAGGTAGGTATAGAGTATAGACTTAAACGAATTGCATCTAGAAAATTCCAAGTGTTATCCATCGATAAAGATTAAAATTTGCTAGTTTTCTGGGAAAAAGTTGAAATTGAACAATTAACACAACTGAACAATTAACAGTAACTGGGGTTTCCTGCGATTAACATTTTTCATGTTATAAGGCCATTTTACGAATTATCATCCTTTGGGTCATCAGCTAAAAATAGTAAAACCGATGAAAATAACGCATTTGCCTAGTCCATGCTCAAGAGATGACAGTGACATTAAAACACGACTGACTCCTCCAACTTGTGGTCCTCTAAGGAACTCCTGTGACGTCACATTCAACTGATCTTGAAGAACTTAACCTTATTTTGTAAGATTGGATGTCAAAATTGGTCATCAAATCGCATGCATTTGTTTTAGGTATTTTTTTGTTTCCTCATTCATATTTTCATGTTTCGGGTCGTCCTTTTTTAATTTTCAGGAGGTCCTTTGATGAAGAATGACCTCTAGTAATTCAGACAAATACAGGCTCTCGTCTTCGGAAACCAGTTTTGTCGTTAATCCTCAACCGAACGAAACGAGCGGTGAGAGAGAAAAATCTCGAATTTGTACAAAAAGAAAATGTTTTGCATGTTGTAAATTTGTGAGGACGTTTCTTTAGGATCAAGATTGTTAAAGAGAGGCCAAAGCCACACCTTGAGTTTATAGATTTCTTTCGTTTTTAGTGCTTCCGGGCACTTAAGTTAGTTTGATGGCTCCCAACAAAATGGGCAATCAAAGATAATAGACCCTTTCTTAATTAAACTAAGGTTGCCTTCTCCATTCTTTGCATGCTTTTCTGCACTTCTGCATGATTTCACCCTCTCCTTTTTGCATTTCTTTCCCGTCACAATTAACCGGTTGGGATTTATGACGTCATGTGACGTCACTGTAACCTTTCTGTGATTATAACTTTTCTCTTATCGCTTTGTTTTTTTCGTTTGACTGAAATCCTTCAAGTTCCCGGATTTTCAATTATGTGAATCCAATAAAATAATTTGAACTAAACGAGTAGCTTTTTTAGAATCACTAGAATGGATTGGTTGGAAAACTGGTTCCCATCTTTGGCCAGGTTCAGATCAGGTATATCAACAGATGTTTTTATTTTTGAAAATCTTTTTTGTTTATTTCGGCTGTTACGTAATCGTTTTGGATGATTTTTTTGGATTTTGGTTGCAGAATGTACCCACTTCGTCGAATGTTAATTTTAAAGTATCCGCATGAATGGGTCGATAGTGTTTACTGTACTTTATGCATGCTTTACTCGAGATTAAAGCTAATAAATCAACTGAAGATTATCATGTCATGTATAAGGTTTAAATAAACAAGAATGTGATTCAATTAAGGCTATTTTGTTAGTTTTAAGAGCGGCATGTCCTAGCATATGGACAAATGTGAAATTAATGTTCCACTTAAGCCCAAGGGCGTTTCCCATAAAAAGTAATTAAAATATGGCTTTTAAGCATTTTGTATTATTAATAGATTTGCTGCAATTACAAAAAATTACTGAATTGAAATTTACTGAAGAGTAGGTACATGGTGTTGTGGAACCCTGAGTATCCATCCAGTGTAACTATACCTATTCAAGTTAGGGTAGAAATTTGATTACGAGATGACTCATTTGAACAAGGATGTTGGTATTTCTCAGTTCCCTATGGACCAATTGACTTGAAATTTTTACGGCTTTTTCTCATCATATTAAAGAAGAGCTGCGCCAAATTTCAAGTTGATTGGCCAACAGGAAGCTGAGAAATCGTAATGTTTACATCCTCTCCACAGTAGAGGTCCTGGGTTCCCCATGCTAAGGATGGTTGATTTTCAGCATCAACTCTCTAAATGGTTGATTTGCCTAACTCTAATAAAACATTATCTATCCTCTTGTTCTTCATTTCCAAAAGAGCTAGCATGGCCTCACCTGCCTAACTGATAACAAGAGGTTACACCACTGTTAACCCACAGTTTTTTCTTAAACCTGTAAAATCTCGATTTTGTAGGTTAGCACCAGTGCTTCCTGTATAACCTGTAGGTTATTTCTGTGTCCAATCCATCACACCTAGCTCGTCGAATTTGATGAATTTCTGAGACCCTAATCCACATTTCCTGCCCCAACATGATTTATAACAAAAAAGTTTGATTTTGAGCCGTATTGAGCAAATTTTTAGAGGTTACTTAAGACTTTTTTTAAATTTACAATAGAAAATCTTTTGCTCGATTTCGATTCCTCTTTGATGAGATGGTGTCATTTCAACCCTTTCATCCAAAAAGACCCTCTTTGGCTCGATTTTCTGAGAGACAAAAATCATTTTTAGGTATTTTCTCATCCGAAAATCGCTATTTTTACTGGTTACAGTTACGAAAGTAATGATTTTAGACACTTGTACAGATTTAGTTGTAAAATCATGTTGAGTTTACCATTAATAATTCATATTCTTTTCCTTTTTTCGAATTTGTGGTAGGGTTTTAGACCAAGTATTTGATCTCATAAATCACCTTTGTGCATTTGAATTGTAAAATGAGGACCCAAACTTTCATGGTCATTTTTGCATGCAATCTAAAATTGTGGAAACAGAATGCAAAAAGTTCGTTTTCATGCTTACTTTTCATCCTGATCTTTTCGTTCCTATTTTAACTTTTTGTTAAATTTAATTTTTGTTTTTTCTAGTTGATGGTGACCGTGGAAATCTGGTCGACAATGCAGAACAACCACGCAATCCTGATACGAGAGTAGTCTTTGTAAATAAACCGCAGACAGACAAGTTTGTCTCAAATCGAATAACAACTGCAAAATACAACAAATATAATTTCTTACCGTCATTTCTATTCGAACAGTTTCGACGATATTCAAATTGTTTTTTCCTCCTTATCGCTTGTTTACAAGTAAATTACAAAATGTCGAATCAATTAAGATAATAAAGTTCCATTACAGCAAATACCAGATGTATCGCCAACTGGAAAATTTACCACACTCGTACCTCTTATTTTTATTTTATTGGTTTCCGCTCTCAAAGAGATAGTCGAAGATTATGTAATTAAATTTAATTTTTGTTAATCAAATATTAATAATTCTTTTCAGAAAAGGCATAAAGCCGACGATGAAACAAACCATAGAGTAGTCGAAGTTCTCCGGGACGGAAAATGGGAAAAAGTACAATGGCAGGATTTGGAAGTGGGAAATATAGTGAAGATAACCAATAATTCATTTTTTCCTGCCGATCTAGTAGTTTTATCAACAAGGTACAACTTTTTTTTTTTTTAATCTATTCTATTAATTTTTATTGTAGTGAACCTCAAGGAATGTGTTACATTGAAACGATGAATTTAGATGGAGAGACGAATCTTAAAATTAGGCAAGCTCTTCCGTCGACTTCGACCTACCTCAACAGCCAACTACTTTCGCAATTAAATGCGACCATAGAATGTGAAAAACCGCACAAAATGATCTATGAATTCGTCGGGAATATCAAAATTGAAGGAGAGCCGTAAGTTAGCTTTTTGAAAATAAGCTATATTTCTTGGTTTTGAAGGACGATACCACTTGGGCCGGAAAGAATGCTTCTTCGTGGTGCTATGTTGAGAAATACGAGTTGGGTTTTTGGAGTTATCGTCTATACAGGATCTCAGACCAAACTTATGGTCAATTCTTCTCGTGTTCCTCTCAAACGCTCAACTGTCGATAAAATAACAAATACTCAAGTCATCATGTTGTTCTTCTTATTAATATTCCTTTGCGTTGTTTCCTCTCTTTATAATGAACTATGGACCAGACAAAATGAATCCGCTTATTGGTATTTAGGAATTCAAGGTAAAATTTTGTCCAAAAATTTCGTTTTAACTTTTTTTCTTTTTTTAGCCGATCTTGGAAAAAATTTCGCCTACAATTTATTAACTTTCGTCATCCTTTATAACAATCTTATCCCTATTTCACTCCAAGTTACTTTAGAAATCGTTAGATTCGTTCAGGTATTTAAAACAAAAATTTTCATTATAAAAAAAAATTTAAATTTTTAGGCTATTTTTATAAATCAAGACTTGGACATGTATCATGCAGAAACTGACACACCAGCAATGGCCAGGACTTCGAATTTAAATGAAGAATTAGGAATGGTAATATTGACATTTTGAATTTAAAAATATAAAAAATTGTAGGTAAAATATATTTTTTCTGATAAAACGGGGACGCTGACGAGAAACATAATGGAATTCAAAAGATGCTCGATTGCTGGTGCTGTTCATGAAGCTGTGCCTGCTGGATCAGATCCTGCTTCTCACTCTCTTATCCAAGTAAGAATAAATTGTTTTATTTTTAGTTTTATTTAATTTTAAATTAATTATTTAATAATTCCAGCCTCTTCTTTTACGACAACATCAACAGTCCAAGGAGGCAGAAAGAGTAAGTGAAATGTCCTTTCTGCCACCTTATTTCCTTGAATCCTTCTATTCTACTTTATTTATTTTTCTTTTATTAATGTATTTTTTAAATAAAACAGGATGCTAGTCGAGCGGAAAGTACAGCCAGAGAATTTCTAATTTTGATGTCGATTTGTCACACGGTTATCCCAGAAAAAATGCCGACTGGAGAGGTCGTCTATCATGCTTCGTCTCCTGGTAATTAATATTATTAACTTTCTTGTATTATTTTAAAAGAGGCGATTTTGGGAAGGGGTCAAGGAGTGGTCATAGGGTCAAAATGACCCTTGGTCTTTATTGGGCATGACATGACTTTGTCTGCCATTTTGTTCGTTTTTTTCCCTAACAGGTAGGTCCCCTGGACCGGCCTTTTTTAGGTAGATTTCTTTCTTCAAATAAATTTTTAGTTTTTCTTTTCTTTCTGAACATATTGTTATAAAATATAGTTGCTTCTTCAGCAGATTACATTTTATAAATGATTTATTCTTCACAATATTTAAGGCTATTTTTCATTAAAAACTCTAAAATCGACATTCTAAGAGCCAATTTTTCTTCAAAAACCTCAAAATCAACATTTGTAAAGCCTAATTTTCTTCCAAAAACCTCAAAATTAAGGTTTCAAGAGCCCAATTTTCGTCCACAAACCTTAAAATAAAAGTTTTAAAAGCCTTTTTTCGTCAAAAATCTCAAAATCAAGGTTTTAAGATCCGAATTTTCGTCAAAAACCACAAAATGAACATTTGTAAAGCCCAATTTTCGTCCAAAAACCTCAAAATCAAAGTTATAAGAGCTGTTTTTTGTCAAATCTCAAAATCAAGGTTTTAAGAGCCAAATTTTCGTTAAAAACCTCAAAGTCAACATTTCTAAAGCCAATTTCCGTTAAAAAAAAAAACTCAAATCAACTTCAAAGAGACGAATGTTTTGTCAAAAACCTCATAATCATGGTTTTAAGAGGCAATTTTTCGTCAAAAAACCTCAGAATTAGCCTTTAAAGTGCAATTTATTTTGTCAAAAACCTCAAAATCGACATTTTTAAAACCCCAATTTTCTTCAAAAACCTCTGAGTTGACATTAAAACTTTTTTGGGGGGGAAGGCGCACTGTGAAAAAGTTTGGACGTTTTTGAATAGCCCAGGGCACCCAGGCTCCTGTGAAATGTTTCAGGATCCGCCCCCTGGTGGGAAGGTTGGGGTGAGGTTGGGGTGGTGGGGGTTCGTGAGTGGAGGGTGGGATATGAGGAGGCTGCATTTGCTGTTTGTGAAGAGATTTTTTGTAATATTTGAATTTTTTTCATAAAAAAATTTTTTTTTAATTTTTGTTTTTAGATGAGAGTGCTTTGCTCCAAGGGGCTCGAAATTACGGCTTCGCTTTTGACACTCGACTACCAAATTCCGTCGAAATTCTTGCTTTAGGCAAACGTGAAACTTATGAAATATTGCAAGTTATCGAGTTCACAAGTGCCAGAAAAAGGATGTCTATTATAACCAGGACTCCTTCTGGAAAAATTGTTTTATATTGCAAAGTAAAATTTTGCTTTTGTCTATTTGGTTTTTTTTTAATTTTAAATTTAGGGAGCAGATTCAGTCATTTATGAAAGGCTTGCGTCCAAAGGTCAAGCTTATACGGACGAAACGCTTAAACATTTGGAAGAATTCGCCTCTCAAGGTTTGAGGACATTATGCTTCGCCAAAGCTGAATTATCTCCTAAAGAATATGAGGTACAACGTCTTCTTTCATTTTTGCATTTTAATAATTTTTTAGGAATGGAGTAAAATATACTACCAGGCTTCGATTGCTGTGAACAATCGAGAATTGAAGCTTGAAGAAGCTGGAAATTTGATTGAGAAAAATTTAGTTTTACTTGGAGCAACTGCAGTTGAAGACAGACTTCAAGATGAAGTACCCGAAACAATTGCAGCTTTAATCAAGGCCGGAATCAATGTTTGGGTGCTCACTGGCGACAAACAAGAAACTGCAATCAACATCGGCTATTCGAGCAAACTATTGCAGCAAGGGCAGCCCCTAATGATCATCAATGAAACCAGCCTAGAAGTACGATTTTTCTCATAAAACAGTCATCATTGTTGAATTTTTCAGATGGTCAGAGAAAGTATACTTCACCATCTAAATGCTGTCGATCCTGAAGGGAATTTCGCTCTCATCATTGATGGACTTTCTCTAAAATTTGCTTTGCAGCAAGAACTGAAGCCAGACTTTTTACAACTTTGTTTAGCTTGTAAAGCTGTAATATGCTGTAGGGTTTCTCCAATGCAGAAAGCTGAAGTGAGTTTTATTCTTTGATTGGTGTCTTAAATGACATTTTAGGTTGTGGGGATGGTCACGAGTAATACAAAGGGTGTGACGTTGGCGATAGGGGATGGAGCGAATGATGTTGCGATGATACAAAAGGCGCACGTCGGGATAGGAATTTCAGGCCAAGAAGGTCTCCAAGCTGCATGCGCCTCGGACTATTCAATCGCTCAGTTTCGCTTCCTTTTAAAACTTCTTTTCGTCCACGGTGCCTGGAACTACAACAGAATGATCAAAATAATCCTATACAGTTTCTACAAAAACATTTGTCTATATGTCATGGAATTGTGGTTTGCCATTTATTCTGGATGGTCTGGTCAAATCCTGTTTGAAAGATGGAGCATCGGGATGTATAATGTCGTAAGTATATATTTTTTTTAAAGAAAACAAAAAGTTATAAATCATTTTAGATTTTTACCGCAGCACCACCATTGGCTATAGGTCTTTTTGATAAAGTATGCTCTGCCGAAGTTATGCTCAAATATCCCAAATTGTACATGGACCGCCCTGGATTTGGTGTTTTGACTTTTTGGCTCTGGATTGGCAATGCTTTGGTGCACAGCATTATTTTATTTTGGCTCCCATTGTTGGCTGTTCAACATGACGCAGTTTGGCCCAACGGTCGAGAAGGAGGCTACCTCGTTTTAGGAAATTTCGTTTATACTGTAATAAATTTAAAAATCATAAATTTTCTCATTATCTTCTTTTTTAGTACGTCGTTACAGTTGTCTGTCTGAAAGCGGGTCTTCACATGAATTTTTGGACAATTGTAACTCATTTAGCGATTTGGGGGTCAATTTTAGCTTGGTTTTTATTTGTTGTTGTATACAGGTATTTTTTAAATATTTTTTTATTATATTTTATAGTGTTTTTTAGTCATGTATGGCCGATAATCCCAGTGGGGGCTGTCATGTCCGGGATGGATGTGATGTTGTTTACTTCGCTTCCTTTCTGGCTCGGTTTGTTCGCTATTCCGATTGCGACTCTACTTCCTGACATCACAGTTATTATGTAAACTTGAAGTTTTATCAGTTTTATAAGTTAATCGTTTTATTTTATTTAGAATTCAAAGGACAATGTTCAAAAAACTTAAAGAGGCTGTGAGAGAACAAGAAATAAATAATAAAGATCCGAAAAATCTACTTCAAGAAGGAGGGAAACCGTCTGCGTAAGTTTTTTGCTTTCTCTTCTGCATGTTTTTGTCATAAACTATGTTTTGACATGAAAGCAAATTTCCAAAAGAAATGGAACTCTTCTCTTTAACAGTGAGGCTGCAATTTGGGCCAATGGTTTTGAAGTTTGAAATAGCACAAATTCTTTGATTGATGAAAAATTTCTTTTGGAACTTAGCTAAGTTTCTATTTCTTCAAACTGTTTTTTGTCATTTTTTCGCTTTGTTTTCGGCTCAAAACACAATGCACGTGGTGTTTGAATTTTTTGACTTAAATTTTTGTCAGAGGAAGTCTTGAACCGCCGAGCAAGCGAGCGATGTCGGAATATGTCGCCAAAAATCGCGTTTTAAAAGAGGACCCTCGAATGAGAAGCTTTACAGACCTTTCAAGTCTCGCAAGCGGAAAAGCGCCAAGCTTAGAGAAGACTGAAGGAAAAACGGGCGAAAAATCCCCTAAAACAAGAGAGGGTTCTCCGAAATCGAGGAAAAGTTTGAAATCCTCGAAAACTAAAGAAAGCTCTCCGATTGGCCCTGATAAATCTCCGAGCGCACTTCCTGATGAAGAAGGCATTAGTGCTTCTCCTAGTCAAAAGTTGAAGGAGAATGAAAAACCGAGTGCTTCGCCCGATCAAAAATCGAAGAGGAAATCTCAAAGCACTCATCCCAGCGAGAAAACGAGTACCGCATCCTCCCCCTCGAGCGGACCAAGCGAATCTGCCGATCAAAAATCAAAAGGGAAGCCTCAGAGTGCCCTTCCCAGTCAGAAACCGAGTTCCTCTTCCCTTCCTGGCGAAAAACCGATCACTTCTACCGATCCGAAATCGCAAGAAAAGCCTCAGAGTGCCCTTCCCAGCCAGAAACCAAGTTCCTCTTCCCTCCCCGGCGAAAAACCGAGCACTTCCACCGATCCCAAACCGCAGAAACCTCAAGGCTCCCGAAGTTCCGCCCCTGACGAAAAAACCCCAAAAACAGACAAAAAGCCAGAAAAAAGCCCAAAACCACCATGAAAATTTTATCATCAAAGAATTCTTTTTTAAACTCCATACCAAAACCCACATTTTACTTCAATATAAAGTCAATACGCTTTTTAAATTTGCTTCTTTTTATTTATTTTTAGAGTTTTGTACTCAAATCTCGCGACTAACGCTTAAATACTAATAAACCTGGGTGTAAGTCTTTTTTTGTGCCTCAAATTTTATTATTTTACCATAAAAATTTGCCTACAGGAATTATTACGAAGACATTCCCGGAGTCTATTCTATGTCCGATTTTGGTTAACAGATTTCATCAATGTTTTCCTTGTAAAAAGACTAAATTTGCCTTCTTAATTTTTTTTTAATCTGTGATACCTATTTATTGTTAAAATATACTTTTTATTTTATAACGCATGCTTTTTCTAACTCCTCTCTTCTTTTCTGTTTCTGCATGACAATCCTATCGATGCAAAATTCATTTTTTAGATGGTTAAAAATCACTTTTCTTTTTTTTAAACCTCATTTGTGTTTAGAAGTTTAAATGCGATTGGAGAACTCGTTTTTTCGTGTAAGTACGATGTTTAGGCTCATTTTAGAGAAGCACTGCTTCCTGACTTTTTGTTGCTTCTTGTGCATGGTTTTAATAAAGAGCACTCATTAAAAACGAAAGTTATGCTATGTACATAATAAGAGCTTGACAATTCAGGATGACTGAAACGGCCCGACTGCTCAAAGGGGTCAAAAGCGTTTTTCATCTGAGGTCGACACCTCCAAGACGAGCCGCTGAAGTCGAGCTAGCACGTAAGTCGCTCCTTTTTTCAAATCTTTTCTTTTTCAATTTAAAAATGGGTAATATATCAGAATCTTATAGGTCAACTGAAATTTATAAATTAAACGTTTAAGTGAGTTTTGTAAATAAAAATTTTTCTTGCACTTGAGTGGTTATCACCGTTTGAACTATTTTTAGATTGTATTATACAAATTGCTTTAAAATCTCAATAAAAGTTTTTTACTATGGCCTAGACAATCAATTTTAGGTAAGAAAACTGTTATTTAAAAATGTGAAAGCCCAACATTTCATTTCTGGGTTTCATGTTTGGCAACTCATTCAGCATACATTTTCTACTTAACTTATTTTATATATATTGTATATATATTTCATATACCAGAGCTCACAATAATTGCCAATACGGAATTTCATCAATGTTTACAATTTTGAAAAAAAAAAAAAACATAATCCATGTTTTTTGCCCAAACTATCAACTTTGTCGCTACTACAGACATTTTTTCCTTTTTAGCCAATGAAACTGTATTAATTTCTCAGAACTGTAAGTCGACTGGCTCCTTGGATTTTTTTATTTATAAACTAACAGCTTTTTTTTAACATCCTAATATGAATGTTTCCCATGTAAATTAAAACAAAGTCAGGAAAGCAATTTTTACACGTGCATGAAATATTAAAGAACTAAAATGTTTTTACGTCGAATTTTTCGCCTGAATGCCACCATAATATTCGCCTCTATTGACATTCTGGTTCAGAGGTAAAACTTTAAGGCGATTTTGGTCTTTTTTCAGGATGTCAATGGAGGATCCCAGCACGAGTTATGATGCAGGGTGTTCTGAAAATAAAACACTATTAAAAATAATATTAAATTACTTATTTTAGTCACAGCTCACTTTTTATTCAAGTTTAATCTAAAGAATACCGACTATTTAACTTTTTCTCTCTATTATCGGTTAAAGGGGAAGTCTTCATGCCTGTCTGTGAAATTTTTTTTAAATCCCCCCCCCAAATGATTAAGATGAGGAAAATCTAGAAAAAAAGAAGCTCAAAGTGTATCTCTCAATTCAAACTTCGTCACACTCAGAACTTGGAAAAATTCTGTGGAAAGTGCAAGTTTGATTGAAGACTATTACGTTTTTTCCAGCTCCCTTTTGACTGACTGACTTGAAATTTGGCACAATTCTTCTCTAAAATCATAACGAAAAACCCTGAAAATTTCAAGTCGATAGGCCCAAAGGGAGCTGAGAAAACTAGTTTAGTCCTCACTTATTTTCAAGTTTTCTGAATACCACCCTTAGGTTTCTCAACTTCCAGCCTCAAAAGGAAGATTGCCCTGGACCAGAGTGGCACTACGGGCTTTAAAAAAGTTTCATAGACATCAGCATTTTGTTGATACTTTTGACTTCCCCTTGTCTTTTATTTTACAAATCTAAAACATAAAAATTTACAGATGGTTTCGCCTTTTCCCAAGAGGAAGGAGGAGCAGTCGCACAATCGGACGTCATTCGTGCCTACAACACAAACATCCCGAAACCAGGAGGATTATAAACGTCCAAATTACGCTTTTTATTTTATAGTATTTTTTAATTTGAGCTGCTGAGAGGAAAAGTCTTCGGTGTTCGACTTAAAAATGAAAATTCGATACATTTACCTGTACGAAAAATTCGAAACAAAGCATTTTTCTTTTCAGCAGCTTTTGGCATCCAGGTTGCTTTCAAAAAAGGATCGAAATTTTGTTCCGCGCCAGACTTAAAACTCAAAATGTACTTATATTTTTTTACTTCAAACAAATATTTTTCCAACTTGACAACACTGGTTTATTATTATATACAGAGTGGTTTCAAAAAATTGTATTTCAATACATAAAGACTCCCTTTGATGCAATTATTTGATAGGTCTGTTAGTATATAGTTTTATATATCAATGTTTCGTCTCAAACTATATTTTTCACTCTGTATATAAGATTTATATTATGTGATATGCTTTTGTTAGGAAACCCACAATTTTTTTTCCTTTACTTTCCTCATATGGCTTGGTCAAACGTGGTCAATTGTCTTTAATAAGCGATGAAGTTTTCGATCGAATCGTACCTCACTAAAGGTACTGCTTATTGCCTCAACCCCCTAAGTTGGGTGATAACACTGACAACCCATTGAAAACCCTTTTGTTTTAGGTAGATTTTTTTAACCTCAGCCTTATCAGAGTCGCTAGGCCTTACTCCCTGGTTTTTCAAAATTATTATACATATCATAAAAAATGTAGATTACTTAATCCAGTGTTGTAAAATTTTTTTTTCCTTTCTTTTCAGAACTAAATTTTTACTAGATAGCCAAAAAGATTATTTTTTTGCATTCCATTTATTTATTATTTTATTTTTATGTGATCAGTATTTTATATGAATGAACTAGTCAATTCTGGTTTTGTTGATTAATTTTTAAACTAATTTAGCAGCAACACACAGTTTTGTAATTTACTAATATTTCTCATAACTTATTAAACAAATATCTGTTGAAGTTTATTTATTTTATAGAAACTTATTTGTCTATAAATTATTGTTATTATTTATTAAATAAATGAAATACAAGCTTTGTTTGTTTTTTTGACTATTTTCATTGGATTAAAAGGGCCATTCAATTTTAATGTGTAATTTTTGTGATTGTGAAAATATTCAGACCGTTGAAGGTTGAGAAATCGACGGATTTTGTCTAGTCCTACACTCTACAGGACATTTTGACCCATAAAAGGTGGTATAAATGATTTTATTGTTTTAAATGGTTCATTTGGGTCCCAAAAACATGTTTTCGAAGAGTGGCAATAGTGGTCCCAGCACAACATTCAGCAGCCCAAAAAACCTCGACTTTTTTCAGTTTTCTGCATATAACTCGAAAACTGGACATATTTTGTGGAAACACATCAGAAGTAAATTAAAGAGGACAAAATTCTGCGTCGATTAAAAAAAAAGTTTGCTAAAATCGGTCCAATAGACAAGTTTTTACATGCGATCAAAAAACTTCAATTTTTCAAATAAAAATTATTTATTTCAAAAAAGTGTTTTAGATCCTAAAGCAGTGGTTCCCAAACTGGGGGGGGGCGTAATCTTTTCCCCGTGCAAGCTCAAGATTTTCAAATATCCCCAAAAAATTAAGTTTTTATTTTTCTTTCTGAACATATTTTAAGGCTATTTTTCATCAAAAACCTCAAAATCGACATTTTAAGAGCCCATTTTTCGTCAAAAACCTCGAAATCAACATTTGAGAAGCCTAATTTACGTCCAAAAACCTCAAAATCAAAGTTTTAAGAGACAATTTTCGTCAAAAATCTCAAAATCAGCGTTAAAGTGCAATTTATTTTGTCAAAAACCTTAAAAGTGTAAGTAGAAAATTGGGCTCCATCTTTAATGAAATGCAAAATTGGATTTAATTATTTTATCATATTTAGGACCATGTTTAGTTCTAATCAATTTTTCGTCATCCATCACGTTCTTCGTCCGCCATCTTGAAAAACGGTCCAAAATTGACGTTTTTGTCCTCTAGCTCCAAAACTATGGGTTCTAGGGACTTGACTACTGAGTACAAAAAGAAAGTTTTTAACATTCTGCGTCTAACGAGCTTTCCGGCATCAAGATCGGTCCTGCCGTTCAGGAGATATCGATGGTCAATTTTTTTTAAAATCAAGATTCAAGCGAGAAAACCTTTCTCGAGAAAAGCCTAGCTAATGTGTTGTAGAATTGGGAATTTTCACCATCAACCTAGGCGTGTGAGAGCAAAGATATTGCGACCATCTATGACCTGAGAGTTGTCTATATTGAGTATACATATATGTAGGAATAAAAATAAATTTCCTTTTAAAAATGTCATGTGTTGATACATTGAATTTTTGATAAGAAAAACTAGTTATTTAACACATTTGGTTACAAGTTATCAATACGTTTAAAAATGCTTTAGTTCGCCCATAAAAGGTTTTGTCGTCAGGTATAAAATAAAGGAGACAAAAGAGTTGAATAGAAGCGGCACCGAAGTTTCCATCTCCCACTCATAGAATTCGCCATTTCCGTTCACATGTTCTAGAACTTTCCTTGCCGGTCATCGTCGATTCGAAATTCGAGGCCATTCCGCCAGCGGCTAGACCGACCTAAAAACCGCAGCGCCTACTTCAACCGTGCTGTTTACACGCTTCCAGAAAAGCGAACCATTTCTGTGTTTTTAAGTTTCAGAACTGCTTTTTTGAGAACTTTTTTTCGTTATTCACGTGCATTTTCGGGATGTCTGTAATCGGAATTGATTTCGGAAACGAGGCCTGCTACGTCGCCGCCGCCCGGGCTGGAGGCATCGAAACCCTCGCCAACGATTACAGCCTTCGAGACACCCCGTAAGTTAAATATTAATTCATATTCAATTCATCAATTTCTCAAAAGTCCTTCTGACGAAAGAGAAAGTCTTACATCCCACATTTCCAGTCGTTGTCCTTTATAACCTAATAAGGAAATTTCATCAAAATGTTCTTCTTTTCATTTATTTCTCAATTTACAACTCTTCCTCTTCATTTTTTCCTCTTTTATCATTCAGGGCATCCCATTAACATCAATTAATCAATTTTTTCTAATTTAATTGACACCAAAAATTACTCAAAAATGACCTAAAACTTCTTCTCATTGCTTTAGACTTTTCTATATTAAAGCATAAAAATCAAATTTTAATAGCGAGATCTGCAAGTAATGATAGGTTGACCACATGGCCTCATACTACTATAACTAGTAATTTTCAAGGTCGCTGATTATCTGTTCTAAGTGATAGGATAACGCAATCAATTTTTTAATATAAAAAGGTGTAGAAAAATTCTTTGTTTGTTAGATGTTTCCATGGTTACGTTAGATGTTTCTAATGGGCTGGATGAAACTATGCTGCAGTTTAAAATAAAGAAAATGGGTTTTAAACTAGAAGTTGTCTTCCTGAATTTTTTTGGGGTTTGACATTGAAAGGGCCTTGGCATTGGTCAAAACTGGTCCATGACTCACTGAAAGACTAGGCGGTATGAGACACTAAAGACTTAACTCTAATAGGATGTGCGTTTTCTCAGCTCCCTGTGGAGCGATACACTTAAAATTTGTCATGAATCTTCGTTGGTTTGATAAGGATAAGCCCTAAAAATTTCAAGGCGATAGCTATAAAGGAAGCTGAGAAAACGTCGTTTTTTGAGTTGTCTTCACTCTCTCTGAAATGGTCAGAAATGTTGGCCATGGAATGCGAATTACGCGTACTATGAGCATTTAATGCATTTAAGCCCTTGGGATTGATTTACTTATAAAATGTGTTTTCTAGATCATGTGTGGCGTTCAGTGGACGAAACCGTATTTTGGGGGTTGCGGCGAAAAACCAAATGGTGACCAACATGAAGAACACGATTCATGGTTTCAAACGTCTCCTCGGCCGAACCTGGAATGACGAAGCCGTACAGAAAGAGCTCCACAATGTCCCTTTCAACGTAATCAACAACCAAGGGGCCATTTCCTATAAGGTCAATTATATGGACGAGGAGCACCTTTTCAACCCGGAACAAATCGCTGCAATGCTTTTTACCAAATTAAAAGACACTTCGGAAGCAGCATTGAAGGCTAAAGTCAACGATTGCGTTATTTCGGTAAATAAAGTTGCTTTAATTTTATCAAAACTATTCTGTTATCTACGTCAAGGGCATTACATGGGAGTGTATCGAATCAATTAGTCCCACACTCAATAGCAATCAATAATACCAATAAGTCATCACATTTTATGTGTTTTTTAGGTTCCTTCTTTCTTTACCAATGCTGAAAGAAAAGCTCTTCTTGATGCAGCACAGATTGCCGGATTGAACGTTTTAAGATTGATGAATGAGACGACAGCGACTGCTCTTTCGTACGGAATTTACAAGCAAGATCTTCCCGCTCCAGAAGAGAAGCCGAGAAACGTTTTTTTCGTCGATTGCGGCCATTCTTCCCTTCAAGTTTTCGCTTGCGCTTTTAATAAAGGAAAATTAAAGATGATAGCGAGTGCTTGCGATCCGAATTTAGGTGGGCGAGACATCGATCGAATACTTGCCGATCATTTCTGCAAAGATTTCGAAACTCGCTACAAAATCGCTCCGAAAACAAACCACAGAGCTTATCTTAGGCTCCTCACTGATGTTGAGAAGCTCAAAAAACAAATGTCGGCCAATTCCACGACTCTTCCGTTGCAGATTGAATGCTTTATGGATGACAAAGATGTTCGAGGTGAAATGAAAAGAGCCGACATGGAAGGACTCTGTGCTCACCTTTTCCATCGAGTTGAAGCCACTTTATTGAAATGCCTTGAAGATTCAAGTTAATATTTCAAAGCAATTTGTTTTTAATGTTTTAACTGTCTTTTGTAGAGCTTCGCAAAGAAGACATCTATGCTGTTGAGGTCATTGGAGGGTCGACTAGGATTCCAGCTATCAAAGGCCTGATTGAGAATGTTTTCGGTAAAATTGCCAGTACGACTCTGAACCAAGATGAAGCCGTCGCCAGAGGCTGCGCTCTTCAATGTGCGATGCTGTCTCCTGCAGTCAGAGTCAGAGATTTCAGCGTAACCGACATTCAAAACTACCCAGTCAAACTGGTCTGGGATCCAAGTGCTAAAGAAGACGGAGAAATGGAAGTTTTTCCACAATTCCATCCTGTTCCGTTCAGCAAGATGTTGGTTTTCTACAGAAAAGACAATTTTGAGCTTAAAGCATTTTATACTAGTGATGTACCATATCCGGACAAGTACATAGGTAAATAAATTGAAAAAATATAATTTTTTTTATTAAATTTTATTTTTAGGTCAGTATGTTGTAAAAGATGTTAAGCCGACACCTGAAGGAGAGTCCAGCAAAATAAAAGTAAAAGTTCGAGTGAACTTGCACGGAATTGTAAACGTTGTTAGTGCAACACTTGTTGAGAAAAAAGACGTTGAAGATGAAACAGTCCCGATGGAAGCGGAAAACGGGACGACCCCTGCAGCAGAACCGATGGAACAAGGCCAAGAAAACGGCGAAGTCGAACAGCCCGCAGAAAAAGACGAAGAGAAAACCGAAGGCGAAAAGAAAGACTCGAAAAAGAAAAAAGTGATCACGAAATCATTAGATCTACCGATCGAAAGTTTCATGCACGGATTTTCCACCATGTTGATCAACGATTTGTATGAAAAAGAATGTAAAATGGTAGCGCAGGACAAACAGGAAAAAGAAAGGGCAGACGCTAGAAACGCCCTTGAAGAATATGTCTACGATATTAGAGGAAGATTAAGCGATGAAAGCGATCTTGGCCTCTTCGTCTTGCCTAACAATAAAGATTCATTCATCGCAGAATTAGACGCCATGGAAACCTGGCTCTACGAAGAAGGAGAAGATTGCAACAGACAAGTCTACATCGACAAACTAGAAGGACTTAAAGTAAAAAAAAATAATTTTCATTATGCAACCTAATTTTCATATTCTAGAGTGTCGGAGAAGTAATAAAGAGCAGAAAAATAGAATTTGAAAGTAGAGATTTCGCTTTAGAGGAGCTATCGCATTACATAATGATCTCACAAAAATTAGTAGGACTTTATAAAAGTGGCGATGAAAAATATAATCACCTTGATGGAGAAGCTGTTGCCAAGGTAAGCATATTATTTCTCAAATTTTTCTTTATTATTTGGTTTTAGGTTGAAGAAAGTGTGAATGAAGCAATGGGATGGCTGAACGAAAAACGGACGCAGCTTATCGGATGTCCCAAACATCAAGATCCAGCAGTCACGACAGCGCAGATCAAATCAAAAAAGAAGGTAAAATAACTTTAAAGTTAAATTTTCGTTTTAATTTTGCTTTTAGACTCTTGAACAAACTGTCTCCGCTGTTATGAATAAAGCGAAACCGAAAGTTGAGCCGACACCCGAGCCAGCGGGCGACAACAAAAATTCCGGCAAACAACAGCAACAAAACCCATCGCAAGAACAACCGAACCCACAAGAAAAGTCCGACAATATGGATGTAGAATAACTGTTCTAATCTCATAAAGTTATTTATTACGTCTAGAATAGTAATCAAACAAATTCTGTAAATTTCCTCAATTTTCTACAGTCTTTCTATCTTTCTGTGAATCGTTCAGTTCTTGGGATTCCACATTCCATTTGTTTATTCAACAATAAAATTTTATAAACTCCTTAAAATTTTTTTTTCTTTTTCGTCATCCAAGAAAGCTTTAAATTGGGGAAAATTACTTACGAAATCAACTTTATTCTGAAGTTGTTAATCGGTGATAAAATTCCTTGAAGCTAGTAATTTTTTAATTTTTTTTTTATTTATTCTAAAAAAAATTGCGTTTTATTAATTTTTAACGCACGTGCACCCTAATATCAGAATATTGTGATTCGCTAATTTACTTGGTAGTTATACAGGGTTTCAAGATTTTATTGCATTTAATTAAAAAAATGGTTTTTTTATAGGCTTCAGTGTGGTCATGTGACATGTATTCCCAGTGTTCATTTTTTTTTCTCTTTATTTTCGATATGAAAAGTGAAATTTTTGTATCATCACTGCCACACTGCAACCTAAATTTCGTTAAATTTTTTTTTGCTATTGCTACTACTTAAATAACCCACTTATTTTCCTATTTTGAACCACAACCTATTGTCGTTGATCTTAAAGTTGGTCAATGTGGTTTTGATTTGTTACCCTCGAATAAAATGTACAACCCCATTTAGGCTGTAAAAAAAGGAATTAACTGATTTTTTCCAGAAATGATTTTTCTCGCCCGTTCATCGTGTTTGAGACAGAAGAATCAGAAAAAAGAAAATTAATCCGAAGTAATGCACAACAAAATTTATAATTTTGTTAGCTACAAAATTATTTTTTTAGTAGGATCGATTAAGTTGTAAATTTCGATGTGCATTTTCTTGCTTCTTTACTCAAAATAAAATAAAAAGCTGGATATCTTTTTCATTCAAATCCCTAATTTTGAACCTGAGGAATTGAAAGAACTTTGTTTTTTGGAGGTTTCTTCTTATGATAAAGGTGACAAGCATAACGAAGGAAAAATTTGTTTATCAACAAATAATACGTTATGGTTACCATGGTTTTGATAATACCTATTCATTCCATTGAAGACGCATTGATTGTTGAGATATTTCACATCCATGGCTATATTCTCGATTTTCTCATCAAGCTCTCAATTTTTCCCAACGTGACTCACCTATACCCCGTTTTTCGTCGGCATACTTAAGCCTCGAGCCGGCTATTGTAGTAAGTATGCTAAACCATCAAGTTCTTCAGGTATTGCGGGTCAATAAACGCTCTGAGATACAACAGGCAGATTTTTTTTTCTTACGATTACCGATTTTTAGCGGATTTCTGGAGGAAAGCAGGCTATTGGGTTCGGCCTCACGGATGCTTTCGGGATAGAGGCTCAAATCAAAGTTTTAAGAGACAAGTTTTGGTTTTAAAAAAACCCTCAAAATCAAGGTTTCAAGAGCCAAATTTTCGTCAAAAACCTCAAAATCAACGTTTGTAAAGCCTAATTCACGTCCAAAAACCTCAAAATCAAAGTTTTACGAACCTTTTTTCGTCACAAATCTCAAAATCAAGGTTTTATGAGCCAAATTTTCGTCAAAAACCTCAATATCAACATTTGTAAAGCCCAATTTTCGTCTGAAAACCTCAAAATCAAAGTTCTAAGAGCCTTCTTTCGTCGAAAATCTTAAATTGAAGGTTTTAAGAGCCAAATTTTCGTCAAAATCGACATTAATGGTGAAGCCCAATTTTCGTCAAAAAAACCTCAAAATCAAAGTTTCAAGAGACATTTTCCCTTAAAAATAAATCAAGGTTTCAAGAGCCAAATTTTCGTCAAAAACCTCTAAGTGAACATTTTCAAAGCCAAATTTTCGTATGAAAAAAAAAAAATAGGTAGATTTTCTGAAAGAAATCTACCTAATAGCCTGGGAGCCTCCGTGACGACCACCTCAATAGCCTACTTTCCTACGGAAATCCGCTAAAAAAAAACTTCAAAGTGTCAATTTCTTTGTCAAAAACCTCAAAATCATGGTTTTAAGAGCTAATTTTTTGTCAAAAAAACCTCAGATTCAGCGTTTTAAGTGCAATTTATTTTGTCAAAAACCTCAAAATCTACATGTTTAAAACCCCAATTTTCTTCAAAAACCTCCAAATTAACTTTAAAAACTTTTTTTTGCACAGGTTTTCATTTGTTTAAAAGAGGGGCGCTCTGTGAAAAAGTTTGGGAACCTCAATGATGTAGTAGAAGCTTCCAAGATTTTGCAATCGTTAAAAAAATTTTGGTCGAGATCCGAGGTTACATGACCCCTTCTTCTGGACAGGGACTTTCAACCTCTAAATCAGAACTACACTCGAAGAAAATTAATCGCCCAACAAGAAGAAAGAAAGGGGTGATCTAATATGTGTGATCTTCTGTCCTACACCTTCGAGAAATATTCCAAACCAGATTATTTTATTTCAACGATTATGCAATTTAATATTACTAATTAGTAATTAATCATAACACAATGGAAAAATCGCTTGATAACTAGTAATATTTTCCTAAGAACGCCATAGATTAGAAAATGATCGTTTAGCTGACCTGCAATTAATTTGACGACACTATATTTATGCTAAATGTCTTTCGTAGACTATCGTCAACCAAAAAAAAACGAAGGTCGGAAAATTGAATCATGAGTAGCATAAAATAGAGACAAAAAATCTTTTGAATTAGCATTGTTTTGCTTTTTTACGTAGTAAAGCAGTAAATTATTAAAACAAAAAGTAAGTTCTAAATTGAAATATATTAGCTGATTTCCAAAGGAAATGAAGCTATTTTCCCCCGATTTTTCTTAATTTCCGATAACGAGAATTCAATTAATTTGACTAACAATTAGTTGCGAGTCCAATTCACGAGGAAATCGATTTCACAAGTTCGTGTCGATCCTTGTCTTTTGCTAGCTCTGCAACGTTGCTATAATAATGGTTTTTAAAAAGAGAAATTACCCAAATTATAAAACACCTATCATGTCAACACCATCAAAAAATTTTATTGTGATAATTTGTATTATTTTTAAAAAGCATCATGCCAAAAGTGGGAGATATCGTAATAATCAATTCGATTAACCTTGAAAAATTGTCAGGAAGGTGACTGAAATGATACAATTTTTTTAAACATTTTTTTTAAACATTCTACTTTTTTTTTCTTTTTTTTATTCCAGTAGATTTTTTTAAATATTTTAATTAAAAACTTGGTCCTTAATGGTGGACACCTACGTTTTATAAGCTCTCAGTTATTGCTTGTTTTGAAATTTGGCATAAACCTTCCAACAATGATATTTTAATTTTTTATTTGGGGGTCCATTGTTAAGAATGAAGCTTCTTCTGGCCATCAACTTAAGTTATAAAATTGTGCACGTATTCTGGAGAGTAAACATCCAATAAAAATCGATAATGGTAGACCGAAAAATTGTTTGTCACGACAAAAATGAAACGAAAAGCCCACAAAATGATTAGCGTGAAATAGAATCGTTTAGTGAGTATTCATTAAAAACCGATTTTATATATTTTGTGTTTTTAGTTGACTTAAAAGATCGTTGTGGGAAATTACGTAATAAAAGCCTTGAGATGATCACCCAAGAAAACTTCCAAAGAAACATAAATTAAAATAATGTATGAATTAGAAGAAAAAGAAGTCAAAAGTTCATATAAAAAATTAATCTTATGTTGATACCTAAAATAGCTAACGAGTTGTTTCTACAGGAAAAAATTTATTCATAGCTTAGAAAAATATGTTGTTTACGAAGTTTTCATAGAAAAAAGTGAAAAACCAAACTACAAAATTTTGATTTATAAAAAAAAAAAAAATGTTTAGGTCCTCAAAAGACAATTTTTTTACCAATAACTAAAAGTATGACGACAAAATGATATAAATCTACTTAACTAGAACCTTGAAAAGAATTTAATTTATTATTAAATTGCTTGTTTTGCATGTAAAAAAAAAAGTTTTTTTTTGTTTTCACAACTCGTTTTTCAAGAAGGTAGCAGAGGAAGTCGAATTCGTTTTAAAAAGTAGGACTTCACCCATGGATAGATAACTCGATTTGCAAACAATGTCAAAACGTCCTCTTTTTTAATATATTATCAAGTGAAAGTTACTTTAATGTTTTTCATGATAATTATTGTCAAATGGAAAAAAAAAACGATTGGATTCACGATCAAAAAAACCGGTTTTTAAGAAAAAACCCACGAATAATAAAAAAAAACAAAGGCGAAGAAGGAGGAGGTAAATTACACGAAAATATGCGGATCGCTAAGGTGCTAGTGGGGGGAAATAAACAAGATTGGTCACTTTAGTCCATCTGAAGATCTTGACGAGGAATACACCGGAGGGGGCACTCAACCGAAACTCACGTGGATCAGCTTTCATTCAAGAAAACTTCATAGTGAATGGCATCTAAAAGGTAATTATAAAAATGTTTATTACGAAAAAAAATTGAAAAATTTACCGTCTCTTCTTTAGGAAATCCGCTTAATTGCAAAACCTCGTTTTTTATGTGCGAAAAAATTAAAAGAAGAAAGAGAAAACAAACAAACCGCATAAAAAAAGTGTAAATATTTTTCTTTTTACTCCAGCAATATTTACCGTTAAGTCTTAATTTTAAAAAAAGAATTCCCGTTTACAAATTCAGGGACACACCTCAAGAATTCTTTGGCTCAGTGATCAAACAGTAAGCAAAGGATGAAGTTTAAAAAAGTCAAAATCAACTATGTCGAGTTTCCAAATTGTAATTAATTTTTTATTTATTTAAATAATAAATTGAAACTCAATATATCCGGTTCATCAAAACCATTATAATTATCATTCTTACCTATTTAGGAAGATAAATTAAAATTTTCTTTATTTGATATTCATTACTTAATATTCTAAAACGTCAAACCCACTCTTTTGGCAACTTCCTTGAAAAAAATGTTTTATAGTCTCCAAACTTATTTTAGATGGAAAACCAAACTATTATGTGCCTTTCGGCATAGTGAAGTTCCGGTGGAGAATACTCCAGACAGGTTCTTTTTTGCAATAAAAGCTTCCGTGAATTCCTATCAGATTTTTTTTCCGCGACCTAAAAATTTATCGAATTTTCGACTACGCTGCAATACTTCAATATGTGAAAGTCGTTAGGGCCCAAAAAAGCTTTTTTCGCGACAAAAGATATCGCCGACTAATTATGATGAGCGGCAATAAAAACGTATCTGAATACGGAGCCTCTTTTTGGACGTTGGGAAATGACGTATTCGATGTAAAGATATGAAACATGCGAATCGACAGTATCTGCCCTTTCCAATAGTCTAAATGCGACAGTTTGAAATCCGAGTCTATTTAGCTCCTGTTTCTATTTTCTTGTTTTCTACTTTCCCCTTTTTAACGTCGTTTCTAGAAGTACCGAGAAAGAAGATAAAATGTTTAAACGTAAGGTTCCATTTTTTTTCTTTCTAACACGGATGTTGGTGTGAAAAATCAATTTTTCCTTGACTTTTTTTTTTTTACCACATAAAGTTAGTTCAAAATCCAAGGGTTTGAAATTGAAAAAGGTGATTTTATGATTTCATCTTGTTTAGGACCATAGGAGTATATCCAAATTTGCGGGACCCCCGTGATCCTTCCGCCATTTTGAAAAAACCGGCCAAATTCCACTTTTTTCAGTTTTTGATCTCTAGCGCAAAAACAGTTCATTTTAGCGACTTAACCACTAAGTAAAAAAAGAAAGATTATTAAATTCTGCGTCTTATGAGCTTTCGGAAGCCAAAATCGGTCGAGCCGTTCAGGAGATATCGATGTTCAAAAATGACCCTTTAGTTCTTAAGCTACAATAAGAAAATTGGGTGTGAGAAGACCCACGGTTTTCTTAGCTCCCAGCACAGCACGATTTTGATACGATTCGCCACATTGTTGCATAATGTAATCAAAACTTGAAATCAAGGATATAAAAAAACGTATGAAGTAGATAATTCCTTTTTAAAACCTTCAATTCACAAAGGAGAAGGACCTTAAGATAAGAGTTTTTTAGAAGAAAGATAATTACAGAATATTAAAAGAAGGTGGTAATTTTACGAGGGTTCTCATTGTGAATAGTAATCTAGAAATTTTTTCCCATGGATGATTACTTTTGTCCTATCAGGAAAAAGAACCGGATTTGACAATTTTAATTTGAGAATTTCATGTCTTCGTGTTTCAGTTAAGTGGAGGATGGGAGCCGTTACGATGAATCGGATCATCTACATCGCCGTCGCCGGTGCCCTTTTGACCATAGCCGGCGGATATCTGGGATGGTCAGGATTCGAGCATATAATTCGAACTTCTATCCACAAAGTAAGAAGGATAAACTTAGACATCAAAATTTATTTTTCTCTTAGGACCTTTCTTTACGAAAAGGATCACTTGGTTTTACCAGCTGGAACAGTCTTCCAGTCCAAATAAAATTTGCAGTTTATTTGTTCAACGTTACCAATCCAGAACAAGTTCAAAGAGGTGAAAAGCCAATCCTTCAAGAAGTCGGACCTTATATCTACAAGTAAAATAAACACCATTCCGTTTTTTATACGTTTTAATATTATTTTTAAGTGTCCAGAAAATTAGAATGAATGTTTCACATTTGGCGGGAGGATTTATTTCGTATTACAACCGAGATAGTTACTCTTACGCTGATGAGGACGAAAACAACAGGCCACTCGATGATCAAATCACCTTTTTAAATGTCGGCCTCATGGTAAATATTTTGAAAAATTTTGTCCTCAAAAATGAAGAGGACTGCCAAGTTGGTAAAACTGGATGGGAATAGAGCGTCATTCAATTATGGTGCTGAAAACTGATAATTTTTAGGGGGCAGCAACCTTAGTTGAAAGGATTTTCCCTTTCGGATTAAGTCTTCTGAACGAAGCAATACCATTTTTATTTCCAAATTCGACTGATATGTTCATAACGGCGAGTGCGAAGGAGATCCTTTTCGACGGAGTGAAAATTCATTGCAACTACACTAAGGGTTCAGCGATGCCCATTTGCAACGCATTGAAAGCAAGAGCTCCGCCCACCATCGTCAGAGACGAAACCACCAAACATTATTCTTTCGCCATGTTCAGACATGTAAAATTTTTGTTTTCTCCGAATTTAAAATTTTTTTTCTAGAAAAATCGCACTCTCCAAGGGCCGTACAAGATCAGGAATGGGGTCAGAAATTTTGAAGAAAATGGCCAAATGATAGAAGTGAAGAACAAAACTTACTTACCTTATTGGCCTAAGAATTCGACGTGTAGCAAAATTAAAGGAACCGATTCTACTATTTTTCCTCCAATCATGAGTAAAGATGATATCTACATTTTCGTTCCGGATGTTTGCCTGTAAGTTAACTACATCTTAAGATTTCCTAAGGGGGATTCGACCATTATCATTGTTTGTTTCTCATTCAATAGATCGCAGCACATTCGTCCTAAGTCCGCCCTAAGTTTTCGTTTTGAGCACTTTTTTTTCCTGAAAACTCTAGACTGATTTGAGAGCAGTTTCTCCAAAAAATTTTCTGTTGGAAAATCGGGAAACGAATTTCCCGGAAAAACTTTTTTCAAAAAACTCAGGGCACGTTTTGAAGAATACCACTAGCTGATTCCAAATTTGTAAATTATTCTAAAATATGTTAAAAAAACGTCGAAATTGCTGTCAGAAGTGATGGATGGGACCAGCAGAGCGTAACAGTATAGCTGGACAATCTACGCACAAAACAAACTACATGTTGCTTTTATCATTTTTAGCTTTTATTTAAGTTATTAATGAGAAAATCGTTGAATTACCTCATAACTTTCAATTAGGAAGAAAGAAATACAATTCAAACTAACAAATTTTTATGTGCTTTTAACGTTTTCAGCTTCTATTTCATGATAAATAGTGGACATGAAATTCCCAAAAGCTCTACTTCTAACTGTTGGTGTATAGCTATTAAACATTTATGTGTGTTGTTATAAAATTATCCTTTTTTCTTTCTTTTAGGTCGCTGTCAGCCTCTTTCCACAGTGAGTCATATTTTAACGGAAGTATACCTTATTATCATTATAAGGGTTCGGAGCGAAACTTCGCAAGTGTGGAAGAGGTACCAGAAAACTCATGTAAATGCAACCAACCGGATGATATGCATCTAAATCCTTATTGCTACAAAAAAGGAGCATTTGAAGCCTTCGAATGTCAAGGTTAACATTTAAAAAGTTTCAAAGTCTGTAATATTAAAACATTTTTCAGGTTCTCCCATTATATTTAGCGAACCACATTTCCACAGAGCTGATCCTTCTTACTTAAACTTCGTTGATGGATTAAAACCTGATCCGGAAAAGCATTTGACTTACGTCTCTATAGAGCCTGTAATTTTGAAAATAAAATCTAAATTTGAAAAAAACGAAATTTTTAGATGAGCGGAGTTCCGATAAGCGGAAGAAAACGAATTCAAATGAACATTCATCTTAGGCGAATAAAAGGGATCTCTTTGCTCAAAGAAGTCCCGGAAGGAATTTTTCCGATAGCGTGGGTTGAAGAGGTAAGTTATAAAAAAATAGCCTGTTTTCCTCCGGAAATCCGCTAAAAAGGACGATTTTTTAATTTTTACAGGGGGGAGATTTGCATAACGAAGGACGTGAAGAGTTGATCAAACTTTATCGTCTCGTTAACGTGTTCAATGTCATCCGTTGGATCATACTGGTTTTTGGAATCGTTCTATTGGTCTCCTCCATTTTCCTTTTCCTCAACATGAAGCATCTCCTTTGCTTTCCCGACAATCGAGTCGAGTCTTCGGAATATGGAAGGAATGGCGATCCTCATAAACTTTCGACCCTCAGCACACCAAAAATCGGAGACGGAGTCCAAACCGTTTCGAGTATCTATCCAGTGATCGGGACCAAAGCGGAGGTCAATCCAAATTTACCGCCAGGGACTAGTTGATTTTTAACCTTTTTATCGAATAAATAAAATGTATATATTTATGTAAATAAAACATGTAAATTTGACTTATATTTGAGGCTAAAACCTTAAAAAGCGTTTTCCAGGAAGACCGACTTTTTACGCATTTCATTGATGACAACATCCAAAGAGATAATAAAGCCATATTTTGAACTATGTATTTAAAAAAAAAATACATAGATTTTGACTCTTTTTTTTTCCAGGAAAGACAGATTTTGACCCTTTTTTACAAAATTTGCAAGAAAAGACCCTATTTAGACAGTTTTTGACCATTTTTGACAAAGAAAGATACTTTTCAGACAGATTTTGACCATTTCTGACGAGGAAAGACACTTTTCAGACATAAGTACTTTTACCTTTTAAACAAAAGACCCATTTTATCCAGGTTTTGACCATTTTTGACAAGGAAAGACATACTTTTCAGACAGAGTTTGACCCTTTTCAAACACATTCTGACCTTATTTGGGAAGATAATACCCTTTTTTAGGGAATTTTCCATCTTTTTGACAAGAAGAGCCCTTTTTAGCCTGATTTTGATATTTTTTCACTAGTAATGTTTTAGATTTAAAGATTTCAGATTTAAAGCAAAATTTAAATAGTCCTCAAAATGAAAAATTTCTTCTGGTCACTCTAAGGAAGATCTACGTTATAATCCTGTTATTTTGCATTTTGAAAGATTTTTTAGTCAATAACCAATTATTAAAGTGATTGAATGATAACCACGGTGGGTATCAGATTTTGCTTTCAAACGCGAACAGTCAAACGTCGAAAAATGATCGCATATTTGGTCAAAAGAGTAGGGAAACTCACGCTAAATCGAACGATCTACCTAACTTTATCTGGGCTCATTATTTTGACATTGGGATTCTACTTAAAATGCTACGGGTTTTACAGTATCATACGAAATTCTGTTCATTACGTATGTAGAAAAGATTCTTCTTTTTAAAAAAAATCAATGTTTTCCTTTAGGATAGAACGCTCGTGCCGAACATCACCTTGCTACCTGTTAGTAGCATTGGGATGAACATGTTAGATTTTTCGGTGTACCTTTTCAATGTAACCAATCCTGATGAGATTCTTCGTGGAGGTAAACCCATCTTAAAAGAAGTTGGACCTTTCATTTTTATGTAAGGAACAAAATTTCGAAGACGCAAATAAAATGAACATTTTAAGGCACGAAATCAGAAAAAGGAATCTCAAAAGCTTTCCAGATGACACTATGACGTATTTTAATGATCACCTCTATTTGTACCAATCATACAATGCACGCAATGTGAATCTCCGTGAAAAAATCGTTTTGCTAAATGTCATCTTGATTGTAAGTTTTATAAAATATCATGGTGTTTGACTTGAAAAGTTCAGGGCACTGCTGATATAATAGAGAGACGATTTCCGGATAAGATTAAAGTTTTCAATGAGTCTCTACCGTCTTTGTTTCCGAAGCTGAGGGACATCTTCATTCAAACAACCGCGAGAGAAATATTGCTTGACAGCAATGGATTCAAAATTTCTTGCGGCACCTCGAACTCGGCGAAGGAAATCTGCAGAATCCTGGACACGATGGCTCCTCTGACGCTGGTTAAGAAAAATTCAAAGCGAATCTTCTCCTTGTTTAAACACGTAATAAATAGAATCTTTCACTCATTTTCTTTCACAAAACTTTTCTTTACGCCTCAACATTTTTTTTTTTTTACTTTAAAAGGTCATAAATTGGTCTCAACCTTCACATAAAAAAAAAACTTAAATGTATGTTTTTTTTTAAAGAAAAACAATAAGAACGAGGGGCCGTACAAGATTCGAAGAGGAGCCAAAGATTATAAGGCGTTAGGTAAAGTGATCGCTTTCAAAAATAAAACTTACTTGCCAGAATGGCCGAAAAACTCGGCTTGCAGTTCCGTTAAAGGGTTCGATTTCAGCTATATACCACCCTTCTTGAACAAAGAGGACATTCGCATATATATGCCGGATGTATGCATGTACGTATTCCTAAAATTTGCAAAATGTTATAAAAAAATTTTTTAAGGTTTTTTTCATTCACATATTTCGACAAGGGGGAGTACGATGGTTTGTTTAGTTTTTATAAATTTAAGTCTTCAGAAAAGAACTTTGGAAGCGTGGAAGTTCCAGGAAATGAATGCAGATGTCTTACTTCAAAAGAGTTTTGTCTTAAAAAAGGAGCTTTTGAGGCATTTTCTTGTCAAGGTCTTTTTTGATTGATATCAAAGTCAAAATTTCTCATTCTTTTTTTTTTTTTTCTCTCTCTCTTCCAGGTTTTCCTTTTGTTTATAGCGAGCCACATTTTTATCGCGGTGACCCATCATATTTAAGTTACATCCACGGTTTGCATCCTAATGAAGAAGACCACTCTAGCTACCTTCATATTGAGCCAGTAAAAACAAATTAAAATTGAAATAGAAAATATTTTCCAGCGTGTTTTCAGATCACAGGCATTGCTGTCAAAAGGCGGATGAGACTTCAAATCAACATGAAGTTGAACAGAATTGGAGGGATTAAAATATTAGCAAACGTTTCAGAGGGGTTGTTTCCCATCGCCTGGTATGAAGAGGTAATATTTATAAATTAATTTAATAAAATTTAAAAATTTTAACTTTTTTTTTTATAGGGTGAAAATTTACCGTCACTAGCCGAAGAGGAATTAACCCTTTTATACAATCTTTTGAATAATTTCCACGCTTTGGCTTGGGTCATAATCTTTGTTGGTATTTTACTATTGCTGTTTATATCTGCCTTACTTGTGTTTAAAAAAGGTTTAAAATACAAGAAAAACGGTTCAAAAATGTAACAAATCTGTTTAAACAAATAAATAAGTAAATTAATTTGGCAAATATCAATACAAATATATCAATAATTACAGTGACCAGATAGTAGGTACGCATAGTGCGCGATTTTACGCATTTTTAAAGATTTTTATTTTCAGACGGATTTTGGCCCTTTTTAATAAGAAAAGACCCTTTTTGGCCTGATTTTTTTATATTCTTTGATGGGAAAGACCGGTGTCGGATAGGTAAAATTTACCGGCACGGAAAATTATCACACCGGCCCATCCCCCACCCTTGGGAATATCTAACAGTCTTTAAATGCTTAAAAATCAAGCTATAAGTGGCTATTTTGTCGCAAAAGAATGAAATCTAGATATAAAGACTCGTGTTCAAAAAATCAAAAGCCTCTAAGCCGAAAGCCGTCGTGAGGCCGGCCCCAATAGCCTGCTTTCCTCCGGAAATCCGCTAAAAATCAAGCCTTTTTGTCGTAAAAGAAAAAATCTAGCTAAAAAACCTAATGTCCAAAAATCGAGGTAAAAATGGCCCCTAGTGTCCAAAGAGGATCAAAAATCAAGCTAAAAGGGGCCCGTATCATAGAAGATCAAAAAATCTGGTTGAAAGGGCCCCTAGTGTCCAAAAAAGGTCAAAAATCAACAAAAAAAGACTTTTTTTTCCAGTTAAGGAACAAAATCTAGTTAAGAATGTCTAGAGTCCAAAAGGATTATAAATCAAGCTGAATAGGCTCCTTTTCGTCACAAAAATATTCTAGCACTCCCTTAAAAGGGCACTTGGTATCCAAAAAAGATCAAAAGCCTAGCTAAAAAGAATCAAAATTCAAGCAAAAAAAGTTGTTTTTTTCTGTTAAGGAACAAAATCTAGTTAAGAAGGCAGCTAGTGTCTAACAAAGATTATAAATCAAGCTAAGGGCCCTTTTCGTCACAAAAAACCATAATCTTGTTAAAAGGGCCCTGTAGCGGTAGCAAACAGCTACAAAAGGCCCCTTGTGTAAAAAAAGATCAAAAACCTAGCTAAAAAGGGCCCCTAGTGTCCAAAAAGGATTTTTTCAAAGCCAAGATAATAAGGAACCCCAGTGTCCAAAAAGGATCAAAAATCATGCTAAAAAGGGCCCGATTTTTCCAGTTTTTGTGGTTGGTGTAAACTTGCCACTTGAGGGAATTTATTTTTTAAGCCGAAATTGAGGTAGCACAAAATTTGTGCTATATAGCACAAGATCTAATCTATATATTCGATTCTTCGTATAAAGGCGGTAAAGAAAGTTGAGGGCGATTGGCGAAAGCTCCATCTAGGGAAAGGAACGATTCCGTTCGGTACTAAAGGGATCATTGTACTCCTCCGCCCTGAGCCCCCAGATAAAAACTCAAAGAAAGAAAAAAAAAAAGTTGTCCATTTCACACTCGAAAAAACGCCTCTAAAATTCGTGTCCGGGAACATTTCGATCAGGAACGTTTCGCCTTTTTAGTGATGACGGTCCGCGATCCCGAGCGGGCGACCGGACAACAAATGCGAGTGCGTAAATTGCTCGAGCTCAACTCGAGTTCTCACTGCCATGATTGATTTTAAGCGTCTTTCACAGTTGTTTTACCAAAAGGACTTTCGCTTTATTCATTCTTCTTTCGACCCAAAACGTTCGTTTTATTCATCCTAAAGGATATTTCCTCCGACATTCACCTCGCATTTTAAGGTTGGTCCGAAATTAATTTCAATTTTCAACTTCCACTGTTTTTCCGATCCCCATTTTTATAATCTTTCTCCATTTTCTTATCCTCCACTGACGTATTTTTAACATTCCATTATTTCAAAAACAATAAACCAACTAAGTTCTCCTTTTATTTTATTTCGAATTTTGTTTATACGTCGGAGATGAAAAAAAACTCAGCCATTGCTCTGGCGTTCGCTACAAAATGGGTGGGGACTCGACTAATCTTTATCGAACTAACATCCTTTTGTTTTAAAATATCCTATGTATCCTACATTTTTATTTTCCACAAAAACCTCGAAAAACCAAATTCTAGCAACTTTACAGAGGAAGAGTAGAAATGTTGATCGCAAAACGTCACGTCAATTTAAAAAATCTTGATTTTCGATTTTATGAAGTATTATTTTTGATTCTGCATTATTTCTTCTTATTGTGGACTTTACTTCTTAGTGCACAAGATTTTTTGACTTTCCCAGGACAATTATTCATTCATTATACATAAAAATGTACTTTTGTACATAATGATGTACCTATGTAGGTACTTAATATATTTAACTACTAAGTTAATTGTATTTGCACTTAAATGTTGCATTAAATAAAATTTAATTTTTTAAAAACATTTAATTATTTTACTTTTTTGTTTCAACATTCCCCAGAATCTTAAGATTAAAATTTTCATGAATTTTTCGTTCGCGTCAAATTCCTAAAAGTCAAAGCAACAGTTTTGGTGGACTTCTTTCCCAAATGTTTGTGATTTTATTGTCAAATGTCAATTCATTTCTGTAATAAATTAATTTTTAAAAATTATTGCTTAATTGTAATTTGAAACCTTCCATTTTTTTCTCCCGAAGTTTTCAGCGCTGTTAATCACCGTCGGTGATTTCGTGAATTACTCAATTATGAATTTTATTTAAATTTGCGTGTTTTGCGGTTTCTGTCATTTATGTTTGGATTATTTTGTTTTTACCTTTTACTACCTAGTTCCAAGGTATGTATGTTATGCGATTCCTGGGTTAGGTCACAACAACGAAATCTTCAATGTTGCTAACTTAAAACACATATAACTTCCTAAATTCTTAACCGATATTTTTGAACGAATAGTCGCTGGAAAGATGCTTTAAAGGCCTTTCAAAGTTACTTTGTTGTAAAAAACGATCAAATGACTCCTTCGCCCTTAAAAATCGAATCTTTTATAAAATGGCAAAGCAATAGCAAGCTAAAATAGCAATATCAACCTCCCCTATGGTACATTTCATGCATTTTATGAATCCTATAAACTATGCACTATGAGCACCCTGAAACTTTGCTCACTGATCACCCAGCATGAAACCTACCTATTCTTTAGAAGATAAAGAAATAAAGCTTTTATTTTTTGTATGATTCCAGAGACCCTAGGGTCGAAAACGCTTCATGAGGGACCGAAAATCACTATCGTGATTTGACTACCTCTGGAGCTGACTGACCTACTGCAATCATTGCTATTAGCTGTGATTGCATGCATGTTTTTAAGTTGTTAAGGGTCTAAAAATTGTCTTGCAAATCTCGTTATTTCAAAAGATTGAAAAATTTGAAGTGTCCACTGGAACAACGGTATAGAATTTTAATTCTTTCATTCTTAAATTCTGAGTTTTAGCACAGAAAGCTGTTCATAAAAGGTTCCATTGGATGGTCTTCAAGTTAAGAGGTTTTTTTCTCCTTTCAAAATTTTTCAAAATATCCCACTCTGGTCTCACTCAATTTGCAATTGTTTTTTGAAAATGACAATTTGTTATTTTCTGTTGTTAAAAGGATAAATCTGGTGAGTGCTAACGTATTGTAATGAGACAAAGATGGGCAAATTATGCTCTGATTTAAGCCTCCCTTTTATTCAAATATCAATTCGCTCTCCCCAAATAGAGATTGCATTTTGAATTCAAATTGTTCAATGCATTTTAAATTTTATACATTGATCTCTTTATGCATTATTCATTTGCTTAATTTGCATACTTTAGAATGCTGCTCAATTTTTAGTCCTTTAATTTAGGACTTATGGGAAAACTAATTTTTGTGTATTTTTTTAGGTGTTCCAGCATGTGTGTTTTCCCTGTTGCAAGACCACGTTTGGGACAATGCAGGAGGGACAAAAGTGGATTTTGTGTTAATTTCTGACTTGACTGCTCACCAAAGTGAGTAAAAATGTTCCTTTAGATTATAGAAAACGGGAAGAGTTGTTTAACTTATATTTTGTGATAATGCGTTGTTTTGTGTTTATAAGGTCTCAAAATTGGGGAGCTACTCAAAAGATTTCAAGGCATTTTTATTATGTTTTATATTTTTAACAACTACCGTGGCAAAATATGAAAGAAAAGTTGAGGATTAATTTTTTTAATTAAATATTTTCAGGATGGTAGTAGATTCAGGTCAAGTGCATAAAACTCATGCGACCGGGATGAGCCCGAGGGAGCTCTCCGAAAATGACGATATCGCCACTTCGATCGTCCTCGATCCCTATTTGGGATTCGTCACTCATAAAATGAACATACGGTTTCGACCGGTCAAAACAAATCGTGACGAAATCAAAAATATCATCGAGGAGTTCAAAAAACATCAGAATTATTCGGCGACTTATAAAAAGCTTATGAATGGAGACTGGATGCCTAGGACTAGCCATATTAGGAGTAAAGTACAGCAGCAACGTCTAGAGCAACACGTAAATTTAAATAAATAAAATAAATTCCTTTCATTTTTTTTATTTTTTTTTTAGATTTATAGGTATTTGAGGGTCTTTGATAAGGATTCTGGTTTTATTATTGAACCATGTTATCGTTATTCTATGGAAGGCCAAAAAGGCGCAAAAATTTCTGCAACGAAAAAATGGTATTTTGCTTTTTATAATGTATAATTTATAGTCATAAATTCAAAAATCGTGGGTTTAAGCATGAGATAACTTTTTGATTGATTTTAGGTTGAAGAATGAAAAGATATCCTGCTTAGTTGGATGCATTGCCGAATTGACTGAAGAGGAAGAATCCCAGTTGCTTAGACCCGGTAAAAATGACTTCAGCGTCATGTTTAGCTGCCGTAAAAACTGCGCACAACTCTGGCTTGGCCCTGCAGCGTTTATCAACCACGACTGCAGGGCGAACTGCAAAGTAAGACATGAGACGATAAAGAAAATTAAAATTTAAAACATTCGATTTCTAGTTTGTTGCGACAGGAAGAGACACAGCTTGTGTCAAAGTACTGAGAGATATTGAAATAGGGGAGGAGATCACTTGTTTTTATGGTGAAGACTTTTTCGGTGATGGAAACGACTATTGTGAATGCGAGACTTGCGAAAGGTAATTTTAATTATGAAATGATTTTATAAATTAATTCTATTTTAGACGAGGAACTGGTGCTTTTGCTAAAGATAAGCCAAATAGTGATGATCTCACAAATTCAGGCTATAGACTGAGAGAGACAGACAATAGAATAAACCGTACCAAAGTCCATAAACAAAATGGTATCCCTCCGCAGAAGCAAGAGATACCTGATGTTTCAGACGAAGGGGGTAAAGGGATCGTCACTCCTTTAAGTATTAGAGAGCTTCGACAAAAAGGGATGACCAAGTACGACGCTGAGATGTTAATCGCTCAAGGATGCCAGTTTACCGACATAAGCGAAACGAATAAAAAAGTAGCTGAAAACAAGATAACATCAGCATCAAGAGGAAGATCGGAAAGCATCACAAAAGAAGCAGACGTTCCCGCTCGTCATAGTCGAAATTTGAGAAATAAAAAGTCTGAGGAGAAGAAAAAAGAAGAGAAATTAGAACTAGATAGTGTTGAAACATCGGTTCCTCCTCTTGAAGCAAGTGTTCCAACCAGAATGTCTTTAAGAAATCATAAACGTTTAAGTGAACCCTATTTTGATGATTCATCAAACGTCAGTAGTGATAAAAGCAGTTGTAGTAATTTAAACGAGTTAATGCCTAGTTTAAGATTCGAGGATAAAAGGGACGATTCGAGTGAAGATTCGAAAAAAGAAAATGACAACTCGTTTATGAAAGACGTTCAAAATGTCAAACATAAAAACCGTTTTCTCCGTACTGTGAATGGGAAAGCGCACAAATCATCGATTCGTCGGAGAAAAAGCCGTGACAAGCCGGACCTTATAACGGAACAGAATAGTGAGAAAGACGTTTATGAGTTCAGCGATGAAAGCGAGACTCCCACACTACTTAGAAAAGCGAGAATATCAAGTCGGAGCAGTGAAGAAAGCCACTCGGCGGAAGTCCCCGTGCCCGAACCCACAACTCCCAAAAGCCAAGGTCTCAAGCTGACACTCAGAATGAAGCGAAGCCCCGTTTTAGACGAAATTATCGAATCAGGGACTAGCTGGAGCGAAGACTCATATGAACCCCAATATGAAATACTTCGTATCACAGGCGTTGACGAGGAAATCGTACACCGTAAGAAAAAGCACAAAGTTAGAGACAAAGAGCATAGAAGGAAACGTTTTAAAGAAGACAAATATCAACCTATCCACCATACTCCTCTCAAACGTCTCCGATTAATCGTCGGCAATGAAACTCGAACTATCCACATACCCGCTACCGCTCAACAAGTAATCTAGTACATGAAAACGTTCAACACAAGGCAATTTTTTTTTATTTTCTGTATAAAAATGTCAGACTTCGCAGTGTACATCTATAGACAAAGAACTGAATCCTTGCTTTTTTTTTATGTTTTACACATTTCCATTTTTTTTGTTATCTGTTTTGTTACAGTTAGACTTTTTTATGCGTCGGCTGCTCGAATCACGGATGCAGCCTTATGTGTGCAATTTAATTTTTTTTGTTTTATGTTTTGTTCAGTGCATCTCATTAGGAAATAGCATGGCTCTTCAGTGGCTTAAAATGAACATTTTTTGTCTAATATTTAATGACATTCCACTCTATAAACAGAAAGGTAATTCTAGGTGTCGTAAGTTGGACCGTTCAGTCGCTTTTTCGCACTAAAACTTTTCAGGATTTTGACTTCATCCTGAAATTTATTGCGTATTAGAGACATTCTTCTCGACTGAATTGTCCAACCCTCACTTTTTTTTGTTAACATTTTAGTCTAATAAAAATGACTGATTATCTCTTTTATTCATGTCCGAATGTAAATTTTTGTGTATAATCTTATTCTTGCTAAAAATAATTAAAGTATTAAAAGTAAAAAAAAAGGTCTTTGTTTCGAATGCAAAATGCATTCAATCAAGTTCTCCGAGTAATACTTTTTACTTGAATTCTTCCTTCTATTAAAATTGTTAATAATTTGTAAAATAATGTTGATTAGGTGTCACGAAACCGATGGCTATTGTATTATATTGTATTTATTCAAGATTAGGAATTAAAACATTAGCATGCCCTGATGACTGAAGCTGTGAATAAAGAAAATTTTTTGTATATTGATTATTTTTCGTATTTCCTGTATTTTTTTTTTAAATTAACTAGAGATACTGCAGTGCCCTCACTGATATCCTCTTTTGTTTTTGCTGAAGAAACTCTGCTCTTCATCAAACTTGGGATTGAATATAAGAGGCAGAAGCCAATCTCCCTTCTGAACAGCTATACATTTGGGTGACTGGACATTAGGCAACATAGCAACAATATTTTCTTGGTAAGATTTCGAGCAGCTCTATATTATCATATATTATGAACAGTTCAGAATGGTGGACCTCTGTGAAGGGAAAATTGGGGTGGAGGTTTATCAGTTCTGTATTGGCAACACTGTTTGAAACCTTTTTACGAGGTAATGTGTTGGTTACCTTTTACTTGACCGTAGAAAACTTTTGTATTTTGCCTTGTTTCGCGTAATTTTCACCTTATTTTTACTTTTTTTCGATCTATTTGAAAACTATAATTGATAATGATCCGTTTGAGACCACAAGGGAGGCCGACGGACGTGGAAAGAAAGCTGGCCAGAGATCAGGTCATTTGCAACGTTTTGTTCTTCGCAGCGACAGTCGGGCTCATTAGAGCGAGTAAGCTGAATTTAATCTTTGTTTACAACGTTTAATTAATTATATTTATTTTTCAGCACCAAGAATCATCAGTTTTTTCAACCCGTGCTAGTCATGTGACGAGGAGAATATTCCAGTTCATCCAAGACACCTCAAAAACGAGTCATTTGTTAGGCAGCTTACTCAATTTTTGTTCCATGTTATTTAAATTTTTATAAAGTTTCTTTTTCTTCAATCTGCGCCGTTTTCAATTATTACACCATATATTTACCTCAGCTTGGCAACCCTGAAACCTACCTGTCATAAAAAATTTCCTTCTTACATACCTACCGACTAAAACATGTTGAAGAGTACCTAGATCCTTCTAAACTAAAGTACATACTTTTTTCCCCCTCTAGATAGAGAAGGGCCTCTTTCTTGAGGTAAAAAGCCTACCTACCATTTTATACGTACATACCTTCCTAGTTCAGAAGTTTCCATTCATACCTACCTACTTTTCACTAAGTACAATACATAAATCCTCTAGCAAAATTAAAAAAAATCCGCTAAAAGCCATCGAAAATAGATACGGGATACCTACGTATCAAACAACATAGGTACCAAAAAGTGCGTACCTACCTCTTTTTAGGAAAAAAATGCCTATCATTTTTATAACCACTTTTTCCAATACTTTGCTGAAAAACAGCATAATAATAATTATTTTATTTACATAAATTTAAAAATTACAATATAGTAGCAACGGAATTTTGCATGAGCAAAGATGCTCTTTATTGCAAAATCAGATAGGTAACAAATTACTAAACAAACATTAAACAAAAAAACAAGCATAGACACATAGTGGCTAAATTTTCGTAAATATTTCATCAAATACTTTTCGAAAATTACGGAAGTTATTTAAAAATTTAAAACACTGTTATGCTTCGACGTATCACAGACGACGTATCATAGGAAAACGTACGTTTTCGATATTTCTATGAGATGGCGCAGTGTTCGTATGCTCAGTTTTGGCTCTGAACTTGTTTCTGAATTAAAAGAAGGGGGGAGAAAACGAATTCCTCCCGCCTCGACCTGTCTTTTTTTACGTTTACCTTTTATCATCTTCAGACTCTAGAGTTCTGTCATTCGGTTTACAGCATTCACCTCATTCGTGCCCTCTATTACGATTTAAAAAAAAACATCGATGGAAAACCAAGGGATATAAAAGAAAATGCTTTCATCACGTTTTGGCTCGTCCCTTTTCTTCTAGGAAAAATTAAATTTTAACAGGTAAATGGAATATACATATATTTTTTTTTAAATCAATTACCTAATAGCAATGAGTAATAAGCCTAATGTAATATACATAATATTTTGGTCATTTTAAAAATTGATTAACCATCTAGTTTAGTAATTATTATTATTGACATTTAATTGATACGCACCAAGAAACTGCTATGTTTTATCCTGCCCTATCACACGATTTTGATGCCCCTTGATTGAACAATGTTCTGTCAAGTGGAATGGCAAAATTTTTTTTAACTTCTCCTTAGTTTTCGGAAATCGGGATTTAAAAACTGAACTTTTCAACCTTTGAATTAACTATCCTTCATCAGGAGACTGGACCATTCAATACTTCATATGTCGAAAGAGTTTTTAGAGGAACTTAACAAAATATTACTATGGACTCGAAGGAGTAATACTGTTAATATATCATTTTTCGACCATTGCTTACAAGAAACATTCTGACAACAAAATTCAGCTATCATTCAGATTTCAGAGAGTAAATACTCAATATTCAAAAAGGACATTGCGTTTCCTCAGCTCCCTGTAAATGGATTGTAATGAAATTTTGCAAAAATTTTCTGAAAAAGCCCTGAAAATTTTGGGTTGATCGGCCCAAAGGGAGCTGAGA